>JABBWL010000581.1:0-24708 GCA_016758765.1 Suillus cothurnatus | reverse complement strand
CTGTTCTAGCCCACCTAATTCCAGAATCCCAGGATACCCTCAACCTTGCTCAAGAAGTTTTGGATGCCGTGCTGTGGACATACCATGAGAAGAAGAATAAACTCAAGAGAGGTATGTTCTCCTTACACCACCATCTATCCTTCTCATGTATTTTTAAGGTTACTTTCCAGAGTACAACACAGGTATGTGCTGGCTGGTATGTTCTTCCTTTATTGATGGCAAATGCACTCACTGTTATGTTAATGAGCTGTGTAACAATCTCTTCACATTCTGCACAGAGCTCAAAAAGGTCATCATCCCCATTGCAAGAAGGGTATATAATATCTTCCCACAGGGCTCTGCAATGTGAAAGATGTTACGAACTCAGATAGAGTCACACCAATAAAGGCTTAAGTCAAGATCTGAACTGACTGAAGTAAAGCTTCATCAGGCTAAGGACTCCTGCAGGATCTAGAGTTATTTGAGGTCAAAGGCTAGCCTCCTTCCCAAGGAGCTACAGTTTAAGTATCAGAGGGAACCAAGTAGATTCAAGTTAGAGAAATACAAGTAGTAACTACGATCTTAAATAGGTAAAGGAAATGAGCATGGACCAAGGTTAATAGTACAAGAAAGGAAAGTTCATAAGAAATGAGTCAGAGTGAGTCAGAGATAAGGAGAACATGAGGAGACAGCAAGGAGAAGGAGAAGTAAGTGAAAAGGAAACAAAAGTGATATAGAAGCATAGTGGAATGGAAGAGAAGTGTTCTGTGAAGAGAGAATAGGGTGGTTGTAACAAAAGGAGGAGGTTCAAAAGCAGGTCACTGCTGCTTCTACTAGGCTCCTCAAGAGGAGTGACTACCTCTGGCTCCCTGACTCATCTGTGTGTAGGTCATGATTACTCATAATTGTGTCATTTACATTAATTCTTGCAGGGACAATTGAAGAATTTCACAGTGCAGCCTCTTAAGGATGTGTGTCTTAAATTTTACTACAGCAACAGCAAGAAAACACTGAAGAACACAGATGAATTCCACTGCACAATGAAGGCGAGGAATGATGGGTGGGTGAGGGCTAGACCTGATGTGTGCTCTACAGTGCTCCTCTGGACGCGAGATATAGCTCGTCCCAAGGGGATTGCTACTGAGAAAAGATTCCTCTGTAGGAGAGGGGAGTCATGGACTGGGCTTTGGTCTGGCTAAGGGCGCATGAAAAATGCGCTGTAAGTTGCGAAGCACAGGAAAAAGCGCGAAAATATCGCAAAGTGCGTTACTTTCTGAAAACACGAAAGCGGGGCTCTCTAACTTGAGGGTAGATACTGAAGGAGAAATAGATGTGATTCTTGAGAATATCCTGAAGCTACTGCAGAATGCAACGATGGAATCTGAAGTCGATCGATTTTTGATGCTAAGTCCTACTAACTAATTGTCTAAGTGATAGAAGAGTAGTAAGGTAAAAACCTCTAACTATGCGCTGACGTGTCAGCATGCTAAGCGAGTTCCCAGGCCTTGGAGCCGAGTAAGTAGCGCTAAACATACAAGGGTGATGTAATATAAACACATAATGAGATAAATGAACATAAATGGGAATGCAAGGACATATATGATGGAATGCGAGTGAAACAAAGTGAGATACACACCAATGGACCTTGGAGGATGAGGACAGGACATGCGACGGAATGCGATGGATCCCAGGGAGGCACGCAGTAGCACATTTGAAGTGCGAAAAACACGAGAATGCAAAATATGCGGAAACACAAAACCCATGAGATATGCGAGTGTGCGAATTATGAACTGTGTGGGATCACGAGATGTGCATAATTCGTGAGATGCATGAAAACGCGAGGAATCTGAAACGCGAAATGCACGAGATGCAAAATACACGAGATGCGCTAAAACGCGAAATGCGCGAAATACGCGAGCATGAAAATGCGAAAATCGTGAAGGTCGCCGCACTTCAACAGGTCCAGTATAAGGTCTTGCTATATGGTCTGTATGCACCCATAGAGACTTGAGTCTCTACAATGATCCCCATTAATGTGATGGTTCTTGTAGCAGCAGTGGTATGCTTATTGTTTTTTATTATGTTGTCACTGATAATATACCAGTTGAAGGGTGTTATCTCTGGCTTTCAGGAGACCAGCACTGACAAGGTTCCTGATCTCACTGCTGAACAGTGCAGGACCCACTTTGTTAATTTATGCAAATCAGTTGACATGCTGCTTGACATTCTAGAGTGCTGCAAAGAGCTTGAAGAGATGTTGGACCAATGGGCTAGGATTGGCATGGGTAACTTCAATGAGTATGCAGTTGGTAGTGTAGCGGGCAGTGACACAGAGGACATTAACATAATACTTTAGTATCATTTTGATCGCATCACATTTTCATTTCATAATCATTACCATTTATGCAAGCCTTGTGAGGCTGTATGTCATGTTTACCTGTGTGAAGTCTGTGAATATATATCCTTGGTACAGTCTGTGATGAGATGTACAAATTGTAGATGTATGTGACAGTATTGTAAAGGGGACACTTCCTTGTGTAAGTGTAATGTCTGTATAATATTGTACAGGTGCCCCCTAGTTTGCTGATGGACTGAGGTATGAAATAATGGGAAGCTGCATATTATATGTTACAGAAATGGAAAAGGAAACTGCTATGAGGCTTATGACAACTATGACAAAGGTGATGAATATTCAGTAGTACTCATACGTTTGATTGCAGGATTTGGTTTCACTCAGTTCTTGTGCTCTTGTGCTTTTGTGCTTTCATCATGGACTCATTCCTCCCCACTCACACTCTCATTGTTTTATTTTATCTTTTTGATACATACCCTTTCTGGACTCCACACTACATTGACTTGCATTTTCATACATTACATGTTCTTGTTCCATTGCACAGATACAACATACAATTCATTGCATGGATATATCTGAGTGATATACAATGTCTAAACTATCTAGATGATGAACAATGTTGTAAGCTGAACTATGTCATGGATGCCCATCTTGATCAAACTTAGCGTTCCCTAGGATGACAAGACATACATGGGCTGGCAGCCAATATACCCGACAGTACTGATACCATAGACATGTCCATTGTCTGGGTTGAACAATTTTTGTGAAATACTCTGTGCGCAACATCATCTGCATTTGGTGCTAGTGAGGTGTTTGACAGTACTCCTCTACCCTGGCGGGCATCCTGCACCAGTGCAGATGGACTGTGATTATGATTGAATTGAGCTTCACCATACAGAAGCAAAGCTCCACCTGGAACAGCCTTGCATCTGATCTGCCATGTGGTACTGGCATTCAAAAACAACAGCAGCACATCTTCAGCTGGGCCTGCTAGAGTCTCCATGCTGAGTCCATACAAGTGACTCTCTGTTGCACATGAATGTCTGGCCTGCAGAGTGTCTACAGTGTCCTCAGTATCTTCTAGAAGATCTTCGGCTGAGCACCTAAACTTCCATTTCCAAGCAGTCTGTATGTGCCTCCACGAATTGATTGTTAAACCATAATTGAGCACTGGAAGGCTGTGATGTGTCATGGTGGAGGACAGGTTGCTGGAGTTAAACATTCTATCAAATCTGATAAACATTTGCTGGCAATATAGCTCCTTGACCTGGGTCTTGTCAAAAAAGCAGATGGAAGCAGCAAATTCTGCAAAAGGTCTGGCAAGAGCAAGATCCTGAATGAGAATGTTGCCAGTGACTGCATCTAAGCTCTGTGGTATTGACTTGTTCCTTCCGGTAAGTGCGCCTGTCTTTGAATAAAGACAAAGCATCACCACATGTTTGCCTAGAATAATGAGATTATGCGTTGGTCGGGTACTGGTATTGTGATATGTCATTTAGGTTCAAAGGTTTAGACTGACAAAGAGGAGTGCTCTAAGTCAGAGATCAGGTCAGATGACTAAGCTTGGAAGGCTTAGACTAGAGAAGTCAAGTATCAGGTAAAACCCAGTAAGATTAAAGTAAAGAACTACATAGTACAAATGCGCATATTTATAAGGAATTCTAGGAGAGATTTAGGGCAGGTGTGAAGACGAATGACTACTGCCTGATTAAGTATGTGTGCACGTCAGAAAGTAAGCAGCCTAAGAAGGAAGTTATCAGTCATCTAGCGACGGCAGGAATAAGCGATTGTGATGTAATACAATGGTAAAAGAAAAATGAATAGGAGCTAAGCGTACTGTGTTACAGTCACCCTATTCTTTTCCACACTAAGACGCTTCCCTTCCATTTCGCTAATGCTTCTATTTCACTCATGCTTCTATTTCACTCTACTTCCTTTTCACTTACTTCATTCACCTTGCTGTTTCCTCATGATCTCTTATCTCTGACTCGTCTTGACTCACTTTCCCATGAACCTTCCTTCTTTGTACCACTACGCTTGGTCCGTGCTCATTTCTCCTACCTATTTAAGAACGTACCTACTCTCTGTATTTTCTCTAACTTGAATCTACTCGGTTCTCCTTGATAACTTGACCTCTAGCTCCTTAGGGAGGAGGCTAGCCTTGTTGACCTCGACTTAACTCTAGATCCTGCGGGAGGCTAGACGATCGGATCCTGCGGGAGTCCATAGCCCGATGAAGCTACGCTTCAGTCGGTCCTGATCCAGAACCACCTTTATTGGCGCTATTGATTGCCTTTGTTGGCGTACTCTACCCGAGTTCGTAACAAAAGATTCAAGTTACCTCTGAACCCCTCCATCTGTAGGGATTACTCTTGAAACCTACGAAACTGATTGATTGCCAGTGTGGCGCCCAGAAACCCATTCTCCACGAAAGGACTTGAAAGAGTCCCTGGACCGAAAGCTATAGCAGCGCAAGCTGAACACGCTAGACTATACGCCCCCTACCCACCGACTTCTCCCAGAAGATCATCTTCTAGAGGGACCTTTGAAACCCCTCGCACCCCTGTCCTCCCTGCACTTGCTGTTCCAGGCCCTTCATTCTCCCACAGCGTCAGTACTTCCTCTGAAGTACCCGCACCAGCAGTTGTAGAAGACAGAGACGAAGAAATCCCAGACGCATCCTCGCCTGACTCTGACCCAGGCTCAGAACCAGAATCGGAACCTTCTATCGTAGAAGAACCCTACCCTAGATTCCCACCACCAGAACCAGAACCAGAACCATCCGACTCAGACGACTCTGACGACGAAGACGATATGCCGAAACCAATTGAACGAAAGATCTGTACCCCACCAGACTTCAGTGGTAACAGAGATGAAACCACGAAATTCGTGCAACTCATTACCCTCTATCTCGATGTAAATTCCTGAGATCTATGATACCGACACATGAAAGATCGCATTTGCCCTCTCATTTATGAAAGAAGGCACTGCTGCAGCATGGATGGAAGACACCATCGCGCATGCACACTTAACGAACCCCGCTACGAATTGACCCAATGGTTACGGAACTTGGAACGAGTTCCTAGATCACTTTGAAGAAGCATTCAACCCCATCGACTCCGCTGGTACTGCGCTCCACAAGTTACACGCCCTTAAACAAGGCAGTGACTTGAGCGAGTACATCTCCACCTTCAAGCAGCTTTGTAACCGAGCTGAGATTTACAGTTTCAATGCCCAGAAAGACTACTTCATCCGCGGATTAAAACCCGCTCTTCTTTCGAAGCTCTGCAACTCCGGAGACATCCCTGACGAAATGGAAGCGATGTACAAAAAAGTAATCTCTATCGAGAACGCTTACCAGCTTCTCCTTTCCCACAGAACCTCCACCTCTGATTCCCGAAACCGATCCAATAATCGAGGCCCGAAACCTCGTTTCACCCCGCGCAGGAACAACCCTGACGCCATGGACGTAGATCGTCTATCCGAGGCTGACAAGAAAGCCTATATGAAAGAAGGCCGCTGCTTCAAATGTGGTGAAAAAGGACACAGGGCTAACGACCCTGACAAGCACCCGAAGACCGGAGATGCCGACAAGAAGAAGAAAGGAAAGCAAACAGTAAGGCGTACAGCGCCTGATGATGAAGATACTACGAAGATTGAAGAACTCTCTGACGATGAAGAACTCGACGCCAGAAGAACGGATTTTTGAATAGGAGGCCTATCGCAATGTTAGCCACCTCCTCCTTAGATGTACGTATTGTCCAAAATGTAGGAAAATCTAAAGAATTGAGGGTCCCGGCGACCATCTTTTCCTCCGTACACCCTGACAAATCGTTGCAAACCACCTGCTGTTGTCGACTGCGGCGCAGCTGCCACATTCATACATTGGATGTTTGTCCGAAAGCATGGTATCAAAACCCATCGCTTTACCACCCCTTTCCCAATTCGAACTGCCGACGGAAAGATCTCCGAAAACCCCATCACGCATTACTGTCATCTTGCAATCAAGATTGATGGAAGATTGATGTTTGGAAAATTCAACATCATGAACATGAGTGATCGTGACATGATCCTCCTTGGAAAACCCTGGCTAACCGCCATGAACCCTGACATCGACTGGGCTAAAGACACCCTCCAACTCCCATCGACCCCTAGATCCCTCCAACTCGAAAAAGCATTCGAAAAGCTTTGGAGAGAAAACTCCACATCAAATCCCACTCCACCACCGAAACTTAGAAAGAAAGTTTCGATTGAAGAAGAAGAAGACCCCGAGCAATTTGCTCCCCTTCATACCCCACTTCCCAAAGAGGGCAAAGAACCCTTGAATGACGAAAAGAGAAGAAAAAGAAAGAACCCATTCCTGCTCTCATCCCCGACCCAGATGATGAACCACCTCAGTACGACACCATGGAAGATGTATGGGACGACTCTTCTATGTTTGCTAGAAAAGTAGAAGACCCAGTAACTTACCCCATCAACGACGATGAGGTCTTGATCGAGTACACTCAAGATGGAACTTCTGTAACCCTTCACGAAAACCTCTCCTTCGACTCTCCCCTCACTCGTGATGGCACTTCTGCCTCCGAGATCCGGCGAACCGCTGCTCTTAGACCCCTAAGGAACTCTTGGATCTACGCACGGAAGACCGAAGAAGATGAATACCAGAAGACTAGTAATAAGGCGCAGGAATTTGCCCTTAAAGATGCACAAGAAAAGAAGAAGAAAACCTTCGAAGAATTAGTCCCTGACTACCTTCACAACTTTGCCGATGTTTTCGCCAAAGACGGCTTAAACAAACTCCCACCATCTCGCCCTGGAGTAGATCACAGAATCGAAACGAAACCAGGATTTATCCCGAAATCTGCAAAAACTTATCCTCTCTCTCCGAAAGAAACCGATGCTGTAAAAGCGTTTCTTGACGAACACATCGCAAAAGACTTTATCCAACCATCGAAATCCCCACAAGCTAGTGGATTCTTTTTCGTAGGAAAGAAAGACGGCTCTCTACGACCCTGCCAAGATTACTGATATATCAATGAATGGACAATAAAGAACACCTATCCTCTTCCCTTGATTCCTCCCCTGATCGCTAAGTTAAGCAATGCAAAATTCTTCACGAAGATGGATGTCCGATCTGGATACAACAACATTCTGATTCACCCCGATGACCGCTGGAAAGCGTCATTTACCACCTCCTTCGGACTCTTTGAACCGAAAGTCATGTTCTTCGGCTTATGCAATTCCCCAGCAACGTTCCAAGCCTACATGAACCAGACCTTCCAGAAAGAAATCGCCGAAGGATGGATGATCGTCTACATGGATGATATTCTCATATTTTCGAAAACCCTTGAAGAAAACCAGGAACGAACTCGCCGCGTCCTTGAAATTATCCGCAAAGAAACCCTCTTCCTAAAACCCGAAAAATGTACCTTTGATGCTCAAGAAGTCGACTACCTCGGCATGATCATCCGTCCTGGGCAAGTAGCCATGGACCCTGCCAAGCTGTCCGGTATCAGCCAATGGCAAACCCCTTCCTCAGTTAAAGAAGTCTGATCATTCCTCGGATTCTGCAACTTCTACCGCCACTTCATCTCCCACTATTCCGACCTCGCACGACCTCTGATTGACACGACCTCTGATTGACCTCACAAAGAAAGACGCCGTCTTTGCATGGACACAAGCATGCACCGAATCCTTTGAGAAGCTGAAACAATGCTTCCTTTCAGAACCTGTCCTTCGAAACCCTGACCCCTCTCGACAATTCACCTTAGCCACCGATGCATCGCTTGTCGCAACCGGTGCAGTCCTGCTCCAGACTGACGAAAATGGAGCATACCACCCTTGCGGGTATCTTTCACAATCCTTTAACCCCGCTGAACGAAATTATCAGATCTACGATCGTGAACTCCTAGCCATCATCCGTGCTCTGAAAGCATGGAGGCATTACCTTGAAGGGAACCCTCACCCTGTCATTGTATTCACCGATCATAAGAACCTCCTATACTTCCGATCCGCACAGAACCTCACACGCCGCCAAGCTAGATGGCAGCTAACCTTGAATGAATTTGATCTAGAAACTCCATCACGTCCAGGAACCAAACTTGCTGCTCCTGATGCCCTCTCACGACGACCTGACCATTCCTCTGATCCTGCTGATAACGCAGATGTCACCCTTCTCCCCGACACTCTCTTTGCCCGAATCATTGATATTGACCTTGCCAATGCTCTGAAATCCACCGATCCCCTTTCCGACCCCATAATTATCGCTGCGCAACAAGCCCTCGACGGGCTAAACGCACCCCTATGAAATCCGCCCTCTCCGATTGGCGTCTTGATGACGGAACCCTATTTTATAAAGACCGAGCTTACATCCCAGCTCACCTCCGCCACCGTATCCTCACCCTCCACCATGATCACCCCACCGCCGGACACCCCGGACGATTCAAAACAGAAGAATTAGTAAAGCATGACTACTGGTGGCCCGGAATGGGCACATTCATCAGAAAATACGTTGAGGGTTGCACCCTTTGTCAGCAGATGAAACCCGACACACACCCATCCACACCTCCTTTGACCCCTATTCCCTCATCCGCAACACGCCCCTTTTCGCAAATCTCCGTAGATCTGATTACCGATCTACCTGAATCCAGAGGTTTGACTCAGTCATGGTCGTGGTAGACCATGGGCTTACGAAGGGGGTAATTCTCTCACCCTGCAAGAAAACCATCACATCTGAAGGCGTGGCCCAGTTATTTTTCAAGAAAGTTTTCTTGAGATTTGGCCTTTATGACAAAATCATCTCTGATAGAGGTCCCCAGTTCGCCTCTAAATTCGCCAAAGAACTCGGAAGACTCCTCGACTATGAAGTCGCCCTCTCTACCGCATACCACCCTCAGGACCGACGGTCAGACTGAACGTCTGAACCAAGAATTAGAAACCTATCTTCGCATCTATTGCTGCTCCGCACCTCTCGAATGGCGTTAAGCATCTTCCCATGGCAGAATTTGTCCACAACCATCGAAAGCACGATTTCCCACAACGCCTCCCCATTTTTCCTCATGATGGGATACGAACCTCGCGGCATTTCCACACATTCTCCCAAACTCCGCTATCCCTGCCGCAGAAGATCCGAATTAAATACCTCCAGAAGACTAGAGAAGAAGCCATCGCATGCCATAATCTTGCAATGCAACGCATGGCCGCTCGATCCTATGGAAAGAAGTTTGAACCCTGGAAAGTCGGTGAGAAAGTATGGCTCTCAGCAAAGAACCTCATCTCCGCTCTCCCCTCAAAGAAGCTCGCCCCTAAACGATACGGCCCCTTCACAGTCAAAGCCGTCATCTCCCCTATCACATTCAGATCCGACTCCCTCCCTCCTGGAAGTCACACCCTGTCTTCCATGCTTCTGAGTTATCGTCCTATCAAGAACGGAAGTCCATGGTCCAAATAACACCGAACCCCCTCCTGACATTATTAATGGTCAAGAAGAATATGAAATTGAAGCCGTTTCTCGCCATAAGGGAAACGTAAAAGGAACACGCGCTTCCTCGTGTCATGGAAGGGATATCCCTCTTCCGACAATTCATGGATACCCGAAAAAGAAATGAAACGCCCCAAGAGATCCTGAAAACCTATAAGAAACGTCTTCGAATCTCCCGACTCCTCACCACTAGAACGAGAGACATGTCTTCCTCGCAATCCTCCCAGTCCTCTCTTGAAACTCATCGCTCTCAACTCGAACTTCACCACAAGCGCGCTCTTGTAGAATCAACTTTGCTTTCCCTTCCATGCACTCTTCCACTAGACCACTTCTTTTCTGAAGACCCTATTGCTCTTTCCCTCATCACCGCCTACCGCAGCGCGGACCTTTCCTCCAGCTATGCCCACACTATTAATGCCCCTGAAGAAGAGGCTACCAAACGCTCTATTATCTATCATATGACCAAGATCAAGCTCGTCCTCGCTGACCGACTCCTTGAACGAGGGTTTGAGCAAGCACTCACCCCTTCAATGATTCACGAAATCACCGAGTCTAGACACGGATCTTGTGACCCTTTCGGACCAGCCCCCATGCAACCTATGTGCTCTCCTTCACCAGATGTTCCCAACTCCCTGTCTGAAGCTTCAGACGAGAGCACCCCAGTCCCACATCCATCATCTCAGCTCGCCGTCCATTCAACCGGAGCACCCCACAGAAGTCGTGGAAACGAAGGAATAGTATCGCATTCGGGGTAGGTCTATCTCGACCATTCACACCATCCCCACCCCTCTTATCAAAGAGGAAGACTCCGAACCATCCATCGCACCTCAAGAACCATCATGACCACCTTCCCCCACCGACTCTCACGCTCCTTCTGAGGAGACCTTCCACGACCGCAATGGAGTTGACTACTCCACAATGACTTGCCGCTACTGCGGAGGAGACAGGCATCGTCAGATTCATTGCCCTCGATACTTTTGCCGCATTTGCCATAACCATGCCCCAACATCTCACATGCTTCTGTCCTCAATTAAGGGAAGACGTGTCATCTCAGCCAAACCAGGGTCTTGGCTTTTCCTTTCTGCGCTAAAAACGTATGAAGACCGCCTTGATGAAGAGTACGAAGCGATTGAGAAAAGAACTCTCGCTGACGATACTTATTCCGCGGACTTATATTTAAATATGGATAACTGAAGTCGAGACTTCAGACGTTGACAGGGGGGTAATGTTACAGTCACCCTATTCTTTTCCACACTAAGAGACGCTCCCTTCCATTTCGCTAATGCTTCTATTTCACTCATGCTTCTATTTCACTCTACTTCCTTTTCACTTACTTCATTCACCTTGCTGTTCCTCATGATCTCTTATCTCTGACTCGTCGTGACTCACTTTCCCATGAACCTTCCTTCTTTGTACCACTACCGTTGGTCCGTGCTCATTTCTCCTACCTATTAAGAACGTACCTACTCTCTGTATTTTCTCTAACTGAATCTACTCGGTTCTCCTTGATAACTTGACCTCTAGCTCCTTAGGGAGGAGGCTAGCCTTGTTGACCTCGACTTAACTCTAGATCCTGTGGGAGGCTAGACGATCGGATCCTGCGGGAGTCCATAGCCCGACGAAGCTACGCTTCAGTCGGTCCTGATCCAGAACCACCTTATTGGCGGCTATTGATTGCCTTTGTTGGCGTACTCTACCCGAGTTCGTAACATACTGTAACAAATCTGACTTTTTTTCAGCGTCATCAAATCAGACTCAGAATCAGACTTATTTTCAGTGTCATCACATCATACTTCTCCAGTAGAGAATTCCACTGAGTTGTCAGACAACTATAATGACAGCAAGACGAAAAATCCAAAACATCCACAATCATAAGTCGTTGTGCTAATAGTACATCTATGGAGCTAATCTCGTGTTTTCAGGCAAGAAAAGGAAAAGTTAGTAGATCAAGTATTGATCATCTAAATGCCTGACAATGCGCATGTTGTTCAGTGAGCAGTCAAGTTTATCCAGAAACACACAGGACACCGGGAAAGATGCATATCAGTGCAGTGCAACAAGTCGTCATCACTGGTATGTGATATTATCTTCGCTCACCTCATATTAACAATCCCCTGAAGCCATTCATGCACTAATCTCACTCTTGGTCTCTTACGCATCCCCACTGGCTTCCATGTAGTGATAAAGACCAACGGTGCCGATTCCCAGACGAGCAACAACCTGTACATGTAGATCAGGCTGTTGTCGAATGGAGCGAGTCCATACTACTGTATGTTGTACTTAATCTCATCTTTCCTGTCGGTATTGAGAAAGACTCTAGGCCATGCGAGACAATCTTCTAAAGTTTGGGTGAGCGGTATGCCTCATATGAACTGAGTCCCATGCTCTGTCACGGAGAAATTCTCTGTACATTCGAGATCTCCATCCAAGAATTACTGGATCGCAGTGAAATTTCACGTCATCAGAATGTCTGTCGCAAATAACATTTGATGTACATTAACAAGTATCAAGCCATAATCTTCCAGCCCAAGCAGGGGGAAGTCGTGTCCCTGTGTACTTCACTGTTCATGACACTGGACAGTGACTTTCTGTTGAAAATGACGCGCAGTTATTTGCCCCATACTATAGTGAGTGATCAATGCAGTCTGGCATTCTGATCCTGAGAGCTTGTAATGGACAGCTTACATCCTGCAATATGGGTGTGTTCGCAGTAAAGACAGATGCCAGACATCATCTCATCATCATGCGATACTGCAGGATGCAGAACAGTAGCGATCTTGACCAGTCCATAAGCCACTTTGAACATGCATCGGATCTCTGCCCCATGACCATCCCTATTGCCCTGCAGCACTGTTCAATCTAGCCACTGCAAAACTTGTTAGTTGCCAAACGGTGGAAGATACCTAGACCTCGACATACCTATCAATCTGTTTCAAGACACCCTTGATATATGTCCCATTGATCATCCAGACTGAACTGTAACCCAGCTCCATCTTGCCATTGCTCTGCTATCTCGCTTCGCCACAAATGGGGATTTCAAACAGATGCCGACATGGCTGAGAGTTACTGAGCGAAGTCCTCGATGCCTGCCACACTGACAGCCACATCCATAGAGCAGCTTTGATTGCATTCGAAACATTGGCCCTGCATTCTGCTGGAAGCATTGATGCAAATGATCCTGAGCAGGAGTGGCCTGCTGCATCCATGCTTCTGTTATCGCCAAATCAACTTGCTGAGCGAGCAGAGTGGTGTTCACAGAGAGATGATCTCCATGCCTTAGATGAAGTGATATCCCTTCATTATGATGCACTGGGATACTACAACACTGGGAATGCTGATCGAGGGCAATTGCTAGGTAATTTGAGCATAATACTGGCCACTCGCTTCCAATGCCGAGGCAACAATGAAGACTTGGATGAGGCTATTGCACTTCAGAGGGAAGTGCTGGCTTTATGCCCAGTTGGTTACACATATTGGTCCAAGTCATTAAATAACCTTGTGAATTGACTCTCCTCCCACTTTCAGCACTGAGGCAATGATGAAGACTTGGATCAGGCCATTGCACTTCACAGGGAAGCGCTGGCTTTGCGCCCAGTCAGTCACACAGATTGGTCAAAGTCATTAAATAACCTTGCAGTTCAACTCTGCACCCACTTTGACCACCAATGGAATCAAGAAGACTTCGACAAGTCTCGAGACAACCTATGCTGTGCATTGATGCTGCTCACGCAATATGATCCCTATCAATTGACAGTCCACTGTTCGCTAGCTATTGTCTATCGATCATTCCATGACTCAGTGCTTGATGGCACCAATGCAGGTAAAGGCGATGACAGTATGAATGCTGTCATGCATCATCTCCAGGCAGCAGCAAATGTTGTCTCGGCAGGTTTGCTGCCTCGCCTGCGAGCAAGTCTGAGATGGGTTCACCTTGCTCATCAACATTCACATGGTACTGAGCTGGAGGCTTATACCACTTCCATGCAACTTCTGGACACCTACATGTCCACGACAGCTTCAGTATCATCTCGTCACAATATCATGGAGGAATTCCCAAGTACGCTTGCCGTGGATGCTGCATCATGTGCTCTTCATAGCGGTGACATGTGTCATGCAGTTGAGTTGTTGGAACAAGGCAGGACTATTATCTGGACCCAGATGACAAGACCCCGCACTCCTCTTGAAAGCCTCCAAAAACACACGTGATCACGCAGCAGCCCTGGTGAAGAAATTCAGAGATCTTAGCTCCCTCCTCGATAAACCTCCCGTGAACAATCGAGAAGCAACCCCAAGAATCAATGTAGAAGCTGAAGAAGCCTGGTACAGACGTTTAGTGAAGGACTGGAATGGAACTGTAGAAGAGATCTGGAAGATCGAGGGCTTCTCTCGTTTCCTCCTTCCCCCCTTATTCTCCGATCTTCAAGATGCAGCTCACAATGGACCCATCATCGTGCTCATCACAAGCAAGTTGTCTTGCAATGCCATTATCCTGCACAAGCAACCTCCGACTAATATTCCACTCCTTACCAATCTTGAGAAACTCCAGATATTGGCAGCTAGACTCCAACACAGAAGTCCGCCAGCGCTGACAACAGCCTTGGCAGAGTTGTGGGATGATGTTGTCCACGTGGTGGTGAAGAATCTGGGCCCATTTGCACTATGAGGTTCCTGAATATGGTGGTGCCTGACGTCTTTCTTCAACTTCTTGCTGTTGCACCGCTGCTGGTGAGTATAGGGCAAATGGGGTATACCTCTTGCAGCAATATATCTCTTCATATACGCCCTCTATTACTGTGCTGATGAAGGCTTGCAGAAGTCATGACAGGTGCCCGTCGGTACCCTTTGCTGCCATTGGTCAGAATTGCCCAGCTGGTGCTTCATTCACTTTGGAATGTGTGGAGCCTGAACTGGAATTGGTGCGGAGTCTTTCACCCCCAGCTGTTTCCTTCTCCAAGATATCGAGCATTGATGCAATGAGATCGAGGGCATTGTCCGCGTTGCAAGACAACCTGGCTCCATTTTTCATGTCATGGAACACAGAATATTGATGAACCATTCAAGTCAGCCTTTCTCATGTGCGACCAACCGCTTTCACTCCTTGATATCACCCAAATGGATCTCTCTCGGCACGAATTCGCATTCCTTTCTGCCTGCGAAACCACAGTTGGTACCTTCAGAACACCCGACAAAGTGATACACCTAGCGGCTGGCCTGCAATTTGCTGGGGTTAAGAGTGTCATTGGGACATTATGGATGGTCAGATAGATGTGTGCAGCGCTTGGTCAAGGCATTCTACAAAATCTTGTGCAAGAGCGGCAAAATGAATTCCAAGCGAGCTGCCTGGGCGCTGCACCAAGCGGTCAGGGTCGTTGGCTCATGACAAGGACATACCCTTAGACCAATGCATAGTGTTCATACATATTGGCGTATGATCAATTCCGTGCATCTTCCTACCTTTTGATTCTTGAGACAATTTGATGATTTCGCGTGTAGCATCCAGCCATAGCTACGCGTATATGATATGTACACCTCATTTCGACTTCAACTTGTATTTTCCAATCTGTTTTCTCAGAGCTAAAGGGGGCTAAGGTGGTACTGGTACTTGGTGAAGTTCAAATTGCACCTTTGAACGCGGATCCAGTATGTTAACTTATATAGCGGCAAGACACAATTACAATAGATGCAATAGTCAAATTCCATGGTTTACAATTGATCCTGCAGCATCGACAGCGTCTAACTACTGTTGGTGCACTATGTAGGATTTCCATGCACCTGATGTAAACTGACAGTAATCCATTGATGGTAAATGAATAAACAACCAGTTATATCACAGCAAGGGCGTTGTTGGATGTACTCCCAACTATCATGTGGCTGAAATCCTGCCCAAGTGAATGCAGATCAATATATGAAAGTGCGGCAAAATGCCCTGCTATTCTTCAGCCTCGCAGCCTCCTCATTTCAGCTGCTTTAGTCAAAATCACACCCTACAACATCTCCTTGCTGTGCAAATCTGACGCCTACTGTAGAGGCTATGGAGGCGATGAATGCATGGTAAGATGAATAGATACACATTGATATCAATGTCATCATGCTTGGACGAAGTATAAAATGAATGAATGCACCTTCTCATAACTCATCATTAGCATCTACGATCACATACTCCGTCTTTACGTCCTGCTACAGGAGGTAATGGAAGAGAGGTTAGAGTCTAGAGAGCTGTATGAGTGCCAGCATCATACTAGTAGACAGCGAATACCTGCTGATCGAAAACGTTGCCAGCTGGTGGCAGCACAGGAGAGATATAAATATATTAAATAATGGGCCATTTTTGATCACACAGTCATCACCAAAAGTCCCAAATCTAGATATGGCAAGCGCTTGCCATATCATATCACAACACTGGGTAACAGATCCATCAGATGCATCACGTACCACCAGGTCAAATTTGTCCAGATATTGTATACTCTTGAACTGATCGACTGCTCGCTGACCATCATTCTGCTGAATTTTCCGCCACTTGCTGGCTATATCTAAGTCTTGCTAACCTTCCTTATCTAGACATTATAAGACCCAGAAACTAGTTTGACATTCAATGTCGTGTCATCTGCTGGCTGCATCTAACTCATGCTAAACTAGATATGCAAGGCTCAGAAACTTTGTTCGACTCTCGATCACTAGTCACCTTCTGAAATCTCATCATCTGCTGACTACATGTCATATCCCATACATTCGCGCTTCTCATCCAAAGTTCCGGATCCATTGCGATAAGCTTTCATTCATATCCTGTTCATATAATGTTAAACACTGCTTATTTCCTCCATTTAGTAATCCTCCTTTCTGGTATATCGGCTATGCTTTCTTCTGGCTATGTTTTTACTGATCCATTCACTTGTGATTAACTTCCAGCTTAATTTGACTTCTAATAAGCGTTGCTTATACATTGCAATACTTTAGGGGGGATACTGTCATATCCCATACATTCGCGCTTTCATCCAAAGTTCCGGATGTCAGATCCAATCAGATCCAATCCACAGATCCGTACCGGATCCGTCGCGATAAGCTTTCATTCATGTCCTGTTCATATAACGTTAAACACTGCTTATTTCCTCCATTTAGTATATCCTCCTTTTTGGTATATCAGCTATGCTGTCTTCCGGCTATGTTTTACTGATCTGTTCACTTGTGATTAACTTCCAGCTTATATTGACTTCTAATAAGCGTTGCTTATACATTGCAATACTTTGTGCATAGCCTCTCATGTAGTTCTATTGTATATAAACTCTTGTATATGTCTTATAGCACCCCAGTTCGAATATCATCTTAGATTGTCCTCATTCTGTTATCCAGACTCGAGTCTTAACAACTCTTGTCACCCTCCGAGACTTAAGGATTGTATCCAATAGTCTATATGCATCTGCCTCTATCTACGGATAGTCAATACTCTGTTAGTTTCTAGTTCTAGGCTTGTCTAGACTAGCCCTTACACTTCCGTCCGATATCCAGACGCCATCTGGATAAGTATACGATACTATTCCTTATCTTCGGATAGGAATATGATACTAATCCTTACCTTCGGATAAGTATACAATACTATTCCTTGTCTTCAGATAGGAATACATTACTGTCTCTATACCCGGATATCATACGATAGTCATCTGGACCTTCAGATACACTACAATAGCCATCCGGATCTTTGGATACGATACGTATAGTATTCTGAAATACGGGGCTATACTCAGGAAAGGGCACAGCGTATGAGCTGAGGCCGAAGCTGTTACGAACTGGGATGGGTTCTAACAACCTAAGCTCAAAAGAGAACTTTCGTGGTTGAGTCGAAATCGGGCCGACGCAATGACAATGAAGTCGACTTGCGAAGGTATCAGTCTAACGACGAGGAATACTCGAGTTAGGATCAAAGGTTCAGACTGACGAAGAGGAGTGCTCTAAGTCAGAGATCGGTTCAGACGACTAAGCTTGGAGGGCTTAGGCGAAGGAAATCAAGTATCAGGTAAAACCCAGTAAGATTAAAGTAAGGAACTACACAGTACAAAGGCACGTATTTATAACAGATCCTAGGAGAGGTTTAGGGTAGGCGTACAACGGGAGACGACTACCAAACTAAGTATGTATGCGCAACAAAGGAGAACGATACAAGAAAGGAAATGCGGTCATCTAGCGACGGCAATAAGCGATCGTGATGTAATACAAGAGTAAGAAAAAGTGAATAGGAGTAAGCCTACTGTAACATTACCACCCCGTTTTTATCGTGAAGTCACCGACTTCACAATCAGTATTATCGTAAAGAGTATGGTCACAATCATAGTCACGGTGAAGAAGAGCGTCTTGCTCCTCAGTGATGCAGAGTCTGCCGCATCTTATCAGCTTCCCAGCGAGCGAGGGCGCTATAAAACTCGGGGTCCTTCCAGTCGATAGGAAGAACAGCTTCGCCTTTAAGCTGTTTACAAAAGACGGAGAAATGGCCCGGCGCATAGACGCGACAGACGCGGCAGTGATATTCGGGACAGTTTTTGTGACGGTGACCAGGGTTGCGACAGTTACGACAAACAAAATTGTCGACGGGGTCGGTGGTTACGATGGTGACGCGGGGCGTGGTAGAGGTCGTTGGGACGCAGAGCGTTCTCGATTACGGTTGGAAAGGTCGGGAGGGGAAGGAGCGGAGGCACGTGCAACTCTTGTTCTAGGGTTCCGGAAGAGCGTCTACGATGCGTTCTCGGAGGGGGTGCGCTGGTTCATTAAGTGGAGGAGCCGCTTCCTGCAACACTTGCAATGCAGCCATCGTCGAAAGAGACATAGTGCGTAAGCCAGGAGTAATATCCTCAGGAAGCGGAAGCAGCGCTTTCAACTGGCGGAGGTACAGGAAGAGGTGTATCAGGGGAGTGGGGACGCAGGACCGGGTTCTTAATAATACGCTCGCATACTTCGTGGACAACTTCACGAATAATAGTCTTAGCGTCATCAGGCATAAGACGTACAGCGAGGTTCCTAATACGCCTCTGTAAATGAAGGAGGATGCTGGTGTGACGGGGTTGGGGAGGATTCTGCGGTTCGTTCGACGAGCTCGGCGCTCGGACGATATTGATAAGGAGCCCGACGGCTGTAGCGTCATGTGGGCGAGGCGTTCGTCTGTCTTTAGAATATTGAATATCAAGGCACGCCGATTCGATGAGGGTCTGGTTTCTACTTCTTCTAAGATGGCGAAGTAGTCGGTGGAGGCGGTGGAAAGAGGAGAGGCGTTCTGGGTGTTGCGGACTTCTTGGTTAATGAGGTCGGTGGAATCAAGGGCTTAGTGACGGTATCAAGGTAGGAGTCAAGCGAGACAAAGGCGGATGCAGGTCAGAGGTGATGTCAGAGGAAGAGCTCATAATGAAGTCGTTGGTAAGAGTGAGAAACTTGAGGGCGATAAACTTGATAAGGCGAAGATAGTCGGAGAGTTGCCAAACGATGTTACCCGAGTACATTGGAACAGGTTAGGCGAGTTTATGCTTCTTCTTATATGCTCGTTATCTCAGAGGCATTACCGAGATTCTCTTCTGGGATCCACTCGTTACTGGCCGAGGAATAGCCGACCCAAGATACGAGATAGCGTCTTCGTTTACCCGTTCCTTTGTGGGCAAGAATAGCCTCAACTTCGTATTCTTCTTCCTCATTGATGATGTCAGGTGGTGGTTCTTGGAAATTCGGGCCGTGTACGTCAGTTTCGCGATAGGATGATAGTTCCGAAGCGTGGAACGTGGGGTGTATTCGCCATTGTTCAGGAAGCTGGAGTGTGAAAGTGATCGGGCTTAGTACGGCTTTGATCGGGAAGGTCCGTATCTTTTCGGTCCGAGCTTCTTCTTGGTATCGGGACGATCAAATTCTTTGCTGATAGCCAAACCTTATCGCCGACCTTCCAAGGCGTATACTTTACTCCGTGAGATCGTTCTGCCATTCGTTGCATAGCGATGTTGTGGCAAGCTATGGCTTCTTCTCGAGCCTTCTGTAGAAGTCTTACGCGTTCCTCAGCTGCTGGGACGGTTGACGATGCTAGGGTATGAGGTAGCGATCTGGGTTGTATCCCATCATAAGATAGAATGGCGAGGCGTTACGGGAATCGTGTTTTCTATGATTATGGACGAATTCGGCAAGGGGAAGGTGTTCGACCCATGTTTCAGGGTTGGTTCGGCAATAGATTCGTAGATACGTTTCTAGTTCCTGATTGAGACGTTCCGTTTGTCCATCGGTTTGCGGATGATAAGCGGTAGAGGGTGCAATGGTATAATCGAGGAGTTTAGCTAGAGCTTTCGAGAATTTAGAGATGAACTGAGGGCCTCGATCGGAGATAATCTTGTCGTAGAGTCCAAATCTGCGGTAAACGTGTTTGAAGAAAAGTTTTGCTACGCCTTCCGAGGTGATGGTTTTCAGGCAAGGAGTAATAATTACCCCCTTCGTAAGGCCGTGGTCGACCACGACCATAATAGAATCGAATCCACCGGAGGGAGGGAGATCGTTATAAGATCAACGGACAAAGAACTGAAAGGCACTGTGGCGGTAGACGGATGGGGACGAGGGGAGGGGTCACCGGGTGGGTGTCAGCTTTCATCTGCTGACAAAGAGAACATCCATCGACGTATTTGCGGACATAGGCCCAGTCCAGGCCACCAGTAATCGTTTAACAAGTTCTTCGGTTTTGAAGCGGCCAGGATGGCCCGCAGTGGGGTGGTCATGGAGACGGCGGAGCAGTCATGACGGGCGGTGGGGGAGACATAGGCCCGATCTTGTAGTACAGGATATTATCAACAATTTTCCAGTCAGACAGCCGACTTCATCGGGGGGAGAGGCCGTTTAAGGCATCGGAAGCGGTAGAAAATGGGGTCGGAGGAGGGGTCATCGTAGAGAGGGCGTCACGTAGGAGTCATCAAGAAGGCGGACAAACATGGAATCAGGAGCAGAGTGACGTCCGCATTATCTGAATCTGTGGATGATGATCAGGTCTGCGAGATAACGCATCAGGGGCGACCAGTTGGTTCCGGTACGTGGTGAAGCTCAATATCAAACATGGAAAGGATTAACTGCCAACGTGCTTGACGACGGGTTAACTTTGGCCGTGCGAAAATAGAGCAGTTCTTATGGTCGGTAAAGATGATAACCGGGTGTGGGTTCCCTTCAAGATAATGGCGCCATTCAGTGAGCGCGGATAACGGCAGCAATTCTCTATCGAA
The DNA here is from genome assembly GCA_016758765.1 of Suillus cothurnatus. NCBI lineage: Eukaryota > Fungi > Basidiomycota > Agaricomycetes > Boletales > Suillaceae > Suillus > Suillus cothurnatus. Next base: position 3,677 of record JABBWL010000581.1, on the reverse strand, counting down.
GATCTGGTAGTTTCGTTCTGCTGGGTTCAACGATTGGGACAGATAACCGCATGGATGATACTGTCCATTATCATCAGTTTGAGGAGCACCGCTCCGGTGGCCACGAGGGAGGCAGTCGCAACTGCAAATTGGCGAGTGGGATCATTTCGAAGGACAGGTTGGCGAAGGAAACAATCTTTCAAGGTCAGGAATGATTCATTACACGCATCGGTCCACAAGGAACTGGTATCTTTCTTGTAAGATCTATTAGAGGGCGCGCGAGATCAGAGTAATGCGAGATAAAGTTTCGGTAGAAGTTGCAGAATCCTAAAAAGGACCGGGTTTCTTTTACCGTGGTGGGAACAGGCCAGTCTCTAATTCCGTCGAGTTTAGCGGGATCCATAGTAACGTGTCCGGGTTTAATGATCATGCCGAGATATTCCACTTCTTCGGCATCGAACGTGCATTTCTCCGGTTTTAGAAACAACCTGTTCTTGACGAATTATCTCCAATATTCTCCTAGTCCGTTGCTGATGTTCATCAAGCGTTTTGAAAAGATGAGGATGTCGTCCATATAGATGACTAACCATCCCTCATTAATCTCCTGTTGGAAGGTTCGATTCATATACGCTTGGAACGTAGCCGGTGAGTTGCAGAGACCGAAAAACATGACGTTAGGTTCGAATAATCCAAATTCCGTGGTAAGGGCCGCTTTCCATCGGTCATCTGGATGGATCCGGATGTTATTATAAGATCGGACATCCATCTTGGTGAAGTACTTGGCATCATGTAACCGAGCGATCAGCGTGAGAGGGAGGGGGAGTGGATAAGAGTTTTTTATCGTCCAGTCGTTGATGTACCGGTAGTCTTGACAGGGGCGAGTTCTCCGCTCTTCTTACCAACGAAAAAGAACCCACTCGCCTGAGGGGACTTCGACTCGGAGATAAAACCTTTCTTCTTATTCTCATCGATAAATGCCTTGACCGCTGACCGTTCCTTCTCAGATAAGGGATAAATCTTCGACGTTTTCGGGATGAAGCCGGGTTTCGTTTCAATACGGTGATCAATTCCGGGTCGTTCAGGGGGGAGCCGATTGAGACCATCTTTAGCGAAGATATCACGAAAATCGTGAAGGTAGTTGGGCACAAGTTCTTCAAACGATTTCTTCTTCTGTTCCACCTCGCTATGTGCTCCGGCAATGGCGAACTGCTGGGCTTTGTTGCTAAATTTCATTTCGACCTTGGAGGTACCGTCTTTAGTGAGAGGGGAATCAAAAGAAACGTTTTCGATAAGACGCATCTCCGTTCCGTCTTCCGAGTACTCGATAAGAACATCTTCGTCCCGCAACTGATAGGTAGTGATGTCGGTTACCATAGGTTCGTAATTTCCCCATATATCTTCTTTTGTATCGAAGACGGGGGCAGTCTCTTCGGGCACCGTCATTTCCTCATCGGGAATTCTTCGATGGACGCGGAGGGGTAAGTCGTGGAGTCAATGCGTTCAGGTGACACTAGTTCAACTTTCGTCGGAACCGTGGAGTCAACGCATTCAGGTTTCACTGACTTCTTAAGCTGGGAATGCTCGTACTTCGGTTTTCTTCTGGAAAAGGAGGGGTAATCCATTCTTCTTTCGTTCGTTATCAACTTCTTCGATCAAGTCGGACTTGGGAGTTCTAGGCAAAGAAGCGTCCTGCCTTCCATCGAATGATGGGGTCCATAGCCCGTAGCCATGGAATTCCTAACAGAATCTGGTCCCTCTTCCCGAGGCGCGTGACGTTGAACTTGCCAATCATGGCACAATCATCTATCTTCACGGTTAGTACGCAATAATGCGTAATCGGGCCACCTTTGGTCAAACTTCCATCGGCAGTGGTTACTTTGAAGGGTTTAGAGTCGGTGGGTTCGGATCTTATGGAGTGAATGAAATCTTCGGAGATAAAGGTTCCGGCTCCTGAATCAACAACGGCGGTGGTTTCGACGGTTTTCAGACGAGTTTTGGAAATAAGAGTCATTGGAACGCGTAGTTCCTTTCGTTCTCCAATAGCCTGTACAAGTCTTACTGTTACATTGGAAGATACTGACGTCGTACCAGTCTTCCACATTAAAAATCCTCCGCAAGGCGGCGGTTCTCCGTTTCATCATCTTCTTCGATCTTCTTGCCTAACTGGGACCTTCTTCTTCTTCTTATCAGGGCAGCTATTGGCACGGTGGCCACGCTTCTTGCACACGAAGCACAGGCCTTTAGCCATGCAATCGGCGCGTTCTTCTTCGTCGAGACGGTCTACGTCCATTGCGTCATCGTCCTTCTTCTTGGTTGGGGGCGATAGTTGGGGTGTCGATTAGCGCGGGTGAGGGCGATGGTGGTTTTACCGCGTTTCATGTTGCTATCAATTTTGATGACGGCAGTAACATACTTGTCGAAATCGGTAGGGATCTCTCCCATAAGATGGACGGCATTTACGAGGTCGTCGTTCAGCCCTAAGTTGAACATATGGATAAGGACGTGCGACTCCTTGACGTTGGCTACCGCTACGAGCGCGCGGAACTCGGCGACGTAGGACGAGAGGCTTCTTCCAAGCTGTTTAAGCTTCTGAATCTTGTTAAGTGCGACTATACTCGCATCGGCGGGGATGAACATTCCCGAAATTCTTTCTCAAAGTCGACCCAAGTTCCATACTTGGATGATCTCCTTCGCATAGTTGGTAGAAGGTGTCGGACCAGGACGAGGCCGTGCCTTCCGTCATATAGGCAAGGGCGTACTACCTTCTTTTCATCGGTAGAATAGACGCGGCGTTAACGTGAAGTACGCTTTTACAGAGTGCAGCCAGCGCGAGGCTTTCCTAATATTACCATCGAAGGCAACCGGGGCTCCGCACGAGAGCCAGCTTCTTGTTGCGTGAGACATTCTGAGGCTGGGATGAGCAGATAGCTGTCGAGGGGGTCTTTCTTCTGGGAATTCGTCTGAAGAGGAAGTTGAGGTAAACTCGAACTGTCTTCGATATCAGTGGGGATCAGGCGGGGTTCGGTGATAGCCGACTCGGGGGCCGCGTGAAATTCTTCTTCCGGAGTATCCGGTTCTTCTGGTCAGGATCTGGCTGGGTAGGATCTCTTTCCCACCAGAACGTTCTCTGCCAAGAGCTCGTCTTGGACTGGTATCAATAAGGGGCGTCGCAGATGGCGACGGTCAGATAAGGACTTTAATCTTTTGTTACGAACTGGGATGGGTTCTAACAACCTAAGCTCAAAAGAGAACTTTCGTGGTTGAGTCGAAGTCGGGCCGACGCAATGACAATGAAGTCGACTTGCGAAGGTATCAGTCTAACGACGAGGAATACTCGAGTTAGGATCAAAGGTTCAGACTGACGAAGAGGAGTGCTCTAAGTCAGAGATCGGTTCAGACGACTAAGCTTGGAGGGCTTAGGCGAAGGAAATCAAGTATCAGGTAAAACCCAGTAAGATTAAAGTAAGGAACACAGTACAAAGGCACGTATTTTATAACAGATCCTAGGAGAGGTTTAGGGTAGGCGTAACAACGGGAGACGACGACCAAACTAAGTATGTATGCGCAACAAAGGATGAACGATACAAGAAGGAAATGCGGGTCATCTAGCGACGGCAATAAGCGATCGTGATGTAATACAATGAGTAAAGAAAAAGTGAATAGGAGGTAAGCCTACTGTAACAGAAGCCCTTCAGATC
>JABBWL010000580.1:0-24776 GCA_016758765.1 Suillus cothurnatus | reverse complement strand
CTGTTCTAGCCCACCTAATTCCAGAATCCCAGGATACCCTCAACCTTGCTCAAGAAGTTTTGGATGCCGTGCTGTGGACATACCATGAGAAGAAGAATAAACTCAAGAGAGGTATGTTCTCCTTACACCACCATCTATCCTTCTCATGTATTTTTAAGGTTACTTTCCAGAGTACAACACAGGTATGTGCTGGCTGGTATGTTCTTCCTTTATTGATGGCAAATGCACTCACTGTTATGTTAATGAGCTGTGTAACAATCTCTTCACATTCTGCACAGAGCTCAAAAAGGTCATCATCCCCATTGCAAGAAGGGTATATAATATCTTCCCACAGGGCTCTGCAATGTGAAAGATGTTACGAACTCAGATAGAGTCACACCAATAAAGGCTTAAGTCAAGATCTGAACTGACTGAAGTAAAGCTTCATCAGGCTAAGGACTCCTGCAGGATCTAGAGTTATTTGAGGTCAAAGGCTAGCCTCCTTCCCAAGGAGCTACAGTTTAAGTATCAGAGGGAACCAAGTAGATTCAAGTTAGAGAAATACAAGTAGTAACTACGATCTTAAATAGGTAAAGGAAATGAGCATGGACCAAGGTTAATAGTACAAGAAAGGAAAGTTCATAAGAAATGAGTCAGAGTGAGTCAGAGATAAGGAGAACATGAGGAGACAGCAAGGAGAAGGAGAAGTAAGTGAAAAGGAAACAAAAGTGATATAGAAGCATAGTGGAATGGAAGAGAAGTGTTCTGTGAAGAGAGAATAGGGTGGTTGTAACAAAAGGAGGAGGTTCAAAAGCAGGTCACTGCTGCTTCTACTAGGCTCCTCAAGAGGAGTGACTACCTCTGGCTCCCTGACTCATCTGTGTGTAGGTCATGATTACTCATAATTGTGTCATTTACATTAATTCTTGCAGGGACAATTGAAGAATTTCACAGTGCAGCCTCTTAAGGATGTGTGTCTTAAATTTTACTACAGCAACAGCAAGAAAACACTGAAGAACACAGATGAATTCCACTGCACAATGAAGGCGAGGAATGATGGGTGGGTGAGGGCTAGACCTGATGTGTGCTCTACAGTGCTCCTCTGGACGCGAGATATAGCTCGTCCCAAGGGGATTGCTACTGAGAAAAGATTCCTCTGTAGGAGAGGGGAGTCATGGACTGGGCTTTGGTCTGGCTAAGGGCGCATGAAAAATGCGCTGTAAGTTGCGAAGCACAGGAAAAAGCGCGAAAATATCGCAAAGTGCGTTACTTTCTGAAAACACGAAAGCGGGGCTCTCTAACTTGAGGGTAGATACTGAAGGAGAAATAGATGTGATTCTTGAGAATATCCTGAAGCTACTGCAGAATGCAACGATGGAATCTGAAGTCGATCGATTTTTGATGCTAAGTCCTACTAACTAATTGTCTAAGTGATAGAAGAGTAGTAAGGTAAAAACCTCTAACTATGCGCTGACGTGTCAGCATGCTAAGCGAGTTCCCAGGCCTTGGAGCCGAGTAAGTAGCGCTAAACATACAAGGGTGATGTAATATAAACACATAATGAGATAAATGAACATAAATGGGAATGCAAGGACATATATGATGGAATGCGAGTGAAACAAAGTGAGATACACACCAATGGACCTTGGAGGATGAGGACAGGACATGCGACGGAATGCGATGGATCCCAGGGAGGCACGCAGTAGCACATTTGAAGTGCGAAAAACACGAGAATGCAAAATATGCGGAAACACAAAACCCATGAGATATGCGAGTGTGCGAATTATGAACTGTGTGGGATCACGAGATGTGCATAATTCGTGAGATGCATGAAAACGCGAGGAATCTGAAACGCGAAATGCACGAGATGCAAAATACACGAGATGCGCTAAAACGCGAAATGCGCGAAATACGCGAGCATGAAAATGCGAAAATCGTGAAGGTCGCCGCACTTCAACAGGTCCAGTATAAGGTCTTGCTATATGGTCTGTATGCACCCATAGAGACTTGAGTCTCTACAATGATCCCCATTAATGTGATGGTTCTTGTAGCAGCAGTGGTATGCTTATTGTTTTTTATTATGTTGTCACTGATAATATACCAGTTGAAGGGTGTTATCTCTGGCTTTCAGGAGACCAGCACTGACAAGGTTCCTGATCTCACTGCTGAACAGTGCAGGACCCACTTTGTTAATTTATGCAAATCAGTTGACATGCTGCTTGACATTCTAGAGTGCTGCAAAGAGCTTGAAGAGATGTTGGACCAATGGGCTAGGATTGGCATGGGTAACTTCAATGAGTATGCAGTTGGTAGTGTAGCGGGCAGTGACACAGAGGACATTAACATAATACTTTAGTATCATTTTGATCGCATCACATTTTCATTTCATAATCATTACCATTTATGCAAGCCTTGTGAGGCTGTATGTCATGTTTACCTGTGTGAAGTCTGTGAATATATATCCTTGGTACAGTCTGTGATGAGATGTACAAATTGTAGATGTATGTGACAGTATTGTAAAGGGGACACTTCCTTGTGTAAGTGTAATGTCTGTATAATATTGTACAGGTGCCCCCTAGTTTGCTGATGGACTGAGGTATGAAATAATGGGAAGCTGCATATTATATGTTACAGAAATGGAAAAGGAAACTGCTATGAGGCTTATGACAACTATGACAAAGGTGATGAATATTCAGTAGTACTCATACGTTTGATTGCAGGATTTGGTTTCACTCAGTTCTTGTGCTCTTGTGCTTTTGTGCTTTCATCATGGACTCATTCCTCCCCACTCACACTCTCATTGTTTTATTTTATCTTTTTGATACATACCCTTTCTGGACTCCACACTACATTGACTTGCATTTTCATACATTACATGTTCTTGTTCCATTGCACAGATACAACATACAATTCATTGCATGGATATATCTGAGTGATATACAATGTCTAAACTATCTAGATGATGAACAATGTTGTAAGCTGAACTATGTCATGGATGCCCATCTTGATCAAACTTAGCGTTCCCTAGGATGACAAGACATACATGGGCTGGCAGCCAATATACCCGACAGTACTGATACCATAGACATGTCCATTGTCTGGGTTGAACAATTTTGTGAAATACTCTGTGCGCAACATCATCTGCATTTGGTGCTAGTGAGGTGTTTGACAGTACTCCTCTACCCTGGCGGGCATCCTGCACCAGTGCAGATGGACTGTGATTATGATTGAATTGAGCTTCACCATACAGAAGCAAAGCTCCACCTGGAACAGCCTTGCATCTGATCTGCCATGTGGTACTGGCATTCAAAAACAACAGCAGCACATCTTCAGCTGGGCCTGCTAGAGTCTCCATGCTGAGTCCATACAAGTGACTCTCTGTTGCACATGAATGTCTGGCCTGCAGAGTGTCTACAGTGTCCTCAGTATCTTCTAGAAGATCTTCGGCTGAGCACCTAAACTTCCATTTCCAAGCAGTCTGTATGTGCCTCCACGAATTGATTGTTAAACCATAATTGAGCACTGGAAGGCTGTGATGTGTCATGGTGGAGGACAGGTTGCTGGAGTTAAACATTCTATCAAATCTGATAAACATTTGCTGGCAATATAGCTCCTTGACCTGGGTCTTGTCAAAAAGCAGATGGAAGCAGCAAATTCTGCAAAAGGTCTGGCAAGAGCAAGATCCTGAATGAGAATGTTGCCAGTGACTGCATAAGCTCTGTGGTATTGACTTGTTCCTTCCGGTAAGTGCGCCTGTCTTTGAATAAAGACAAAGCATCACCACATGTTTGCCTAGAATAATGAGATTATGCGTTGGTCGGGTACTGGTATTGTGATATGTCATTTAGGTTCAAAGGTTTAGACTGACAAAGAGGAGTGCTCTAAGTCAGAGATCAGGTCAGATGACTAAGCTTGGAAGGCTTAGACTAGAGAAGTCAAGTATCAGGTAAAACCCAGTAAGATTAAAGTAAAGAACTACATAGTACAAATGCGTATTTATAAGGAATTCTAGGAGAGATTTAGGGCAGGTGTGAAGACGAATGACTACTGCCTGATTAAGTATGTGTGCACGTCAGAAAGTAAGCAGCCTAAGAAGGAAGTTATCAGTCATCTAGCGACGGCAGGAATAAGCGATTGTGATGTAATACAATGGTAAAAGAAAAATGAATAGGAGCTAAGCGTACTGTGTTACAGTCACCCTTCTTTTCCACACTAAGACGCTTCCCTTCCATTTCGCTAATGCTTCTATTTCACTCATGCTTCTATTTCACTCTACTTCCTTTTCACTTACTTCATTCACCTTGCTGTTTCCTCATGATCTCTTATCTCTGACTCGTCTTGACTCACTTTCCCATGAACCTTCCTTCTTTGTACCACTACGCTTGGTCCGTGCTCATTTCTCCTACCTATTTAAGAACGTACCTACTCTTGTATTTTCTCTAACTTGAATCTACTCGGTTCTCCTTGATAACTTGACCTCTAGCTCCTTAGGGAGGAGGCTAGCCTTGTTGACCTCGACTTAACTCTAGATCCTGGGAGGCTAGACGATCGGATCCTGCGGGAGTCCATAGCCCGACGAAGCTACGCTTCAGTCGGTCCTGATCCAGAACCACCTTTATTGGCGCTATTGATTGCCTTTGTTGGCGTACTCTACCCGAGTTCGTAACAAAAGATTCAAGTTACCTCTGAACCCCTCCATCTGTAGGGATTACTCTTGAAACCTACGAAACTGATTGATTGCCAGTGTGGCGCCCAGAAACCCATTCTCCACGAAAGGACTTGAAAGAGTCCCTGGACCGAAAGCTATAGCAGCGCAAGCTGAACACGCTAGACTATACGCCCCCTACCCACCGACTTCTCCCAGAAGATCATCTTCTAGAGGGACCTTTGAAACCCCTCGCACCCCTGTCCTCCCTGCACTTGCTGTTCCAGGCCCTTCATTCTCCCACAGCGTCAGTACTTCCTCTGAAGTACCCGCACCAGCAGTTGTAGAAGACAGAGACGAAGAAATCCCAGACGCATCCTCGCCTGACTCTGACCCAGGCTCAGAACCAGAATCGGAACCTTCTATCGTAGAAGAACCCTACCCTAGATTCCCACCACCAGAACCAGAACCAGAACCATCCGACTCAGACGACTCTGACGACGAAGACGATATGCCGAAACCAATTGAACGAAAGATCTGTACCCCACCAGACTTCAGTGGTAACAGAGATGAAACCACGAAATTCGTGCAACTCATTACCCTCTATCTCGATGTAAATTCCGAGATCTATGATACCGACACATGAAAGATCGCATTTGCCCTCTCATTTATGAAAGAAGGCACTGCGCAGCATGGATGGAAGACACCATCGCGCATGCACACTAACGAACCCCGCTACGAATTGACCCAATGGTTACGGAACTTGGAACGAGTTCCTAGATCACTTTGAAGAAGCATTCAACCCCATCGACTCCGCTGGTACTGCGCTCCACAAGTTACACGCCCTTAAACAAGGCAGTGACTTGAGCGAGTACATCTCCACCTTCAAGCAGCTCTGTAACCGAGCTGAGATTTACAGCTTCAATGCCCAGAAAGACTACTTCATCCGCGGATTAAAACCCGCCCTTCTTTCGAAGCTCTGTAACTCCGGAGACATCCCTGACGAAATGGAAGCAATGTACAAAAAGTAATCTCATCGAGAACGCTTACCAGCTTCTCCTTTCCCACAGAACCTCCACTCTGATTCCCGAAACCGATCCAATAATCGAGGCCCGAAACCTCGTTTCACCCCGCGCAGGAACGACCCTGACGCCATGGACGTAGATCGTCTATCGAGGCTGACAAGAAAGCCTATATGAAAGAAGGCCGCTGCTTCAAATGTGGTGAGAAAGGACACAGGGCTAACGACCCTGACAAGCACCCGAAGACCGGAGATGCCGACAAGAAGAAGAAGGAAAGCAAACGGTAAGGCGTACAGCGCCTGATGATGAAGATACCACGAAGATGAAGAACTCTCTGACGATGAAGAACTCGACGCCAGAAGAACGGATTTTTGAATAGGAGGCCTACGCAATGTTAGCCACCTCCCCTAGATGTACGTATTGTCCAGAATGTAGGAAAATCTAAAGAATTAAGGGTCCCGGCGACCATCTTTTCCTCCGTACACCCTGACAAATCGTTGCAAACCACCGCTGTTGTCGACTGCGGCGCAGCTGCCACATTCATCCATTGGATGTTTGTCCGAAAGCATGGCATCAAAACCCATCGCTTACCACCCCTTTCCCGATCGAACTGCCGATGGAAAGATCTCCGAAACCCCATCACGCATTACTGTCATCTTGCAATCAAGATTGATGGAAGATTGATGTTTGGAAAATTCAACATCATGAACATGAGTGATCGTGACATGATCCTCCTGGAAAACCCTGGCTAACCGCCATGAACCCTGACATCGACTGGGCTAAAGACACCCTTCGACTCCCATCGACCCCTAGATCCCTCCGACTCGAAAAAGCCTTCGAAAAGCTTTGGAGAGAAAACTCCACATCAAATCCCACTCCACCACCGAAACCTAGAAAGAAAGTTTCGATCGAAGAAGAAGAAGACCCGAGCAATTTGCTCCCCTTCACCCCACTTCCCAAAGACGGGAAAAGAACCCTTGAACGACGAAAAGAGAAAAAGAAAGAACCCATTCCTGCTCTCATCCCCGACCCAGATGATGAACCACCTCAGTACGACCATGGAAGATGTATGGGACGACTCTTCTATGTTGCTAGAAAAGTAGAAGACCCAGTAACTTACCCCATCAACGACGATGAGGTCTTGATCGAGTACTCAAGATGGAACTTCTGTAACCCTTCACGAAAACCTCTCCTTCGACTCTCCCCTCACTCGTGATGGCACTTCTGCCTCCGAGATCCGACGAACCGCCGCTCTTAGACCCCTAAGGAACTTGGATCTACGCACGGAAGACCGAAGAAGATGAATACCAGAAGACTAGTAATAAGGCGCAAGAATTTGCCCTTAAAGATGCACAAGAAAAGAAGAAGAAGACCTTCGAAGAATTAGTCCCTGACTACCTTCACAACTTGCCGATGTTTTCGCCAAAGACGGCTTAAACAAACTCCCACCATCTCGCCCTGGAGTAGATCACAGAATCGAAACGAAACCAGGATTATCCCGAAGTCTGCAAAACTTATCCTCTCTCCGAAAGAAACCGATGCTGTAAAAGCGTTTCTTGACAAACACATCGCAAAAGACTTTATCCAACCATCGAAATCCCCACAAGCTAGTGGATTCTTTTTCGTAGGAAAGAAAGACGGCTCTCTCGACCCTGCCAAGATTATGATATATCAATGAATGGACGATAAAGAAACACCTATCCTCTTCCCTTGATTCCTCCCCTGATCGCTAAGTTAAGCGATGCAAAATTCTTCACGAAGATGGATGTCCGATCTGGATACAAACATCTGATTCACCCCGATGACCGCTGGAAAGCGGCATTTACCACCTCCTTCGGACTCTTTGAACCGAAAGTCATGTTCTTCGGCTTATGCAATTCCCCAGCAACGTTCCAAGCCTACATGAACCAGACCTTCCAGAAAGAAATCGCCGAAGGATGGATGATCGTCTACATGGACGATATTCTCATATTTTCGAAAACCCTTGAAGAAAACCAGAACGAACTCCGCGTCCTTGAAATTATCCGCAAAGAAACCCTCTTCCTAAAACCCGAAAAATGTACCTTGATGCTCAAGAAGTCGACTACCTCGGCATGATCATCCGTCCTGGGCAAGTAGCCATGGACCCTGCCAAGCTGTCCGGTATCAGCCAATGGCAAACCCCTTCCTCAGTTAAAGAAGTGATCATTCCTCGGATTCTGCAACTTCTACCGCCACTTCATCTCCCACTATTCCGACCTCGCCGACCTCTGATTGACACGACCTCTGATTGACCTCACAAAGAAAGACGCCGTCTTTGCATGGACACAAGCATGCACCGAATCCTTTGAGAAGCTGAAACAATGCTTCCTTTCAGAACCTGTCCTTCGAAACCCTGACCCCTCTCGACAATTCGCCTTAGCCACCGATGCATCGCTTGTCGCAACCGGTGCAGTCCTGCTCCAGACTGACGAAAATGGAGCATACCACCCTTGCGGGTATCTTTCACAATCCTTTAACCCCGCTGAACGAAATTATCAGATCTACGATCGTGAACTCCTAGCCATCATCCGTGCTCTGAAAGCATGGAGGCATTACCTTGAAGGGAACCCTCACCCTGTCATTGTATTCACCGATCATAAGAACCTCCTATACTTCCGATCCGCACAGAACCTCACACGCCGCCAAGCTAGATGGCAGCTAACCTTGAATGAATTTGATCTAGAACTCCATCACGTCCCAGGAACCAAACTTGCTGCTCCTGATGCCCTCTCACGACCTGACCATTCCTCTGATCCTGCTGATAACGCAGATGTCCCTTCTCCCCGACACTCTTTGCCCGAATCATTGATATTGACCTTGCCAATGCTCTGAAATCCACCGATCCCCTTTCCGACCCATAATTATCGCTGCGCAACAAGCCCTCGACGGGCTAAACGCACCCCCTATGAAATCCGCCCTCTCCGATTGGCGTCTTGACGACGGAACCCTATTTTATAAAGACCGAGCTTACATCCCAGCTCACCTCCGCCACCGTATCCTCACCCTCCACCATGATCACCCCACCGCCGGACACCCCGGACGATTCAAAACAGAAGAACTAGTAAGCGTGACTACTGGTGGCCCGGAATGGGCACATTCATCAGAAAATACGTTGAGGGTTGCACCCTTTGTCAGCAATGAAATCGACACACACCCATCCACACTCCTTTGACCCCTATCCCTCATCCGCAACACGCCCCTTTCGCAAATCTCCGTAGATCTGATACCGATCTACCTGAATCCAGAGGTTTTGACTCAGTCATGGTCGTGGTAGACCATGGGCTTACGAAGGGGGTAATTCTCTCACCCTGCAAGAAAACCATCACATCTGAAGGCGTGGCCCATTATTTTTCAAGAAAGTTTTCTTGAGATTTGGCCTTTATGACAAAATCATCTCTGATAGAGGTCCCCAGTTCGCCTCTAAATTCGCCAAAGAACTCGGAAGACTCCTCGACTATGAAGTCGCCCTCTCTACCGCATACCACCCTCAGACCGACGGTCAGACTGAACGTCTGAACCAAGAATTAGAAACCTATCTTCGCATCTATTGCTGCTCCGCACCTCTCGAATGGGTTAAGCATCTTCCCATGGCAGAATTGTCCACAACCATCGAAAGCACGATTCCCGCAACGCCTCCCCATTTTTCCTCATGATGGGATACGAACCTCGCGGCATTCCACACATTCTCCCAAACTCCGCTATCCCTGCCGCAGAAGACCGAATTAAATACCTCCAGAAGACTAGAGAAGAAGCCATCGCATGCCATAATCTTGCAATGCAACGCATGGCCGCTCGATCCTATGGAAAGAAGTTTGAACCCTGGAAAGTCGGTGAGAAAGTATGGCTCTCAGCAAAGAACCTCATCTCCGCTCTCCCCTCAAAGAAGCTCGCCCCTAAACGATACGGCCCCTTCACAGTCGAAGCCGTCCTCTCCCCTATCACATTCAAGATCCGACTCCCTCCCTCCTGGAAGTCACACCCTGTCTTCCATGCTTCTGAGTTATCGTCCTATCAAGAAACGGAAGTCCATGGTCCAAATAACACCGAACCCCCTCCTGACATTATTAATGGTCAAGAAGAATATGAAATTGAAGCCGTTCTCGCCCATAAGGGAAACGTAAAAGGAAAACGCCGCTTCCTCGTGTCATGGAAGGGATATCCCTCTTCCGACAATTCATGGATACCCGAAAAAGAAATGAACAACGCCCAAGAGATCCTGAAAACCTATAAGAAACGTCTTGAATCTCCCGACTCCTCACCAACTAGAACGAGAGACATGTCTTCCTCGCAATCCTCCCAGTCCTCTCTTGAAACTCATCGCTCTCAACTCGAACTTCACCACAAGCGCGCTCTTGTAGAATCAACTTTGCTTTCCCTTCCATGCACTCTTCCACTAGACCACTTCTTTCTGAAGACCCTATTGCTCTTTCCCTCATCACCGCCTACCGCAGCGCGGACCTTTCCTCCAGCTATGCCCACACTATTAATGCCCCTGAAGAAGAGGCTACCAAACGCTCTATTATCTATCATATGACCAAGATCAAGCTCGTCCTCGCTGACCGACTCCTTGAACGAGGGTTTGAGCAAGCACTCACCCCTTCAATGATTCACGAAATCACCGAGTCTAGACACGGATCTTGTGACCCTTTCGGACCAGCCCCCATGCAACCTATGTGCTCTCCTTCACCAGATGTTCCCAACTCCCTGTCTGAAGCTTCAGACGAGAGCACCCCAGTCCCACATCCATCATCTCAGCTCGCCGTCCATTCAACCGGAGCACCCCACAGAAGTCGTGGAAAAACGAAGGAATAGTATCGCATTCGGGGTAGGTCTATCTCGACCATTCACACCATCCCCCACCCCTCTTATCAAGAGGAAGACTCCGAACCATCCATCGCACCTCAAGAACCATCATGACCACCTTCCCCCACCGACTCTCACGCTCCTTCTGAGGAGACCTTCCACGACCGCAATGGAGTTGACTACTCCACAATGACTTGCCGCTACTGCGGAGGAGACAGGCATCGTCAGATTCATTGCCCTCGATACTTTTGCCGCATTTGCCATAACCATGCCCCAAACATCTCACATGCTTCTGTCCTCAACTTAAGGGAAGACGTGTCATCTCAGCCAAACCAGGGTCTTGGCTTTTCCTTTCTGCGCTAAAAACGTATGAAGACCGCCTTGATGAAGAGTACGAAGCGATTGAGAAAAGAACTCTCGCTGACGATACTTATTCCGCGGACTTATATTTAAATATGGATAACTGAAGTCGGAGACTTCAGACGTTGACAGGGGGGTAATGTTACAGTCACCCTATTCTTTTCCACACTAAGACGCTTCCCTTCCATTTCGCTAATGCTTCTATTTCACTCATGCTTCTATTTCACTCTACTTCCTTTTCACTTACTTCATTCACCTTGCTGTTTCCTCATGATCTCTTATCTCTGACTCGTCTTGACTCACTTTCCCATGAACCTTCCTTCTTTGTACCACTTACTACGCTTGGTCCGTGCTCATTTCTCCTACCTATTTAAGAACGTACCTACTCTCTGTATTTTCTCTAACTTGAATCTACTCGGTTCTCCTTGATAACTTGACCTCTAGCTCCTTAGGGAGGAGGCTAGCCTTGTTGACCTCGACTTAACTCTAGATCCTGTGGGAGGCTAGACGATCGGATCCTGCGGGAGTCCATAGCCCGACGAAGCTACGCTTCAGTCGGTCCTGATCCAGAACCACCTTTATTGGCGCTATTGATTGCCTTTGTTGGCGTACTCTACCCGAGTTCGTAACATACTGTAACAAATCTGACTTTTTTTCAGCGTCATCAGAATCAGACTCAGAATCAGACTTATTTTCAGTGTCATCACATCATACTTCTCCAGTAGAGAATTCCCACTGAGTTGTCAGACAACTATAATGACAGCAAGACGAAAATCCAAACATCCACAATCATAAGTCGTTGTGCTGAATAGTACATCTATGGAGCTAATCTCGTGTTTTCAGGCAAGAAAAGGAAAAGTTAGTAGATCAAGTATTGATCATCTAAATGCCTGACCAATGCGCATGTTGTTCAGTGAGCAGTCAAGTTATCCAGAACACACACAGGACCCGGGAAAGATGCATATCAGTGCAGTGCAACAAGTCGTCATCACTGGTATGTGATATTTCTCTTCGCTCACCTCATATTAACAATCTCCCTGAAGCCATTCATGCAACTAATCTCACTCTTGGTCTCTTACGCATCCCACTGGCTTCCATGTAGTGATAAAGACCAACGGTGCCGATTCCCAGACGAGCAACAAACCTGTACATGTAGATCAGGCTGTTGTCGAATGGAGCGAGTCCATACTACTGTATGTTGTACTTAATCTCATCTTTCCTGTCGGTATTGAGAAAGACTCTAGGCCATGCGAGACATCTTCTAAAGTTTGGGTGAGCGTGTATGCCTCATATGAACTGAGTCCCATGCTCTGTCACGGAGAAATTCTCTGTACATTCGAGATCTCCATCCAAGAATTACTGGATCGCAGTGAAATTCACGTCATCAGAATGTCTGTCGCAAATAACATTTGATGTACAGTAACAAGTATCACAGCCATAATCTTCCAGCCCAAGCAGGGGGAAGTCGTGTCCCTGTGTACTTCACTGTTCATGACACTGGAGCAGTGACTTTCTGTTGAAATGACGCTGCAGTTATTTGCCCCATTACTATAGTGAGTGATCAATGCAGTCTGGCATTCTGATCCTGAGAGCTTGTAATGGACAGCTTACATCCTGCAATATGGGTGTGTTCGCAGTAAAGACAGATGCCAGACATCATCTCATCATGCGATACTGCAGGATGCAGAACAGTAGCGATCTTGACCAGTCCCATAAGCCACTTTGAACATGCATCGGATCTCTGCCCCATTGACCATCCCTATTGCCCTGCAGCACTGTTCAATCTAGCCACTGCAAAACTTGTTAGTTGCCAAACTGGTGGAAGATACCTAGACCTCGACATACCTATCAATCTGTTTCAAGACACCCTTGATATATGTCCCATTGATCATCCAGACTGAACTGTAACCCAGCTCCATCTTGCCATTGCTCTGCTATCTCGCTTCACAAAATGGGGATTTCAAACAGATGCCGACATGGCTGAAGAGTTACTGAGCGAAGTCCTCGATGCCTGCCACACTGACAGCCACATCCATAGAGCAGCTTTGATTGCATTCGAAACATTGGCCCTGCATTCTGCTGGAAGCATTGATGCAAATGATCCTGAGCAGGAGTGGCCTGCTGCATCCATGCTTCTGTTATCGCCAAATCAACTTGCTGAGCGAGCAGAGTGGTGTTCACAGAGAGATGATCTCCATGCCTTAGATGAAGTGATATCCCTTCATTATGATGCACTGGGATACTACAACACTGGGAATGCTGATCGAGGGCAATTGCTAGGTAATTTGAGCATAATACTGGCCACTCGCTTCCAATGCCGAGGCAACAATGAAGACTTGGATGAGGCTATTGCACTTCAGAGGGAAGTGCTGGCTTTATGCCCAGTTGGTTACACATATTGGTCCAAGTCATTAAATAACCTTGTGAATTGACTCTCCTCCCACTTTCAGCACTGAGGCAATGATGAAGACTTGGATCAGGCCATTGCACTTCACAGGGAAGCGCTGGCTTTGCGCCCAGTCAGTCACACAGATTGGTCAAAGTCATTAAATAACCTTGCAGTTCAACTCTGCACCCACTTTGACCACCAATGGAATCAAGAAGACTTCGACAAGTCTCGAGACAACCTATGCTGTGCATTGATGCTGCTCACGCAATATGATCCCTATCAATTGACAGTCCACTGTTCGCTAGCTATTGTCTATCGATCATTCCATGACTCAGTGCTTGATGGCACCAATGCAGGTAAAGGCGATGACAGTATGAATGCTGTCATGCATCATCTCCAGGCAGCAGCAAATGTTGTCTCGGCAGGTTTGCTGCCTCGCCTGCGAGCAAGTCTGAGATGGGTTCACCTTGCTCATCAACATTCACATGGTACTGAGCTGGAGGCTTATACCACTTCCATGCAACTTCTGGACACCTACATGTCCACGACAGCTTCAGTATCATCTCGTCACAATATCATGGAGGAATTCCCAAGTACGCTTGCCGTGGATGCTGCATCATGTGCTCTTCATAGCGGTGACATGTGTCATGCAGTTGAGTTGTTGGAACAAGGCAGGACTATTATCTGGACCCAGATGACAAGACCCCGCACTCCTCTTGAAAGCCTCCAAAAACACACGGTGATCACGCAGCAGCCCTGGTGAAGAAATTCAGAGATCTTAGCTCCCTCCTCGATAAACCTCCCGTGAACAATCGAGAAGCAACCCCAAGAATCAATGTAGAAGCTGAAGAAGCCTGGTACAGACGTTTAGTGAAGGACTGGAATGGAACTGTAGAAGAGATCTGGAAGATCGAGGGCTTCTCTCGTTTCCTCCTTCCCCCCTTATTCTCCGATCTTCAAGATGCAGCTCACAATGGACCCATCATCGTGCTCATCACAAGCAAGTTGTCTTGCAATGCCATTATTATCCTGCACAAGCAACCTCCGACTAATATTCCACTCCTTACCAATCTTGAGAAACTCCAGATATTGGCAGCTAGACTCCAACACAGAAGTCCGCCAGCGCTGACAACAGCCTTGGCAGAGTTGTGGGATGATGTTGTCCACGTGGTGGTGAAGAATCTGGGCCCATTTGCACTATGAGGTTCCTGAATATGGTGGTGCCTGACGTCTTTCTTCAACTTCTTGCTGTTGCACGCTGCTGGTGAGTATAGGGCAAATGGGGTATACCTCTTGCAGCAATATATCTCTTCATATACGCCCTCTATTACTGTGCTGATGAAGGCTTGCAGAAGTCATGACAGGTGCCCGTCGGTACCCTTTGCTGCCATTGGTCAGAATTGCCCAGCTGGTGCTTCATTCACTTTGGAATGTGTGGAGCCTGAACTGGAATTGGTGCGGAGTCTTTCACCCCCAGCTGTTTCCTTCTCCAAGATATCGAGCATTGATGCAATGAGATCGAGGGCATTGTCCGCGTTGCAAGACAATACCTGGCTCCATTTTTCATGTCATGGAACACAGAATATTGATGAACCATTCAAGTCAGCCTTTCTCATGTGCGACCAACCGCTTTCACTCCTTGATATCACCCAAATGGATCTCTCTCGGCACGAATTCGCATTCCTTTCTGCCTGCGAAACCACAGTTGGTACCTTCAGAACACCCGACAAAGTGATACACCTAGCGGCTGGCCTGCAATTTGCTGGGGTTAAGAGTGTCATTGGGACATTATGGATGGTCAATGATAGTACTGTGCAGCGCTTGGTCAAGGCATTCTACAAAATCTTGTGCAAGAGCGGCAAAATGAATTCCAAGCGAGCTGCCTGGGCGCTGCACCAAGCGGTCAGGTCGTTGGCTCATGACAAGGACATACCCTTAGACCAATGCATAGTGTTCATACATATTGGCGTATGATCAATTCCGTGCATCTTCCTACCTTTTGATTCTTGAGACAATTTGATGATTTCGCGTGTAGCATCCAGCCATAGCTACGCGTAGTCATGATATGTACACCTCATTTCGACTTCAACTTGTATTTTCCAATCTGTTTTCTCAGAGCTAAAGGGGGCTAAGGTGTACTGGTACTTGGTGAAGTTCAAAATTGCACCTTTGAACGCGGATCCAGTATGTTAACTTATATAGCGGCAAGACACAATTACAATAGATGCAATAGTCAAATTCCATGGTTTACAATTGATCCTGCAGCATCGACAGCGTCTAACTACTGTTGGTGCACTATGTAGGATTTCCATGCACCTGATGTAAACTGACAGTAATCCATTGATGGTAAATGAATAAACAACCAGTTATATCACAGCAAGGGCGTTGTTGGATGTACTCCCAACTATCATGTGGCTGAAGATCCTGCCCAAGTGAATGCAGATCAATATATGAAAGTGCGGCAAAATGCCCTGCTATTCTTCAGCCTCGCAGCCTCCTCATTTCAGCTGCTTTAGTCAAAATCACACCCTACAACATCTCCTTGCTGTGCAAATCTGACGCCTACTGTAAATGAGGCTATGGAGGCGATGAATGCATGGTAAGATGAATAGATACACATTGATATCAATGTCATCATGCTTGGACGAAGTATAAAATGAATGAATGCACCTTCTCATAACTCATCATTAGCATCTACGATCACATACTCCGTCTTTACGTCCTGCTACAGGAGGTAATGGAAGAGAGGTTAGAGTCTAGAGAGCTGTATGAGTGCCAGCATCATACTAGTAGACAGCGAATACCTGCTGATCGAAAACGTTGCCAGCTGGTGGCAGCACAGGAGAGATATAAATATATTAAATAATGGGCCATTTTTGATCACACAGTCATCACCAAAAGTCCCAAATCTAGATATGGCAAGCGCTTGCCATATCATATCACAACACTGGGTAACAGATCCATCAGATGCATCACGTACCACCAGGTCAAATTTGTCCAGATATTGTATACTCTTGAAACTGATCGACTGCTCGCTGACCATCATTCTGCTGAATTTTCCGCCACTTGCTGGCTATATCTAAGTCTTGCTAACCTTCCTTTATCTAGACATTATAAGACCCAGAAACTAGTTTGACATTCAATGTCGTGTCATCTGCTGGCTGCATCTAACTCATGCTAAACTAGATATTGCAAGGCTCAGAAACTTGTTCGACTCTCGATCACTAGTCACCTTCTGAACATCTCATCATCTGCTGACTACATGTCATATCCCATACATTCGCGCTTCTCATCCAAAGTTCCGGATCCATTGCGATAAGCTTTTCATTCATATCCTGTTCATATAATGTTAAACACTGCTTATTTCCTCCATTTAGTATATCCTCCTTTCTGGTATATCGGCTATGCTTTCTTCTGGCTATGTTTTACTGATCCATTCACTTGTGATTAACTTCCAGCTTATATTTGACTTCTAATAAGCGTTGCTTATACATTGCAATACTTTGTAGGGGGGATACTGTCATATCCCATACATTCGCGCTTCTCATCCAAAGTTCCGGATGTCAGATCCAATCAGATCCAATCCACAGATCCGTACCGGATCCGTCGCGATAAGCTTTTTCATTCATGTCCTGTTCATATAACGTTAAACACTGCTTATTTCCTCCATTTAGTATATCCTCCTTTTTGGTATATCAGCTATGCTGTCTTCCGGCTATGTTTTACTGATCTGTTCACTTGTGATTAACTTCCAGCTTATATTTGACTTCTAATAAGCGTTGCTTATACATTGCAATACTTTGTGCATAGCCTCTCATGTAGTTCTATTGTATATAAACTCTTGTATATGTCTTATAGCACCCCAGTTCGAATATCATCTTAGATTGTCCTCATTCTGTTATCCAGACTCGAGTCTTAACAACTCTTGTCACCCTCCGAGACTTAAGGATTGTATCCAATAGTCTATATGCATCTGCCTCTATCTACGGATAGTCAATACTCTGTTAGTTTCTAGTTCTAGGCTTGTCTAGACTAGCCCTTACACTTCCGTCCGATATCCAGACGCCATCTGGATAAGTATACGATACTATTCCTTATCTTCGGATAGGAATATGATACTAATCCTTACCTTCGGATAAGTATACAATACTATTCCTTGTCTTCAGATAGGAATACATTACTTGTCTCTATACCCGGATATCATACGATAGTCATCTGGACCTTCAGATACACTACAATAGCCATCCGGATCTTTGGATACGATACGTATAGTATTCTGAAATACGGGGCTATACTCAGGAAAGGGGCACAGCGTATGAGCTGAGGCCGAAGCTGTTACGAACTGGGATGGGTTCTAACAACCTAAGCTCAAAAGAGAACTTTCGTGGTTGAGTCGAAATCGGGCCGACGCAATGACAATGAAGTCGACTTGCGAAGGTATCAGTCTAACGACGAGGAATACTCGAGGTTAGGATCAAAGGTTCAGACTGACGAAGAGGAGTGCTCTAAGTCAGAGATCGGTTCAGACGACTAAGCTTGGAGGGCTTAGGCGAAGGAAATCAAGTATCAGGTAAAACCCAGTAAGATTAAAGTAAGGAACTACACAGTACAAAGGCACGTATTTATAACAGATCCTAGGAGAGGTTTAGGGTAGGCGTAACAACGGGAGACGACTACCAAACTAAGTATGTATGCGCAACAAAGGATGAACGATACAAGAAAGGAAATGCGGGTCATCTAGCGACGGCAATAAGCGATCGTGATGTAATACAATGAGTAAAGAAAAAGTGAATAGGAGGTAAGCCTACTGTAACATTACCCCGTTTTTATCGTGAAGTCACCGACTTCACTAATCAGTATTATCGTAAAGAGTATGGTCACAATCATAGTCACGGTGAAGAAGAGCGTCTTGCTCCTCAGTGATGCAGAGGTCTGCCGCATCTTTATCAGCTTCCCAGCGAGCGAGGGCGCTATAAAACTCGGGGTCCTTCCAGTCGATAGGAAGAACAGCTTCGCCTTTAAGCTGTTTACAAAAGACGGAGAAATGGCCCGGCGCATAGACGCGACAGACGCGGCAGTGATATTCGGGGCAGTTTTTGTGACGGTGACCAGGGTTGCGACAGTTACGACAAACAAAATTGTCGACGGGGTCGGTGGTTACGATGGTGACGCGGGGCGTGGTAGAGGTCGTTGGAGACGCAGAGCGTTCTCGATTTCGATTGGAAAGGTCGGGAGGGGAAGGAGCGGAGGCACGTGCAACTCTTGTTCTATGGGAGGTTCCGGAAGAGCGTCTTCGATGCGTTCTTCGGAGGGGGTGCGCTGGTTCATTAAGTGGAGGAGCCGCTTCCTGCAACACCTGCAGTGCAGCCATCGTCGACAGAGACATAGTGCGTAAGCCAGGAGTAATATCCTCAGGTGAAGCGGAAGCAGCGCTTTCAACTGGCGGAGGTACAGGAAGAGGTGTATCAGGGGAGTGGGGACGCAAGACCGGGTTCTTAATAATACGCTCGCATACTTCGTGGACAACTTCACGAATAATAGTCTTAGCGTCATCAGGCATAAGACGTACAGCGAGGTTCCTAATACGCCTCTGTAAATGAAGGAGGATGCTGGTGTGACGGGGGTTGGGGAGGATTCTAGCGGTTCGTTCGACGAGCTCGGCAGCTCGGACGATATTGATGAGGAGCCCGACGGCTGTAGCGTCATGTTGGGCGAGGCGTTCGTCTATGTCTTTAGAATATTGAATATCAAGGCACGCCGATTCGATGAGGGTCTGGTTTTCTACTTCTTCTAAGATGGCGAAGTAGTCGGTAGAGGCGGTGGAAAGAGGAGAGGCGTTCTGGGTGTTGCGGACTTCTTGGTTAATGAGGTCGGTGGAATCAAGGGTCTTAGTGACGGTATCAAGGTAGGAGTCAAGCGAGACAAAGGCGGATGCAAGGTCAGAGGTGATGTCAGAGGAAGAGCTCATAATGAAGTCGTTGGTAAGAGTGAGAAACTTGAGGGCGATAAACTTGATAAGGCGAAGATAGTCGGAGAGTTGCCAAACGATGTTACCCGAGTACATTGGGACAGGTTAGACGAGTTTATGCTTCTTCTTATATGCTCTCGTTATCTCAGAGGCATTACCGAGATTCTCTTCTGGGATCCACTCGTTACTAGCCGAGGAATAGCCGACCCAAGATACGAGATAGCGTCTTCGTTTACCCGTTCCTTTGTGGGCAAGAATAGCCTCAACTTCGTATTCTTCTTCCTCATTGATGATGTCAGGTGGTGGTTCTTGGAAATTCGGGCCGTGTACGTCAGTTTCGCGATAGGATGATAGTTCTGAGGCGTGGAATGTGGGGTGTATTCGCCATTGTTCAGGAAGCTGGAGTGTGAAAGTGATCGGGCTTAGTACGGCTTTGATCGGGAAAGGTCCGTATCTTTTCGGTCCGAGCTTCTTCTTTGGTATTGGGACGATCAAATTCTTTGCTGATAGCCAAACCTTATCGCCGACCTTCCAAGGCGTATACTTTACTCCGTGAGATCGTTCTGCCATTCGTTGCATAGCGATGTTGTGGCAAGCTATGGCTTCTTCTCGAGCCTTCTGCAGAAGTCTTACGCATTCCTCAGCTGCTGGGACGGTTGACGATGCTAGGGTATGAGGTAGCGATCTTGGGTTGTATCCCATCATAAGATAGAATGGCGAGGCGTTACGGGAATCGTGTTTTCTATGATTATGGACGAATTCGGCGAGGGGAAGGTGTTCGACCCATGTTTCAGGGTTGGTTCGGCAATAGATTCGTAGATACGTTTCTAGTTCCTGATTGAGACGTTCCGTTTGTCCATCAGTTTGCGGATGATAAGCGGTAGAGGGTGCAATGATATAATCGAGGAGTTTAGCTAGAGCTTTCGAGAATTTAGAGATGAACTGAGGGCCTCGATCGGAGATAATCTTGTCGTAGAGTCCAAATCTGCGGTAAACGTGTTTGAAGAAAAGTTTTGCTACGCCTTCCGAGGTGATGGTTTTCAGGCAAGGAGTAATAATTACCCCCTTCGTAAGACCGTGGTCGACCACGACCATGATAGAATCGAATCCACCGGAGGGAGGGAGATCAGTTATAAGATCAACGGACAAAGAACTGAAAGGCACTGTGGCGGTAGATGGAATGGGGACGAGGGGAGGGGTCACCGGGTGGGTGTCAGCTTTCATCTGCTGACAAAGAGAACATCCATCGACGTATTTGCGGACATAGGTGCCCAGTCCAGGCCACCAGTAATCGCGTTTAACAAGTTCTTCGGTTTTGAAGCGGCCAGGATGGCCCGCAGTGGGGTGGTCATGGAGACGGCGGAGCAAGTCATGACGGGCGGTGGGGGAGACATAGGCCCGATCCTTGTAGTACAGGATATTATCAACAATTTTCCAGTCAGACAGCGCCGACTTCATCGGGGGGAGACAGAGGCCGTTTAAGGCGTCGGAAGCGGTAGAGAATATGGGATCAGAGGAGGGGTCGTCCGTAGAGAGGGCGTCACGCAGGGAGTCGTCGAGAAGGCGGACAAACATAGCATCAGGAAGTAGGGTGACGTCCGCATTATCCGTATCTGTGGGGTGGTGATCGGGCCTGCGAGATAGCGCATCGGGGGCGGCTAGTTTAGTTCCGGGCACGTGATGGAGTTCAATATCAAACATGGAAAGAATCAGCTGCCAGCGTGCTTGGCGACGGGTTAACTTCTGGGCCGTGCGGAAATAGAGCAGATTCTTATGATCAGTGAACACGATTACCGGGTGTGGGTTCCCTTCAAGGTAATGACGCCATTCAGTAAGTGCGCGGATGACGGCGAGGAGTTCCCTGTCGAAGATCTGGTAGTTTCGTTCTGCTGGGTTCAAAGACTGGGACAGGTAACCACATGGATGATACTGTCCGTTATCATCGGTTTGAAGGAGTACTGCTCCGGTAGCCACGAGGGAGGCATCGGTTGCAACTGCGAATTGACGAGTAGGATCAGGGTTTCGAAGTACCGGTTGGCGGAGGAAACAGTCTTTCAGGGTCAGGAACGAGTCGTTACACGCATCAGTCCACAAGAATTGGGTATCTTTCTTCGTGAGATCTATCAGAGGGCGTGCGAGATCAGAGTAGTGCGAAATAAAATTTCGGTAGAAGTTGCAGAACCCTAAAAAGGACCGGGTTTCTTTTACTGTGGTGGGAACAGGCCAGTCTCTAATTCCGTCGAGTTTAGCGGGATCCATAGTAACGTGTCCGGGTTTAATGATCATGCCGAGATATTCCACTTCTTCGGCATCGAACGTGCATTTCTCCGGTTTTAGAAACAGCTGTTCTCGACGAATTATCTCCAATATTCTCCTAGTCCGTTGCTGGTGTTCATCAAGCGTTTTTGAAAAGATGAGGATGTCGTCCATATAGATGACTAACCACCCCTCATTAATCTCCTGTTGGAAGGTTCGATTCATATACGCTTGGAACGTAGCCGGTGAGTTGCAGAGACCGAAAAACATGACGTTAGGTTCGAATAATCCAAATTCCGTGGTGAAGGCCGCTTTCCATCGGTCATCTGGGCGGATCCGGATGTTATTATATCCAGATCGGACATCCATCTTGGTGAAGTACTTGGCATCATGTAACCGAGCGATCAGCGTGAGAGGGAGGGGGAGTGGATAAGAGTTTTTTATTGTCCAGTCGTTGATGTACCGGTAGTCTTGACAGGGGCGAAGTTCTCCGCTCTTCTTACCAACGAAAAAGAACCCACTCCCCTGAGGGGACTTCGACTCGGAGATAAAACCTTTCTTCTTATTCTCATCGATGAATGCCTTGACCGCTGACCGTTCCTTCTCAGATAAGGGATAAATCTTCGACGTTTTCGGGATGAAGCCGGGTTTCGTTTCAATACGGTGATCAATTCCGGGTCGTTCAGGGGGGAGCCGATTAAGACCATCTTTAGCGAAGATATCACGAAAATCGTGAAGATAGTTGGGCACAAGTTCTTCAAACGGTTTCTTCTTCTGTTCCACCTCGCTATGTGCTCCGGCAACGGCGAACTGCTGGGCTTTGTTGCTAAATTTCATTTCGACCTTGGAGGTACCATCTTTAGTGAGAGGGGAATCAAAAGAAACGTTTTCGATAAGACGCATCTCCGTTCCGTCTTCCGAGTACTCGATAAGAACATCTTCGTCCCGCAACTGATAGGTAGTGATGTCGGTTACCATAGGTTCGTAATTTCCCCATATATCTTCTTTTGTATCGAAGACGGGGGCGGTCTCCTCGGGCACCGTCATTTCCTCATCGGGAATTTCTTCGATAGACGCGGAGGGGTAAGTCGTGGAGTCAATGCGTTCAGGTGACACTAGTTCAACTTTCGTCGGAAACCGTGGAGTCAACGCATTCAGGTTTCACTGACTTCTTGAGCTGGGAGTGTTCGTACTTCGGTTTCTTCTGGAAAAGGAGGGGTAGTCCATTCCTCTTTCGTTCGTTATCAACGTCTTCTTCGATCAAATCAGACTTGGGAGTCCTGGGCAAGGAGAGCGTCCCTGCCTTCCATCGAATGATGGGATCCATGGCTCGTAGCCACGGGATTCCTAGCAGGATCTGGTCCCGCTTTCCGAGGCGTGTGACATTGAATTTACCAATCATGGCACAATCATCTATTTTTACGGTTAATACGCAATAATGCGTAATCGGGCCACCTTTGGTAAGGCTTCCATCGGCGGTGGTTACTTTGAAGGGTTTAGAGAGTCGATGGGTTCGGATTTTATGGAGTTTAATAAAGTCCTCGGAGATGAAAGTTCCGGCTGCTCCCGAGTCAACAACAGCGGTGGTTTCGACGGTTTTCAGACGAGTTTTGGAAATAAGAGTCATCGGAACACGTAGTTCCTTTCGTTCTCCAATAGCCTGTACAAGTCTTACTGTTACATTGGAAGATACTGACGTCGTACCAGTCTTCCACATCAAAAATCCTCCGCAAGGCGGCGGTTCTCCGTTTCATCATCTTCTTCCTCAATCTTCTCTTGCCTAACTGGGACCTTCTTCTTCTTCTTATCGGGGCAAACATTGGCACGGTGGCCGCGCTTCTTGCACACGAAGCACAGGCCTTTAGCCATGCAATCGGCGCGCTCTTCTTCGTCGAGACGGTCTACGTCCATTGCGTCATCGTCCTTCTTCTTAGGTTGGGGGCGATAGTTGGGGTGTCGATTAGCGCGGGTAAGGGCGATGGTGGTTTTACCGCGTTTCATGTTGCTATCAATTTTGATGACGGCAGTAACATACTTGTCGAAATCGGTAGGGATCTCTCCCATAAGATGGACGGCATTTACGAGGTCGTCGTTCAGCCCTAAGTTGAACATATGGATAAGGACGTGCGACTCCTTGACGTTGGCTACCGCTACGAGCGCGCGGAACTCGGCGACGTAGGACGAGAGGCTTCTTCCAAGCTGTTTAAGCTTCTGATCTTGTTAAGTGCGACTATACTCGCATCGGCGGGGATGAACATTTCCCGAAATTCTTTCTCAAAGTCGACCCAGGTTCCATACTTGGACGTTCTTCCTTCGCATAGTTGGTAGAAGGTGTCGGACCAAGACGAGGCCGTGCCTTCCGTCATATAGGCAAGGGCCGTAACTACCTTCTTTTCATCGGTAGAGTAGACTGCGGCGTTAACAGTGAAGTACGCTTTTACAGAGTGCAGCCATCGTGAAGCCTTTCTAATGTTACCATCAAAGGTAACTGGGGCTCCAGCACGGAGTTCGACCTCTTTGGTTGCGTGAGACATTCTGAGGCTGGGATGAGCAGATAGCTGTCGGGGGGGTCTTTCTTCTGGGAATTCGTCTGAAGAGGAAGTTGAGGTAGAACTCGAACTATCTTCGATATCAGTGGGGATCAGGCGGGGTTCGGTGATAGCCGACTCGGGGGCCGCGTGAAATTCTTCTTCCGGAGTATCCGGTTCTTCTGGCTCAGGATCTGGCTGGGTAGGATCTCTTTCCCACCAGAACGTTCTCTGCCAAGAGCTCGTCTTGGAGTGGTGTCAATAAGGGGCGTCGCAGATGGCGACGGTCAGATAAGGACTTTAATCTTTTGTTACGAACTGGGATGGGTTCTAACAACCTAAGCTCAAAAGAGAACTTTCGTGGTTGAGTCGAAATCGGGCCGACGCAATGACAATGAAGTCGACTTGCGAAGGTATCAGTCTAACGACGAGGAATACTCGAGGTTAGGATCAAAGGTTCAGACTGACGAAGAGGAGTGCTCTAAGTCAGAGATCGGTTCAGACGACTAAGCTTGGAGGGCTTAGGCGAAGGAAATCAAGTATCAGGTAAAACCCAGTAAGATTAAAGTAAGGAACTACACAGTACAAAGGCACGTATTTATAACAGATCCTAGGAGAGGTTTAGGGTAGGCGTAACAACGGGAGACGACTACCAAACTAAGTATGTATGCGCAACAAAGGATGAACGATACAAGAAAGGAAATGCGGGTCATCTAGCGACGGCAATAAGCGATCGTGATGTAATACAATGAGTAAAGAAAAGTGAATAGGAGGTAAGCCTACTGTAACAGAAGCCCTTCAGATC
>JABBWL010000058.1:0-403118 GCA_016758765.1 Suillus cothurnatus | reverse complement strand
ATATTTTTGAAGCCAAAATGCCAGAGCATTGTCATCATATCCAATTCCAAACAATTGGTCTTTCGAGGGAACAACAAACATAGGGTAGCAGGCTGGGATGGGGG
The DNA here is from genome assembly GCA_016758765.1 of Suillus cothurnatus. Classification (NCBI taxonomy): domain Eukaryota; kingdom Fungi; phylum Basidiomycota; class Agaricomycetes; order Boletales; family Suillaceae; genus Suillus; species Suillus cothurnatus. The sequence goes on along the minus strand of JABBWL010000058.1, from coordinate 403,014 downwards.
GCCTGATCCTCAACATGTTGAAGCTGTTGGGTAGCAAGAGGCTCAAAGGATATTCACACGATCACTTAATGATGACCTACCATTCATTTGCCTCTTTGTAGCTTTTTAAAGTTTGATTGCCATCATCCGCCATAGCTTTGTAATCCACCAAGTTGTAGACATGATGGCGGAAATGAATAAATGTATTTTAGACAAGTTTCCTCAGAGCTTACTGCAAGACGGGGCACTATTGATCGGCCTTGATGGTGTGTAGATGGCACATGCAGGTTACGGAAACACAGCAATGAGTGATATTGCAAATAGCAAATACAAGTGGTACATGTTAGAGCAGGCAAGGACAAGATATGGAAATCAAATTTACTGGCGGACAACGCGTTCAACATCATCCACGCTACACAACACACATTTGTTAGCTAGTGGCATAGAAATGATCTCTTAGAATGCGAACTCATGCAAGTTTACACAAATGGAGCATGTAGGTTGAAGCAAAGCTAGTCCTGGGTCGTCATGCTGTTGCAATAGCATGTCGATCGTCTCAATGCCTTGGTTATGAATTTCATGGGGAGTTGGATAGGCCTGCATGAGTGTGGTATTGGGGAGCTGTTCCACGACGTCCTTCAGCAGTCAAACCAGCGCAGCATAACACTAATGCAATAAGACATTTTAGAAATGGGAAGCGCATAGAGTACACACTCACAAAAGACTCCACAAAGGCGAGGGTGTGAGACGGTAGGCTGGGGGCATTTTTAAACGTATCAGGTGCAAGATCGGCCATGACCAGTGGTACACTGGGAGTCGAGCGAACTCGAACACCATTCGACCTGGTAACCCTAAAAACAACGTGCCAGAGGAGTGCTTTAGCCAACTTCGTGCGAAGGAACCATACTATTCTGTTTTGCTGTGTAGTATAATTAATTTTACATGACAAGTTAATTCAAAACACTCACTTCAATTGGAAGGAGGGCAGAATGTGGTGGCAAGAAGTGGTCTAACAAAAACTCAAGCCTAGCTTTAAGTGCGACACAAAAATGTTGTGGAGCCCAAAGCCTGCCTGAGGATGATTGATGGCCTCTAACATCATGCGCTTAGTGTCACGAATGAATTCGGACAACCACGAGATGGTCTATTTGAGGTAAGACAAATATCAAAAATGAAGAGCAAACATACTCACCAGACACAAGACTTTGCGCTCACTTATGACCTTGCTGTCTTTAGTAGATATCACTGGAAAGTAATCAGTATAAGCAGAGTATGTTACATGAATGAAGTTCTGACCCATTTCCAACTCCTGCAAAGTTGTATTTGCCTGAATGAGACTCTGAGCAAAGAGGTTGGTGATGAATGTGTTTTTTGTGGTAAGCAAAGTTCTGGTGATGAGATGAGGGTTCTCAGACTCCCCCTTGAGAATTGCAACTCTCATCAAAAGTCGCAGGTAAGCCAGGACCAACCGCCACTTCGGGTATGCTATCATGATAGCCTTCAGGGAGGCAGTGTTCTTGGGTGTGGGAGGAGGCACGTCGATGGCATGATGCACATTGTTGGCATGATGCAATTTGTCGCTGACATGCGATTTGTTTTCAGCCTGAGACACAGAATGAGCAGAATAGTGGTAGCTATAGCTCTCATGGGTGCTAAAATCACTATTGCCTTCTGACACCATGTTGAGATCAGACATGACCCAGGAATCCAGGAGTGAAGAATTGTTTGGCGAAATGGAAGAATAAACATCTGATATATCTTGTGGTCCAGAAACTTGCAAGGTATGCATGTTGTGCCCCAATGGATATTTGGCCCAAAAATGATAGTTTGACAATTGGATGGAACCTATGATAATGTCAAGAGACATAGAACCGGATTTGCAAGGTGACTTATGCAGCAATTGTAAACGATGTGAGTTTTTGTGTCATGACCCTGCCTGGTCCACCTAGGAGGCAAGTCTATGATTGCGGAAGGAAGGGCGCCCTACAAGGCTAATTAGTGGGATGTCAAGGGATGGTTCAAATTCAACTGACCACCAAGGTGTAGATCGGGACTCAGTGCTTTGATCTGCCTCGAATACGAATGAAATATGGATGAATCCAGTCTGCAAATACGTGGACAATGTGATGTGATGCCTTATCTGTAGAGCCAATCAGTATATAACACCTACAAAGATGTCCAAGATGATGACACATGGCTTTGAGATATGAGAGTGGACACTGCAGGCTGGAGTAAGACGCCAAAAAAAACATCAATGAATAACAGTACTGACATAAATCAGGTATAGCATTAGCTGCAGCCTGACCATGGTGTACCCAACAAAGGGCATTACATCCAATGAGCCCAAGAGAGGTCCCTGAAGAAACACTTGAGTTAATGGTCTAGAAGGCAAGGTAGAAAAAATGCACATAATACGGCAGTACTGAATCCAGGTGGCTCCAGTACATGTAGCATACAACGTCTCAAGCTGGTGCACTATTTGCATGGTATTGCTGGTTGTATGAGAGGAAAGACATTGTTTGTTAGATTTCAAGATGACAACTCTTTAGAAGTATTTACAGACTCAACAACTATCCGCCCACCATCATGGTGTTCACCTTATTATGCGCATATATCACATTAAGCCGTTGCGCCATCACAGTGCCATCTGGTGGTCCTGAGCAGGTATTATGTGTGCCGTCGCGATGGGACCCCAATTGCCGCATGTCGAGGAAGCACCTTTAATTTTCATAATCTACTTCAAAATTGCTACCATACATTTGACCAAACTGAGATGACAGCGACTCATCGCTAGAACTAAAACGTTGCTCAAGGGTTAGTTCACCATCAGTACTGTCATCTTCATCTTCATCTGCGTCTTCATCGATGGTGTCATTTGTTGTGTATTGACCATGTAGAGTATGACCGGCCTGTACTGCATTGTCTTCTTGCACTTCAGCCTGCATAGAACGATAATGAGAATATACATGCCCCACTCCCAGACCGAAGTGGAAGCGCATAAGCATGTTGTGGTCAACAAACCTGAATTTACAAGCTCATTATTAGTTGTTTATGCAATGTTCCCTGAGCCCACTCACCAGTTCACATAATATTCAAACCAATCACTCTTGTCCTCAGCACATGCAGACACCCCTAATCCGTCGGGATGTCTCCTTCGCTTCATGAAACAAGGTATGATATGGCAGCCCCTTAGGACGTCCTTGGGATCAACGAAATCAAATGAGTGTTCATCGTTCAGGGGCGGAAATTTCACTCGATCTAAGGTCGAGGATTCCCAGGAGGATACTTGTGACACAGGCTGGTACCAACAAACCCATAGAAACTCCATTCATTGTGGAGTGTAGTCGGTCATGCGCTTCCAATGTGAATGACATTAACATGATATATCCCCAGTACCTTACCATAGGTGAATCTATGGCCTCTATGTTCAGTATCATTGGCGCTGAGAGCCATGATATTGCAGTGGGATGTTCATGGGTTGAGGACATCTTGAGCTCTGTGAATGTCGTAGGTGGTGTAGTTGAACCTAGTGATGTTGTGTTGATACATACAATCGTCCTTAAGGATAATTGTATTGGTGGTGTAATCTTCTCCCAAAGACGATATACCTTTCACTTTTGAATTCGACGTGACAGATAATCCTTAAGCTTGGGAACAAAATCCTGCAAGCATTGTTAGAGCGTGTGTAGGTAAGTATAATTAAACTAACCTTGAGCGCCGGATCACCTTGTGGGGTGTGTAAGTAAGTTCCTATGTGCACAGGGTGCTTCTGTGTGCTGCCAATGTGGTGGTGGACATGTGGGCTTCGCACTAAATCAGCAATTTCGATGTGAGGACAATGTACAACTTTGTCACTGAGATGACGAATCTGAGCCTGACGACGCTCAATCCAGGTCAGCTGTTTGACAAATGATCTTCAGTCCATGCAACGATATCTGCCCTTAGGGGAACGGTGCTCGAGTTATCCTGCAGCAGTTAGTGAGTCAAGTACAGAGATTAATTGTCATACAACGGACCAGTTCAGTACTGTATGAATCAGTTGTACCATACTGATAGATTGTAGACATGTAGTCCCCCAAAGCGTGAAATTTGTATGTTTGGAAGTTGAATACCTTTATACGCTGCACATTATTGGGTGATATTTGCGACCCCAGCATCTCTTGTTGTTCTAAGTTGCAAGTGCGGTCCTTGCCCTTCTGCACTCCCACCTGTTTTGCTGTGTGGTTTGCGGCAGCATGCACGAGCTTCAACTTCCTGGCGAAGCTTGTGTGCCTCAAAGATGAGCAAACTGTAGCTTTGAAGGCACGAAACTGTCTACCAACAGCGGAAGTGACCTCGTCCATAATTTCCAAGGTCAATTCAGAATGCATGCGGAGCTTGGCTAGTCCATGCCAATGTGACATAGTAAATAGCAGCTGCAGAACAACCCAATTGTGCGTTGGGGAGAAGACTGTCAAAAACAGGGATAGAGCACTTAGATCGCGTCAGTGTCCCATCCTGACTTCAATGAAGATGCCATACCTGGAGAAGGTCTTGAAGTTTCAAGCTGCCATGCATGTCATATCCAAAGAGTTGGCTGAAAATTTTCGTATAGTCGCTGAGCTGAATGTAGGAATTTGTCTGTATCTTGTGATGGGGAAGTCAGCCAAATGTGTGACCCAATCAAATCGCATACCTCCGATCCAATTGTGAATAAGACCTTTGTCATGCACTGCGACAATTTGCAACAAATGAATGAAAAGCATCTTCCAAACGCCGAGCTCAAACTCATGCAAGAGATCAACTACAAGTGTGCAGAAAATATTGAATCCCAGTGGACCAAGGCAATCTGAGAATGAGTTCTATGGGCTAGTTAGCAATTGGCGGTGATGGACGCTCAAGCCTCACCAGTGTAGGCACCCAAGACTGTGATTTCAGAATACGCTCCACAGCTGCGCTCCCAACCCCCAAGTTCTGTTCATAGATCAATGAACGAGCAGTGCTTACTTGAAGAAGTCTTCTCGTCATTACGAACCAGAGTCTTGTGCTGTTGCCTATCCCGAGGCATCCCCATATTCTGTATGCGCTCCTTAGGTATATGGCAGCGTGGGCATGGACAGCCTCCAAGATTTTGAACAGTAGCTATAAGCACTCTGTTGTAATTAGAATTGACTGTGAAGAGCATGACAAGTCCACGTACTTTTCAGGATAATCTCTGCTGAATATGTAAAGATCCTAGGATAGAATCTTTGTGTGATACCGTCAGCAATGAATGATGATACCATGCTCGTACGCCTCCAGAAATTCATCATCCAACAGTTTTCCATTGCTCATGAAATAATTCCCTGTGGCAGTGAATTGCACACTCGGGGTTCATGCCTTTGCCGCCCGTGAAATCCTTGAACGAGTTGGGGAGCTGATAGTGCAAAGTTAGGCAACCAGTACTAGAACATTGTGACAAAGCGTACCATTTTGAAGTATGCAACGTGATTGCTCAGGTTGCAAGATGGCTTGCAATGGCAGTACTTGGACTCATTGCCAAAGTACATGTAAGTAGGCCATAGCTTGGCATTGCCAAATGAAGTCAGTTGTGTGGTGTCAGACCAGAACATCAGACCAGCCACGACTCAGGGCAAATTACAACCAGGTTCCCTGGGCAATTCTTGGAGTTTGCCATGAGCTTCATGAAAAGCTGGGCACGTGTACAAGTCTCCATATATGGGGACTTCATCATCAAGGTGAGGAGGATGCCAATAGCTTGTACGGCTCATAATGGAAAAGCTTACTATCTCGAGCATTGGCAATTTTTTCCCATATAACAGACACAAGTGACCGATGGTATAAATCAGCGGCTTGGTAGACCCGAGGCCCTGGTGTGTCGGTGGTATGGGAAAAGGGCACATTGATGGACACCGGCATTCGTTTCCAACCAGCGTCTTCATCTTCCCATTCAACCCCATCCTCCTCGTCATACTCATTGAGACCTAATCGGGAGTTGACCTTCTTCCACTGCGTAGATCTTATGTCACCACAGCTGAAGGCACTGTCACCCAAAATTTCAATTAGTTTCATGAAGTCCCCTTGAGACTTTTGCACCCCCTGGTTCCAGTACCAGTCACCAAGTTCGAATGAAGATCAGTTTGGATAGGGATGGTACTGAGAGTTGGGTGGGTTTGAAACTTCATTGACTGGAGGACTGCCAGGGATAGAGGAGAGGTCTGTCATAGTGACATACTCCTCCGGATCATGGGATGGCAGTGTGGAGGAGAAGTACTGATGTACTAGCCCAAATATATTGGGGGTTGTGTGGAATACAATACGCAGCAAGGCCAAGCTTTCATTGGACATGATGACTTCACCAACAGATGCCGGAGGTAGCTCGCAGACTCCCACTGGCACAGTAGGGGGAGGAACAGGAAGTACATCCCTGAATTGCTTTGGCATTTGGCGATTCTGACGTCTTGGTCAGCGACGTGCCAAACTCATGTCTTCTATTTCTTCACCATCACCAGTGACAATCCCTCCTACAGAGGAGGAGGGATTGGGTGGAGGAACAGGCGCATTGAACTGTTGAGACGCATTAACTTCTCCCAATACCAAGTGGTTTGCGGGCAGGTTGGCCAATTGAGTGGGCGATTCATTGACCATTCCAAACCCAACGCCATCATTTGATGTGTGCATCCTTTTCCTGCGGTTTGCGAATTCCTTGAGGGAGGATATTGCTGAAGAAAGTCGTTTTTTTCTTTGGGGACATGAGTGTTGATGTTGACTGAAGTAGTTCTGAGCCGTAAACATGCGCTTGCATATGCAGGTGTAACTGGACGCCAACATAGAGGCATGACCGAGAAGTCAAGTCACCAGAGAATTTAAGGGGAAATGCAAGCCAAATATTGTAATTTGGCAATCAAAATAGCAATGGAATGGCGCGATTTGGCGATGCAGAATGGCAGGCTTTTGGCACAACGCTGCCAAAAAGCTGATGACAGCAGAAAATGAACTGACATGAGTGCATAACTATATAAATGATGCATGTACAATTCAGGATACATTCTATCTGTACACATGAAATGTCCGCACCATCTTCTCCATATTCTGAATGCTCCTCACTCGAACCACCAGAATTCAAAGTCGACCCAAAAGTCCTCAAGATGCTAGTAGCAATCCTTACTTGCCGCCATGGTATATTGCACTACCATGCTCAAACGGAAATTGACAACCTTTCAATGGTAAAGATTTTGTTTGCATTAAGAGCTGTTCATCACTCATGGGGTATAGGCCAGCTGACCAATACAGGCAGAGAATACACCCTTCGCAATTTGTGGTATATCGAGGCCTCTGTATTTCGGCGTGCCACAGGGATATCTCGAGGGGAGTATGCTGCCAAATGCACGACTAGCACTTGTGGATATATGCGTGAGTATGCTTCTTGTACATCAAGTACAGGCGGGGCTTATCTTCATATTAGTAAATGTGGAGAAGTTTTTTGGGAGAGCCTGTGTACCTGCAGTGTATTATCCTCGGAGAGGTAGCTATTCACAATCATGCATGACCTCACATACTCATCCCTTTCAGAGACCAAGGACCCTGCACTTTCCCCCATGTGCTTGACCAGCGTGGTGACTCTATGGGCATAAGAGTAGATGTTCCTGTTGCGGTTAATGTGCATGTGGGACTACTGATGTATGGATATGATAGGGAATTAATTAGCAATTATAATATGATAATCAACTAAGGTAGCCACACCATTGTCGATGTGACAACTCTGAGATTGGATGACTAGGATACGGATCTGAACACACTGTCAGATTTTTCACAGGGGCATGACCATCATCTTACCCTCGGTCTGGCATGCTTTCCTGCTGGCAAAGCGCCAGGACACGATTCATGTAACCTGCAACCATGCAATATAGTCGCATTGTGTGTGATGCGCTCATGATCATTCTCTATTGACCCTTAAGCTGCACTATGGTTGCATAATCTACATAACAAGACCTACAAATTTGTGTGATTATATGAAGTAATTTATCTACTGGAGCGGATAGATGATGATGGAAGGAAAAGAGTTCAAGTCCAACCACTACGGTTTATAAAGTGATTGAGTTGGAATATTCAAACTCAGCCGGCAAAGCCCAAATGAGCCACAGCTCACAGAAATTGCTACTTTTGGTCAATGGACAACATGCCACAACATAAAGTTTCAGTTTCGGCGGCCTCAGCTAGACTCGTCACCAGCCCCTGTATGAGGCAAACCTTCTAACCTGTGAAAACTAGACAGCGATGTCAGACCTTTTATTTGACTTTGACCCATGGCCTACAACAATATGTAAGGATGGAATGTTTGATCCCATGGAACTTCAGGGGCAAGATGATGTTGGGGGTTATGGAAGGTCGTTTTTGGGCCCAGCTAATGAAGCGGTCAGCAGGCAGATAATTTTAAAAACTAGAAAGACATAAGATATAGGTTATTGTTGGCTTCTCCTCAAATACTGGTGCTGGAGTTGGCGCGCTTTCATGCTCGGGTGCTTCTTTGATGGGCAGTTCATCATCACTGCTCTTCCAGCCACTTGCCTTAGATACGCTTGCTTGCCCTCACCAGCGAGGAAAGGGTTATTGGAGGAGCCTCAAGTAGTCCATATTATCTTAGCCTTAGAATTGAGGGGGATGGTAGCCACAAAGGAAAGGGGTAGCTAGCTTGGTAGTAAGAGTGCAGGCAGGGTCAATGCAAGCGCTGCACTGATAATGCATGAGACTGAACCTGGGGTGCTCTGCAGGGGGAGGTAGTGAAATGGGTTCATGGATGCGATACTTCAACAGTGCAGGTGAAGGTGACTTGTCCTCTTCCCTATCCTCCACTGCAAATGATTTTTTATGCCCATGGGACATAGCGCCACCACTACGACCAGTCCAGAATGAGTTCTCATCATCTTCGTCATGCGGAAGGATTCTGTAGTCCAGCGCCTTTTCCTCCTCATGAGTGCATGGGTCTCCTAGTTTCATCTTCACCTTTGCTGTGCCATTGAGCAACACGAATAACAACAATTGGACAATGAGTACAATGAAGACACACCTGAATTTGGTCAGTGTCCATCCAGAACCAATGTGCGTGAACCCCTGTGTGACAATAATCACACAGATCCCTCTGCCCCAAAGCCATGACACTAACTATATTATGGATCAGAATAGCCAAGCAGAAAATCTACAGGTACCTTCGTAATGCTGTGGGATCTGCTCATCTTCAATACTAGAGTTACTAGTGCTACTTGCAGCGAAAGCAGGGTGAGTGTAGATGTATGGTTGTGGAAAGTATTGCCTTCCTCAAAAAACTCATCGATGTCTTAGAAACCAGTGAACTGAAGTAGTATACTTACCTTGGGGGGGAAAGTTGGGGAAGATGTGTCTAGATAAGTTGGGGGATGTAGTGACACCCACAAAACTGGATATGTGAAGCAGTGAGCATTGGGGGGGAAAAGACAAGGTAAAACAAGTAGCACCATCATTCGCTCGCAACAATTAGCATTGACGTGTCCAATCCATTGTATGAGTCTCATGATGAGGAAATATGGTTGATGTACTGAAAGATCTGAAAAGAAGTGTAAAATAACTAAAAGTAAATGTGAAGCTATGATATCCAAATGCTGTCATGCTAACTGTATTAATGGCCATCGGGACATAGTGGATATGCACAGCAGAGGAAAAGTATGATCTGAGCCCACCATGAGATGGGTGGTAACTGTGGGGTTGCTGCACCTGCTGTAGTACCGCTAGTACCTGGTGCAGGAGGTGTTGTGGATGCCGAAGCATTGGCAGGCTGAGTGTTTGATGATGACACCTGAGCTTGGCGTTTGAATTTGTTGCTCATATGCTCGTTTTGCTTTCTTGAAATTTGGCTCCCTAGCCACAACCAAAGTCTGAACAGTAATAATTGAACCACGGTGATTGTAAATACACTAAGGAGGAGACATACCTGCTTGTCCCACATGGTAACTATTTCAATAACGTGAGGATGACTTCAGTGTGCGGGAGTGTGATTGTGTAGAGTTGAGAGCGGCAGAATGAGGACAGCTGGTTGATCAGTGTATGAACTCAAAGGCCTTGTGGGATTGGGATTGGGTTCGGCTTCATTGTGAGCGCTGAGTTGAGATATGACAAACAGTAGAAAAAGGCAAGCTGAGAGAACAAGTGTATCGCACCATGAAGGCATGGATGATTGCTGAACTTCGTCTAGTGCAATATTGTCAGGTTGAGAGTGGTGAATGAGTGAAGACAGATGAATGAAAAGTGTGTATGGATGGAATGGTGAATCCCTTGAGTGTTGCGGAAGTTCGGTTGCTTCACTATTGTTGAGTCAAAAGCGGCGATGGAGCGAGGAAAGACGAACGAGATACGATAGACAAGCCCCCCGCGAAAAGGTTTGCATCCAACATAGGGTCTTCGGCCCTAAAAGGACAATCAATTTGACTCAATAAATAAAATAAAATAAAAAGATGAATGAGAAGTGTTTAATGCGAATATGTGTATGCACCATCCATTTGGGAGGACTGAGAGCATGCAGGTCTAGATAAAACTAAGTAATAAAATATTGATTACCCGCATCAACATTGGCTTCCGTGCCATTAAGAAATATTGGTGGGAGTTCATCAACACTGCCCAACTGGCCAGGACATTGCGTAGCATCCACCTGGAATGTGATTGTTATAATGAAGGAGATGCATTGTAAACATGGTATATACTTAAAAAAAAAGACCTGTCATGGAGTGAAGAGCAGGATGTGTTGTATTCCTGAATCATGTTGAAATGCCTTCTTTTCAAGTCTGTCTTCTGGTGCCTAGGAACAGACATTGTCAGTGAGAGAGATTTTGACAGTCACAGTATTGTTACCGACAGGAAGTAGCCAGCCAAAACTTTGGTGCCTGAGAATGCTTTAACTGATTATAACGCTAGAATTATAACACTTACAGAACGTGTTGTAGCCTTTCAACTACCTGAGATCTTGGTGAGGGAGGCTTGAACATTCTGATGGAGTGAAGACTTGATGCTGGTGCAGGCAGTGGGGGGGCTCCTTGGGATCCATGAGGGATAGCCTTATCAACCTTCTGACATTCTTGGGTAAGCAGAAGAAGAGGGGAGTTGAGAGATGTAGCTTGTGTTTGGAAAATCTCCAGGGTGCAGATGCACTTAGAGGAGACTCAGAAGACGTGCTGGGCTACAGTCGTGACATATCATTATTATTGTGTGAAATAATAAGCAAATTCATGGAGACATACCACTGCCAGAATATAAGTTGGTGTCATGTAAGGATTTTTTTTGTGGTTAGTTGAACAATAGGAAATGGAAGGATCTGAGTAAGATGAAGAGCAAGATGAATAGCTCGAGGTTATAATAAACCAAGGTCAATACTCCAATGATCTAGACAAGGTGAACCAAAAGAAGTTGTGCACAAAACCAAGATGCCCAGAAAAATTAAATCTCCTGCTCCCCCAAGAGGAAACCGGACAGGAATGCTTCCGCTTACCAGAATTCAGTTAAACCTTCAAGTTAGCAACAGAAGTTATCTTTGCCAGACTGATGTCCCAAACTTCATGTATAGTACAGTACAGTCTATTCTATCATATATTGTACAGGTTCCACTAAACATATCTGATCAAAACTCAAAGTTGAGGGTAACGGTATCTGCAATGTCCCAAACATCATGTATAGTACAGTACAGTCTATTCTATCATATATTTACAGGTTCCACTAAACATATTTGATCGAAACTCAGGGTTGAGGTAGCAGCACCTGCAATGACGTACTCAACAGTGCGGTTCACTGAGCTACATTTCAATATAGTCACAATCAGTCCGCAATGAGGTCCGTCGAGAACAAGGCATTGTTGGTGTTTTTGCATGGTGGGGCCAGGCTCAGATCTTGGGCGGGAATATGATGGTGTTGAAGTTTGCCGCCTGTGTGGTTAGATGTGCAGAATACTGTGACATAACCCTCAGGCACGAGTCCATTCTCCCCACAGAAGGGGTCAGGGCAAGTGGTTGATACAAATCACTTGGCTAGCCATCCTCCCTTGAATCTCAGGGAGACCTTCAACACAACATGATATTTGAATAACTTTGGTGTGAACTCCTTGCTCATTAACCAAGAAATCGGACCTGTAATGAAATAAGTAGGTATGATGATGCCTCCGTTAAGGACTTACTGCTGTCTTGCAGTTTGCCCGCTCTGGCATCATTGCTCTCCCGGATGTCTTGCTCATCGACAATCCAAGGGTTGTTTTGTGATGGGTTGGGATTGATGCCCGACGTTGGGTTATGTGACATATCAAAATTCTCAGGGCTTGTGGACCATGGACTGGATAGCAATGGGGTGGGATCTGTGATGGAAGCAGGAACACCTTTGACAGGCGGGGTGGAGGAAGTGTCACAAATGCCTCCTAAAACCCCTAAATCTCCCCTTACAATTCCTTTAGCGCCCACCACCACAAGTCACTCCTATAACAGAAGATGAGGACACGTTCTATGATTGTCTTTAGATAAGATAAGATTAGATCAGATAAGATAACATCACGTGACACAGTCCAGAACAATCTATGACATCATTACTATTATTAGTCTCAGGAACATCATACGATTCCCATTCTATTTAATGATTGGTTAGTAGTTAGAACTCAGCTTCGGTCTCAGTTTAAATTAGTGTATATAGTTAGTTGATTGTAGTCAGTAGTTCTTCAGTTCAAACCTCTTGTATATTCATTATTGAATCGACTCAAGGTGTACTTGCTCTTCCCTAGTGATTATCTTGTTGTTTAAGTCCTAGTCTCTGACCATCGCGTTTATTCGCTTGTTGGGTCGTGACATTAGGTTTTGAACTATAGGAGACTCCGACTTTGCTATCCCGCTTGCACTATCATCTCGTATCTGTTCTGCACGTTTGTTTGACCAAACTTGGGTCTCAGACACACGTCCAAAATAAATCCTTTTTCATCACCCTTTTTGCTCACTTGAGCACATTTTCTTCACGTTACATCTTTGTAGTTAGTAGTCCTATACCAGGCCCTGCCTTACATTGCAGCCGCCAGTATACGGAGGTAGTGATGACATTAGGCGTCCTGCTACAACTTAGAGTGCTGGCCCAAGACCCTGCCTGCTCTACGTTACTATAATTCCTTTTTTACCTTAGTTTTCCTTCGTACGCACGTAGGTTACTCCGCCGAGTATTTAGTGGAGTTTTCTAGTTGAACGACTCGGTGACTTGTAAGCTTCGGCTGGAAGAGTACCTTGTCCTTCTAGTTCTCCCACTCGAAAGAGTATAGTTTACGTATCCTTTAGTAGTCAGTATTAGGGAAGCGTTAGTGGGGATTTTACCAGAACCCCTTAACCCTGAGTACGTGGTAGATCCGATCAGATATCGGGGACCGCTCAGTTTTCCATTTTACCTACTTCTTTTCACTCTCCTATTTTTTCTCACCATCATTCCCATCCGGGAAGACCGTTATGACTAGTCTTCCAAAAAGTCATTTGTGAATAGGGTTCCAGAACACAACTGGCACAATGGCTTCCGGATCCAGTGTACCACTCCCACCCACTGGTGAAAGCGACGAAGAGATGACCATCCCACCACCACAAATGTGGAATGGAGAAACAGTGGCAAAATACGTCCATGAATGTGTAGCAGCAGCAGTAAAAGAGCTGCAAGATAGGATCATCACCCTAGAAAGCCACAACTCGTATCTGCAAAGGCAGAACAGCGCACTCGAAACTAGCCTAGAAGAGCTAGAAGAGAAAATGGCATCCAAGGGAGTTAGTGGATCCAAACCCTCGGTGAAAATCGCCAAACCCTCAGAGTTCACAGGAGAACCAGGAACGATCGAAGCCGAAACATTCTTGGCACAGATTGCCTTATACATTTCACAATACCCCGACTTACACGAAACACCAGGAGACCACACTCATACTATCCTACCTAAAAGGAGTTGCGGGAAGATGGGCAGAAACCTGGATCAAGAAAACACGCCGAAAAAATCGCTTAACCAAGACGATTTCCTTCTAGAATTCCAACGGATGTGGGTAATAGAAGACAAGGAAGCGAAGGCAGTTCGAGATCTGGAAACCCTTAAACAAGGCTCCAGCTCTGTCCCTGAGTATGTGGCTGTTTTCAAACAGAAAGCTGCATACACCAAATTCTCCGACTACGACCTTCGTGTCAAATTCCGATCCGGCCTCCAAACCCGGGTCAAAGAACAACTAGCTCATGTGAAGCTGGCTGAGAAGAATACCCTGAAGTTGATGATCGACTTGGCTATTCAGATTGGACAGAACTTTGAAGAGTTAGATGCCGAGAAGAAGCGTAATTCCTACTGGACCCCTAAGGGAAAGGAACAGGTTGCTCCTCGGAACCCACAACCCAAAGCCGACGATGCTATGGACGTGGACTCTAGCAAGACGAAAGGCGGACCCAAACCACAAGGAAAGAATTCCTTCAAGTGTTATCGCTGTGGTCAAGAAGGTCATATTGCCCGGAATTGCAAGACTCCACCAGGGGGTGTTCAGGTGAAAGCTACCGCTGGAACGGCAGCTGAGGAACCTTTAACCCATGCCTCAATCAAGGCAATGTTCGAAGCATTCAAAGCAGAGATGAAGGGTTTTTAAAGGGGTCGACATCAAAGTCTGCAGATGAAGACCCGGACTATGTTTCTATCCTTTCCACGTTTTCGGAAATATCAGAAGTGTATATACGTACCAAATCAGATCATTTTTATATTCCGATTACGCTTAAGGGAAGAAACAAGAAAGCAGACATAAGAGCGCTGATAGACTGTGGAGCGTCAACCCTCTTTATCAGCGAGAGATTTGTGAAAGAAAAGCAAGTCCGAACAAGGAAATTGACGAAAGAGATTCCAGTAAGAAACATTGATGGAACATCGAATGTAGCAGGTCCGATCTCGTGTTTTGCCGAACTAGGTCTCAAGATAGGAGATCACGAAGAAGAGAAAGCGGCATTTATGGTCACAGATCTAGGATCAGATGATGTCATCATTGGGATAGATTGGTTGAGATACCATAATCCAGAAATAGACTGGAATGCAGGGAAGTTCGCATTGACACGATGCCCTATCAGTTGTGAGAAGAAGGCAAAGCAAAAAGAGAAACACTTAGCAAAAGAGAAGGAGTTGAAAGAACTTGAGAAGTGGATCGAAGGAGAAGCGGAAATCCCACTCAATGTCTGATTGATATCGAGACAAGTCACAGTCGAAGAAATTACCGACGAAGATGAAGATCTCTTTATTAAAGCTAAAGCCTCGGTGGCAACAGAACTGGCAGTTCAAGAAGCAGAACAACAAAGGAAGAAAACCTTCGAAGAACTAGTACCAGAATGGCTCCATGACTTCAAGAAAGTATTTTCAGAGGAAGAATCTAAACGATTCCCTGAATCGAAGAAGTGGGACCATAAAATCGATTTCAAAGACGAGAACGATTTACCACCGAATGCAAAAGCATATCCTCTGTCCCCGAAAGAGTTAGACTCATTGAAAGATTGGCTTGCAGGCGAATACAAACTGGGACGACTTAGAGATTCAGAATCCCCAGTCACAGCACCTTTCTTCTTTGTAGCAAAGAAAGATGGCAAATTGAGACCAGTACAGGATTATAGGAAGCTAAATGAGAAAACAATTAAGAATGCTTACCCACTTCCTCGTGCTCAAGATCTCATAGATAAATTGACGAATGCCACACTCTTCTCAAAGATGGACGTAAGATGGGGATATAACAATATTCGGATCAGAGAGGGTGACCAATGGAAGGCGGCGTTCAAGACTCCTTTTGGGCATCACGAACCTCTAGTAATGTATTTCGGGATGACGAATTCCCCGGCTACTTTCCAAACGATGATGGATGAAATACTTAAAGACCTGAAAGAAGGCAAGGTGGTTGTAGTATATATTGACGACATCTTGGTCTTTACCAACAAAGGCAAAGAACATCATCGTAAGGTTGTTAGAGAGGTGCTTCAGAGATTGCAAGATCACGACCTATTCCTTAAACCAGAGAAATGTTCATTCGAACAGGAAAAAGTCGAGTTTCTTGGCATGATCATCGAAAAAGGAAAAGTATCCATGGATCCGGTTAAAGTAGAAGGGGTTAAGAAATGGCCCACACCCACATGCGTTAAAGATATCCAAGCATTTATGGGTTTTGCAAACTTCTACCGGAGATTCATCCTGGGATTTTCGAATATCGCATGACCAATGAATGATCTCCTTCGAAAAGGTGTTGAATGGAATTGGGGAGAGAAACAGCAGAAGGCTTTCGATGAGTTGAAGGAACGTTTCACCTCCGCTCCCATCTTAGTAATGCCAGATTCAGAGAAAAAGCACAAAATAGAAGTAGATGCCTCCGATTATGCAACAGGAGGAGTACTTTCTCAGGAAATGGAAGATGGGTTATGGCACCCAGTGGCTTACTACTCGAAGTCAATGAATGATGCGGAACGCAATTACGAAATATATGATAAAGAATTGCTTGCCGTAATCAGAGCCCTGGAAGAATGGCGCCATTATATACAAGGAGCTACACACCCCATGGAAATTTGGACTGATCATAAGAACCTGGAGTATTTCATGACGAGTCAGAAATTAACCCGGAGACAAGCACGATGGAGCCTATTATTGGCCGAGTATGAATTTACGCTCAACCATCGCCCGGGGGTTCAAAATGACAAAGCAGATCGTCTGTCTCGGAGATCAGACCACGAAGAGGGGGGTAGAAAACGATAATTCCAATCGCGTGCTTTTAAAACCGGAATATTTCCGAGTGAATGCCACGAGGAGGGGTCAAGTTCTGGTGCAAGGAGAAAAAACACTCCTAAAGAAATAAGAGAATGCCACAGAACGAGAACCTGAAGTGATGCAAGCATTAGAAAACTTAAAGAAAGCACCGATTCAACTACGTCGAGGCTTAGAAGAATGGAATACGGAGGATGGACTAGTTATGTTCAGAGGATTGGTATACGTTCCAAACAACAAAGAAATACGTCGAAAGATTTGGAATTGTTCCACGACTCACCAGCAAGCTGGACATCCAGGACGTGCCAAAACTCTAGAATTAGTCTCTCGGAACTATTGGTGGCCCCAGATGCAAAATACGTCAATGACTTCGTAGATGGATGCGATAGATGCAAATCAACCAAACATATCCTGCAAAACCACATGGTCTGCTAAAACCAAATGAAATACCGGAAGGACCCTGGCAAACAATTACCTGCGACTTGATCGTAGGTTTGCCAGTAAGCGAAGGATTTGATAGCATTTTTGTTGTCGTAGATCGATACACAAAACAGACACATCTTATCCCCACCAACAAAGACGTCGATGCGGAAGGAATAGCAAAGATCTTCCTAAATCATGTCTGGAAACACCATGGAACACCGAAACAAGTGATATCGGATAGAGGGACACAATTCACATCCAAGTTTATGGGACAAGTATCAAAACGAATAGGAATCAAGTGGTCTATGTCCACAGCGTATCATCCCAGAACTGATGGCCAAACAGAACGGATAAATCAGGAAGTTGAACAATATTTGAGACTCTTCACTTCCTACAGACAAAACGATTGGGTAGACTGGCTCCCTATAGCAGAATTCGCCCACAACAACTCCGTCACAGTCACTGGCCATAGCCCCTTCAAAGTCCTTTATGGATATAACCCCGAATTCACAATATCTCCTAACTCCGTATCCAACATTCCTGCTGCTGACGAACGAATGAACGAGATGAAAGAAGCTCGAGAAGATGCAGAAAAGTATGCTAAGGATGGCAAATGAGCGGATGAAGCGTTATTATGACAAGAACGTCAAAGACACACCACAATTCAAAGAAGGCGACTTAGTTTGGTTAGAAGCAAAGAATATCCATCAGAGAAGACCAAACAAGAAACTTTCAGATCGACGATTGGGACCTTTCACAGTGATGGAGAAAATAAGCGACGTGAACTATCGCCTAAAACTCCCACCGAAATATAAGATACATCCTGTGTTCCACGTTGAATTACTCACTGCTTACACCCCGTCTAAACTCCTTCCCTGCGATGAACCTGCAAGGCCTCCACCTGAAATCGAAAACGACGATGGTTCAGAATGGCTAGTAGAACAAGTGCTGAACTCGCGAATGCACAGATCCAAACTGCAATACTTAGTGAAATGGGAAGGATATCCTGCATCTGAAGCGACATGGGAACCAGAAGGCAACTTACGAAATGCCTCACAACTTGTACAAGAATTCCACCAGAAAAATCCGAAAGCCGTAAACCCCCGAAAGATCAATAAATCCGTATTCACCACCCCAGATTTCCTGGAATTCCGAAAGAAGTTCATCCGCCCTTACATTGCATTCGGCAACTCGCGAGACGCTCGTCCTAGAAGGGGGGTAATGTCACAAACGCCTCCTAAAACCCCTAAATCTCCCCTTACAATTCCTTTAGCGCCCACCACACAAGTCACTCCTATAACAGAAGATGAGGACACGTTCTATGATTGTCTTTAGATAAGATAAGATTAGATCAGATAAGATAACATCATGTGACACAGTCCAGAACAATCTATGACATCATTACTATTATTAGTCTCAGGAACATCATACGATTCCCATTCTATTTAATGATTGGTTAGTAGTTAGAACTCAGCTTCGGTCTCAGTTTAAATTAGTGTATATAGTTAGTTGATTGTAGTCAGTAGTTCTTCAGTTCAAACCTCTTGTGTATTCATTATTGAATCGACTCAAGGCGTACTTGCTCTTCCCTAGTGATTATCTTGTTGTTTAAGTCCTAGTCTCTGACCATCGCGTTTATTCGCTTGTTGGGTCGTGACAGGAAGTAGGAACACCTTCGACAGGTGGGGTGGTGCTTCGAGGTGGCAGTGTATGGAACGATTGTTTCCACATCTTGCAGAATGAGATGAACTCAGTACCTTCGAGTATCACCCCATCTAGCCTCATTCCATACCTTAATAGTAGTTAGCCTTTGAATCAGCTCAAGAACAGGGATGCCACTTACCTGGTGACGATGTTTTGTAGTTTAAGCTTGGTGCGTTGCTGCCCAGGTAGAGCAATGATGCAATGCTCAGAGTTGTAACTGTACAGTGTAGCTCGGTAGCCCTTCTGGTTGCCTTTGATAATGAAGACTTCCTTGCCAGTATCATTGCAGAATGCATCCAAGTTGGTGTTATGAATTTTTACCACGAATCTGATTGGAATGGTAACCTGTCACAAGTCAGAGATGCTCGAATGGAGGTGAAGACTACTTACAAGCGAGCAGTCACCATCACATACCAGGGTCAAGCGAGCATTTGGATAATTGATGCTATGCACAAATCCTTTCGCTTGATATTCTGGCCCACAGACGACACTCACGGTGTCTCCTGGCCTGACGTCATAGCCCCTTTCCTTCGTGTACTGCAGTGTCTGCTTGAGGTTCGTTCACTGAACAAATGCTGTGGGAACTGAAATACTCGACAGTCCACCATTGATCTCCGTATCATCCTCAGTACAGATATCGTGGAACAACAGATGATCTGATCCCGTGGTAATCCAGGTTACAATGCCGAATTTCCCTGCTTGCGGTCCGTTCCAAACTCGTATGTTGTCCCCAATTTAAATGGATTCAGAGTCAGGGGGAGGCTCGAAATATTGTTGCATTGGTAGCTGTGACGGCAATGTATGACTCAAGGGATGCCAATCTAGGTAGTACTTCAAAACTACCGCCACTCCATAATGTATTAGACAATTTTGCATTTTTTCGAATCACAAACATCTTTTACCTCTTCCTTGGAAACTGCTTGACAGATGTGAAAAATGTCACCATCCATTTGGAGGATGTGTCCTTCTACACCCAGAAATGACCCAGCTACGACTCTAACGGAGTCGCCGACCCGGAAGACGCACTCTATGTCTTGGAATCGAAGTTCAATCTCTTCTAGACCTCCATCATTGAAGCCCAATTCCAAACCAACAGAACCACAAGAATGGTCAGTCAAAACAACTTTACTGAGCTGTCCACGAAGAGAGCCTTGAACAACCTTCACGGAATCTCCTACACGCAAGAACTGAGCAGAAAATGCGATGACAGTCTTCTTCAGGAATGGCTTGTCCCACCCAGATTGCAGATGCAGGTGGATATCATTGACATGAGGAGAGGCGACAGGTTCTAAATGATTGCAGGGGAAGTTTTTGAGTAGCAGGCCCATATAATAACTCTCTCCTTTGTACTTCAATCCTACTACTGTGCCATCACAAAGTATGTCAGACACTGCCTTGGTATTTGGAAGGCAAGATTGCTTGAGCAGCGCAGATCTCCGAGATATGGGATAGGGGAGGTTCCGTGAAGCAATTAATACTGCGACAAAACCATTTGGCAGACTAGGACTGAAGACTTGGGCAATATCACCCTTGTACTTGCCATCCCTAATCCTCACCCATGCCTGGTTGGGAAGTTTGGAGCGTGAACATTCAACTGCTTCACATTCTGCTTCTGCGATGCGAATGCACTCTTTTAGAGCGGAAGCATGTGAGGCAGGAATTGAGTTGATGATGGTCTTGAAGGAATCAGTGACTACATAAAGCTGGCCTGCTGCCCAAGGTGAGATGGTAACAGGAAATTGATGTCTCCGAAAATGTTCAGCAATGTATTCAGTGGAAGTTCCTAAGACACTATGAGCACGATAATACGCGATTCACCATGGATGTACTTTGTACACGCAGTAGATACATCCTTTTTTCAGCTGTTTGAAATTGATGTGAGGCTGACGGGATTGCGCCGGACAACAAGGTGTCTCTGTTAGTAGTGCCCTGGCAATCCTGTGATGACTTGGGGGAATTTTCTTCAAACCTGGTAACCAGGTTATCAATAGTTGTGGCCAATCTCTCTTTCACCAACATCCCTGGTAATTGCGTGATCTGTGGTGACGACACGGACATTCCATCATCATCATCATCATCCATTCTTCTTCATATCATCATCATCATCATCATCTTCTGAGGCCTTGAGAAGAACAAACTTATTTTGGGACTGCGTTTGTTGCTTAGCATACACCATATGTAGTCATGAGAATTCACATACCTTTTTTCGTTGTTTTTGCAATCATCGAATGCGTGAAATTGACATGCAGGCATCTGTCCTCGATGCAGATCTGGACGCAGAAGAATCTTCTGTTCACACAGAGACCCGGGTAGGTATCGGTCCTTCATGCGGAGAAGGTTTTCTAGGGAAACCTCATCATTCCCCTCACCGGACCATAACTGCATCTCTAGCTTCCACCCACTCATCCGGAGAGTACCAGTCGCCGAGGTATGCAAAAAATGCGTCCTCCATTTCTGGGTACATCATCGTGGTCGTGAGGAACTGTTCCATAAATCCCCATGCACAATTATCCATCAGTGCTGATAGTGCTGTCTGATTTGCTGTATTCTCATTAATAACGATATTTTGTAATACATATTGGATCATGACTTGCCTTGATCAGTTCTGAGGTGCTTTGGGCAAGGTTCATCGTCATTAGATCCGGCGTGTTTCGACATGTGTTGTCTGTGATGTACAGAATTAACTTCAGAGTTACAGCAAATTTAAGAAACTACATACTACAATCAATGTCTAGAGATATTCAATAGTCTATGTTCGCTATCATATGGTATTTTGAGGTAGTTGTAGGGGAAAGAAGACCTTTAGATTGCACAAGGTCAGTATATATAGTGAATCACTATTGTGGATTAGCTAATGCTTACAGATGTTGTGATATGAATTGTGGGTGTATGCATTGTGGCCACAGCGCAGCAGCATTGTCTTCTGGATATGGCCATCTGAAGTGTGGACATTGTAAACCGATGGCGCAGTGGCATGAATTATGGTATGAGCATGTACTTGTCTGCCAAAATAAAGTACAAGTCCCCGCCCACTATAGTATATGCAGTGTAGAGTAGTTATAAATGTTGGGTGGTGATAATACTAGCCAAGTCCCACCCTGCTACAATATTTATATGCAAGGTGGTATGCACCTCCAGCCAAAGAGGGAATCTTCCGCACAAGTCACGCAGTACTACTCTACTTATTCACATGTACGCTATAGTAGTATTTTGGGAGTCAGAAAAGCGATTGTTACCTTGTGACATACTTAATATACTGATTGACTATAGATTCAGACCCAGCCAGCAGCACCCGATTAGTAAGTGAATGTTCGAGAAGCTGCTGAATGCCGGCTGAGTTTTAATTATCATGGTTCACTATATTAGCGCCCCCTCTGTATAGATTGCCTCTTTTCACAGTTCTCTCATTCCAAACACTGTAGTCTTATTAGAATTAGAATATATGCCCCCTAAGTTCAGCCTTTGGTGATACCATAGCCTTCATAGCCTTGTAGCACTTAAAATATTGATTTACAAATCGAAAGACTCGAGTCAGAGTATTGATACAGCCCTCCAAAGTTAATTTTATCTACAAATGACATGCGATATATTTACTGCGCGTAGAGCACTTCCTGCCTAGTAACAATGTTATGGACATCGTTTGGCGTTTAATTTTCGTCAGATCATTGTAATTCACACTCGGATTTCAAATGTGGTCGGGCATACGGTGTGCTGTAAGTACCCCCTATCGTTCGTTTTTTGGTGCTAACTTCTTTAGTCAGTCTACATGCGTATTGTCTCGACTGAAATCAGACATACACTACTTAATACTGTCTGGTACGTAGCAACACTTGTGAAAATTCGAGTAAAGCTTCGTCACTAAATGTATGAAGTCTAGCCCGTTTTGCATGTTTGCCGGCATTATCTATGCCCCATGATAGCCAGGTTCGATACGTCCTCTGCTTCATCAGGCATTGTCCTCTTCTAGGTGTGCCCCTTGTTTTCTTGCTGCGATACATCCGCAGACTCAACGATTCCCTCCCCTCCTTCTGAACCTTCGCCATCCCAGCCCAATAACTCGGGCGTGAAGCCGGGAGAATCAATATCTTCTCGAATTTGATCAAGGTCGGGCACCTCGACGCCATCGGGCATATGGAGTTCGAGATTTTCGGCGCGATAATACTCTGCTAGCCATTTGTACCTGTACATCCTCATTTTATCCACAAGGTACGCTATATGATCATCCGCGTTCCTTAGCTGTTCCTTCACTTGATTCAGCTCGGATTCTGCTTCACGTCTGGACCGTTCGTCGGTGTCTAAGTGTATGTTTTTCAGACCTGTTGTACCATCTCAGTCTCTCAAATCGTGAGATCTCACCTGTGGTCTGAGTGCCTCTATTGGTAAACATTGATTAATTTGAAGGAAGTACGGTTAGTTTATGAGTTGCTCTTCCGTCACATTATCACTTACTTGCAACCAGTATCGTGTTGGCTATCCATATCACAGCTCATTGGTTTGTGTGCAGAGGAAAGTTGGAAACTAAAGGTAAATTTATGAGCCTGATACTGCTTGCCATACTGAAAACTTACTTTAGCGTTATACTATCACCACCAAAATGGAAGCATTGCCTCGAACGCTTCCGAGAGGGCGATTTAGACATCGAGACCCAAATATTGTTGACGTTGATGGCTAGTGTGACAAATGCCATCGACTTAAGTAGCACCCATGCGATACAGACTAATTTTGTTGTGGCGCTATGGCGGTGTTTATCATTTGTTACGATACCTATGGCGCTGAGATGGCGCGGTTGTTTTCTTCGTGTTACATATTGATGGCGCTCGGATGGCGCTCTTGTTTTGTTCGATAGTGATGGCGTTCGGATGGCGCGGTTGTTTCCTCTAGTTACGATATTGATGGTGCTCGGATGGCAAATTCTTTGTCACACGTGCCATCGTGCGTTTGAACATACATATAAAGCATCTTATTTCCTACTGGTATTGGAACTGTGTTAGCAACGTACTATGAGTAGCGACGAGAATCATCTCCCACCCCACGAGCCTTCGCGCAAGCGTGGTGGGTTGGCACTTCACATTGGTCCGCGCAAAAAAGCGTACGTGGTCTTGCAAGTGTTGAACCACTGCCTTCCTAACTTAACCTCATCAGGACTTCATCCAATCCGCTTGTTCTGCATGGTCGGCATTTTGGTCGAACAGTGTTCGCACTGTGCAACTACCCTGCTCTCTTGACTTCAGGCATACTTCGGCTCGAAGAATTACAAGACATTCCTGTCGAAGACTATCCAGCAGAGTGAGTGCAATTACGACGACTCCATGCTGCTGGCACTTAACGATACTTTCCATTTTAGTGTTCGACGGGAACACAGGGTGTTTATGGAGCTAGTAGACTCTTATCCCGGTCTTTTAGAACGTCTGACGAATGGCGAGGAGGAGGACATTATCCTTGTGGGAGAATTGGTAAGTGTTTAATACCTCAAGGTTAGCATACTTAGCATCTTGCAGCTGGGTAAAGGGGCGTCTGGTGCGCGAGGTGATGACACCAAGACCCTTAAATCCGCCGTCCTCGAATGGCTTGTGCCAAGAGGACAAGTAGTAATCCCACCCCTCTCCCGAAACATTAAAAGTGACCGCGGGTTTAATCATGAAGTGACTGGTGCGCTACTCTGCCCCGCAGGTCTCGACTGGTCGAATGCAGAGTAAGTTTTTCTGTCGTCCACTCAGCTAAACATCATAACATAACACAGGACCAAGCAGGGTCTCAAGAGTGGTGAAATCGCAGTCCGTGGTGACCAATGGCCGATGTTTTTATATGCAGGCAATATTTATGATCCTGAAGAACCTTGGAAGGGTTTATTGAGGAGTGAAATTTTGATTTTCGTAAGCTAATTCTATTGAGTTTAAAGCTCTCAGTCAATGCAGTTTCCCTTCCTAGGGTTTCAAACATGTCTTCACGTCGCCAAGCTCAGTGGATAGGGAGCCCAAAGCTACGCGCTCCGGCAATGCCTACCTTCATGGCATGAAATCCGTAACTAAAGCTTCTTTGGCCTATATTGCCACGCAGGCGCGCAGCAATTTCATAATTTATACCACCCTGCTGATCCATCTTTCAGGTTCGGTTTTCGTTAAGTTCTTCTTCTGTATTTTCTCGTACCGACACAATCACGGACTCCGACAATTTCTATCATAGCATCCTTGACCTATTGGAGGATCCTGATGAAAATGAGGAAGTAGCTGACCTCATGATGTGGTGGACGCGGTTCGTGATGCATCTCAACCATAAATCTAAATTAACACTCACACAGTCGGGTTTTTCCTAATTCTTCATCTTCGCAGCGCAGTATCAGCAAAAACAGCGCACTGTCAAAAATTCGGGAAAAACGCGCTATCTTGCAAGAACGGGCTACTGCTGGTGCTACTTAATTTATTATTGTCGTTACTGTACCGTATAATTCTAATGTCACTGATGAATGCTCCATCCATAATTGTATTGCATAAGAATCTTCGTGTTTGACCAAAATACCCCTAACCTGCCATCAGTAATGATATAGACCCTGCCACGAGAAACTGCCCATGCAACAGTAGTTGTCTATGGTAAACAATCAACGATTTGCTCTATCGTGATAATCGAATATCATACCCCTATCACGTTACCAATGATTATGCTTCCTGCCATAAGAAGCTGCCCATGCAACAGTAGTTGTCTTTGGTAAACAATCAGCAGCTTGCCTTATCGTGATAATCGAATATCATACCCCTACCACATTGCCAGTGATTATGCTTCCTGCTATGAGAAGCTGCCCATACAACAGTAGTTGTCTTTGGTGGAAGGTCAGCAAGTTGCTACTGCATGATAACCCAATATCATACCTTAACACATTGTCAGCAATTGCAGATCCTGCCATAATAAACTGCCTGTACAGTGGTAGCTGTCTTTGGCAAACAATCAGCAGCTTGCTATAGCATGATAATTGAATATCACACCCCTAGCACATTGCCAGTGATTGTAGATCCTGCCATAAGGAAAAATCCATGTAACAGTAGCTGTCTTTGGTAGAAAATCAGCAGCTTGCTATAGCATGATAATTGAATATCACACCCCTAGCGCATTGCCAGTGATTGTAGATCCTGCCATAAGGAAAAATCCATGTAACAGTAGCTGTCTTTGGTAGAAAATCAGCAGCTTGCTATTGCATGATAATTCAATATCATACTTTGGCACACTGTCAGCAATTGCAAATCCCATCATCAAAAGCTACCTATCTAAAGCCAGGTATATTTGGTAGATAATCAGCACTTTGCTATAGCATGATAATCTAGTATCATACACTGGCACACCGCCAGCAATTACGAATCCTGCCACAAGAAGCCACCCATGCAACAGTAGTTGTCTTTTGTAGAATATTAACAGCTTGCTATTGCACGATAATTCAATATCATACCTTGGCACACTGTCAGCAATTGCAAATCCCATCTTCAAAAGCTACCTATCTAAAGCCAGGTATATATGGTAGATAATCAGCACTTTGCTATAGCATGATAATCTAGTATCATACACTGGCACACTGCCAGCAATTATGAATCCTGCCACAAGAAACCACCCATGCAACAGTAGTTGTCTTTTGTAGAATATTAACAGCTTGCTATTGCATGATAATTCAATATCATACTTTGGCACACTGTCAGCAATTGCAAATCCCATCATCAAAAGCTACCTATCTAAAGCCAGGTATATATGATAGATAATCAGCACTTTGCTATAGCACGATAATCTAGTATCATACACTGGCACACTGCCAGCAATTATACATTCTATCATTAGAAACTGCCTATGTAAGAGTAGATAAATTTGCCAATAATATGACAATGTGCTTAGTTGATCATAACTTGGTACCATAGGTCTACCTACATTATAGCATTTGGAGATCCTACCAATGTAATCTGCCTATCTATTCCTTTATCATGTGATCTGCAATTATGATACATATTTTTAATATTTTATATTAAATAAAGCTAGCTAAATCTTTGTCATACTCTGGTCGATTTCCTGATGCAGTAGTAAGGTATGGGGTTCAGGATATAATAGGGTGAGTACCAGTAAAGTGGAAAGGGCATAGGGGAGCGAGCCAGAGATCCGGTGAGCAGATATGGTACAAGTGAGCAGGAAATCAATCAAAGGGAATATAACCAGAAAAGGTAAGGTGAAAATACAACCAGCCAAAAGAGATAGTGCATGTGTATGCGCACATAGTCCTCAGGATAGAGGTAGAAGGTGAGGATGAGAAGGAAAATGAATAGGGGCCACACCAGCAGTGGATGTTCTTGTAACACTCACTCATTTATATATGTCAAAATGTCTGTCATCATTCCCACAGCATGTTCTATAACTTTCAAAGATCCATTGCAGGTCTACTAGTTACACATTTTTTGCCTTCGCTAACCAGTTTGCAGCAAAGGCGCCATGAAACCTTTGAAGCAGAAACATAAAGACTCTACGAAACAGCCCCAAACATTGAATGACACTCCTAGCTCTACCACCACAATAATATCACCTCCAATTCATGACGCCACTTCAACTTCTTCAGTACCTGCCATTCCTGCTGTCATCGCTGCACCTATAAATACCAAGAGATTCTGCCCAGCTGCTATCAAGAACAGCAGGTGAGTGTAGTTCCCTGTTTAGTTTTCCAATGACTCCACACTTTTTAGGAACCTTTGTGCCCATCGCTGGCTGAAGTAGTTAATGCCAAATGGTTCCTCACAAGAATTGAAAGTCTATTGGGACTTGCTCAAAAAGACATGCCAAGCAGTATCATTTTTATTTTTATTTATCTTGTGCCTTGTTCTTATTGTAATGCCATTAGCCAGACACCAGGGTAGGACAGTCCTGGACAGCCTAGCAGCTGGCATGAGCAGGTGTACTAGCATGGGTGTGTAGCCCATTTTTATAGCTTGTTTTGTTGCTATTGTAGCAGTTCAAATGCATTTTTTTCCATTGATTTGCATCAATACATTTGGAGAACCAGAGGATGCGAGCCATCTATTCAAATCTATGGAAATCTAACTACTCAATATTCCATAGACTGGCATCAATCAACGTCGCTGTCAGTTGTCTGAGTATTGATGGAATGTGCCATTTGTTGATGCTCATATATGGACATCCAATCGTTCAGATTCCATCAATTTCCATTGTTCTCTATGTAAGGGCATCTGACCAATTTTCACTGGGCATCAGTACTGTGTCTTGCCATGACAACAAAGTTCCCCCCTCAAAGGGGGATGGCAATTGGGTGGAACTAGTGTCAAAGGCGCATTCAACATACCTGAACACCAATCTTCCTCCAGGTTGCCATGAAGATGGAAAATGGGCCAGGCAGTTTTTACCAATGGTCTTTCTCTGGCTTGGTGCTCAGGATGAACTTTGGACAATTACTGATGCAAAACTTCTTCATGCATGTCAGGAAAAAGGTTATCTTCCCAAACATTTGTTACAAGGTTGTAACATCTGGTTCAGTTTTCGGCATAGTAAGTTCATCTTCCATTTAATTGATGGTGCCCCAATTATTGTATTTTCAGGTCACTCAGCATGTCAGTGAATGGTGCAGCAACTTTGGATTGACTGCACTTGCTATGGTGATTGATTTTCTAAATTCAAACAGAGATACTTCTCTGCAAACACTCGCAAAACTTTTTGTCAATGATTTCACATTTCTGTACCCTGATCCTGAGAATATCAACAAGACTGAAATCTTCCACTCTGCTTTTGTGCAAGAGCTGCTCACTACTGTGCATCTTGCCCAGATTGTTGGGCACACTGATGTTCCCACTCTTGACATGGATACTCTAGCAGACAGTGGCATCACTGGTGCCCTCGGGTTGTGTGCTGTCTCAGTGCATTAATTTATTAGTGTGGTTGTTGCACTGATTTATTTAATTCTAGCTCAAATGTGCCTTCACCCTTGTTGCTGACAACACCATTGTTGTCAATAATCCTGAGGCACCTGTTGCAGGATGAACATCAGCAAATCACTTTGCTGCTGTGGGCTCCATACAGCTCTGTACAGAAGGGACCAAGCTGTGGCCAGCCATTTTTTGGTGGTGGGAAAAAAGGTGTTTTGCTGATGAAAGGCTCATTTAAAGATGCCAAAGTCCTTCAACAAAGTAACCAGAAAGGAAATGGCCACTGGTGACTGAGCATGCATTCTCAATTGCCAAGTGGGGCCTGAAGACTACTTCATTCATTTGAGGGGCGAATAAGAAGGGTGAGGAATCAATCCAGCTGAAAATGACCATGGCTGACAAGTACTTGAAGAAACCTGGCTTTGACAATCACAACAGTCTTGACTCAGTGGATGAGATTGATGACTGTGTGGACATCTGGTGAGCAGCACTCCACTTGTGTGAGTTATCCTTCTAATTTCCTTTTTTTCAGATTGAATCACCTTGATACTTTGTGCTATCTACACCCTGCAGCATTATTACCTGGCCCAAGGTATCACTGCCTTTTCACTCCCAATCCACTCAAGATGCACTTCACCACACCTCCCTTTGTTTTCAGCTCACAAGTAAAGCCCCCACATTTTATTGCATACATCAGCAAAACACCTTTTTTCCCACCACCAAAAATGGCTGGCCACAGCTTGGTCCCTTCTGTTGAGAGCTGTATGGAGCCCACAGCAGCAAAGTGATTTGCTGATGTATACATACATTTTTCATGCATTTGCAGCCCTTTGCAGTGGCTCTTGACTCTCTTTAGATCTCATTTTAATCATTTTCTCCCGAGTTTATACAGTCCTTTTCCTGCTTAATGTGTCTTGTGACACTTTATAATTACTATTTGAATCCAATATTATTTGCTTTTTGACAAGTTAAGGCGAAGTCAGACAGATTTAACAATACATGTGGCCTTTTGGCGTCTTGTGCACTCGGAGTCTTTTCGCGACTTTGATGACCCTGCAAGTCAAAAAAAGATGCCTCGATTCATCTTGGATTTTCCTGATGCCAACAATGTTCCCAATCCTATAATTGTTGTACTGATGACTCATAGGTGCACGAAGTCCTCTTACCTATTACGGACGCGGCTGTTAGGCTTTCCATACTGATTTAAATTGTTCCATTTAGTACTTCGACCTTAGTATTTAGTACTCGTGTCTGAGACATGTAATTCATAATTTCCCTAACCTTTTCAACGTCCAGCCGTTCCTATTTCTACGTCTGATGCTCTATGACTTTGTACAGAAACCAAATGCCCGTCCAAGCTCAGCCTATGGAAGAACGAGCAAAAGAGTTACCTGGATCGAGTACCCTTTTGCAAAGTGCTGCTGAAACTCGTCAAACTTCTTCGTTCATTCGTAAACTTGGGGCCGGCATCATAGCAGACGTCCGTGCTCGCATTCCTTGGTATTTTAGTGACTGGACAGACGCATGGAATTATCGAGTCGTTCCTGCAACTGCCCTCATTTTCTTTGCGAAGTACGTCAGTGACGTACTCCACACGTAATTCGACTCTCACGGATCGCGGTGTCACTAGTGTTTTACCTGGCATAGCATTTTCGCTTGACTTAATAGAGACAACCCAGCAATACACAGTTGCCTGAGGTCCTTATATCCTCCTTCATGGCCGCGTTTATGTTTTCCATACTCGGCGCGCAGCCGCTTACAATCGCGGGGGTCACTGGTATGCAAATATTAGCATGTGACACTGTCCCACGTCGTAGACGGGCTATTCATAATTGATTATCTAGGACCAATCACGGTTTTTAACAGGACGATATATGACATCATCAACAAGCAGCCCGATGCACCAAAGTATCTGCATTTTGTGGGTTGGGTTTACTTTTGGGCTGCAATCATCCATTGGGCAACGGCCGTTTTGAATTGTAGGAAAACTTTCCTCTTTGATCATTTCCCATTTAACGTTGATTTTGGCTCTCAAGGGTGCAATTTTCTGAAACATATTACTCTGTTCTCTTGCGACACTTTTGGCTTCTATGTCTCCTGGGTATACCTCCAATACGGAGTGCAAGTGATCACTCGACAGTTCAGCGGGAAGTCTCGAAGGTGCTTTGGTGGGTATTACCCTTGCCCTTCTAATGCTCGTAACATCATTCTTGTTCCAACGCCTTTCGGAGACCACGTTGTTCCATCGTCATATCCGTCGTTTCTTCTCGGATTATGGAATGCCCATATCCCTGATTGCGACTTCAGGCATGGCACACTGGGGCCGTTTTAATGCTTCTAATCCTACCACGTTACCAGTAGGCAGCGCGTTCCAAGCTGCCAATGGAAGAGCGTGGCTTGTCAAATTCTGGGAGCTAGATGGGAAGTGGGTCGGTATTGCGCTTCCCTTCGGCATAATCCTTTGGATCCTGTTTTTCTTTGATCACAATGTCTCGGTATGTCCCACTACTTGCACACCGACATCTTGGCTCATTGCTTGATAGTCCCTGATAGCTCAGGGTTCGCAGTTTCCTTTGCGGAAGCCACCCGGTTTCCACTACGACTTCTTCCTTCTCGGTATCACAACATTCATAGCAGGACTCATTGGAGTACCTGCACCCAACGGACTTATACCTCAAGCACCTATTCACACCGCGTCATTGCTCGTTATGGGAAAACCTTCCCAGAAAAATATAGATGAAGAAGAGCAAATTACCAGGCCATCCTCGCAATCTGGCAGTGATTCCAACGGTGCTGTTATAAAAATGGAAAAGTCATCTGACTATCCCATCAGTCGGCGAGAAGCCCCTATCGCCGTCATTGAACAACGAGTTTCCAATCTCGCTCAAGGTTCACTATGCCTTGTGTTACTTACCGGCCCGTTTCTGCATATACTTGGTCTTGTCCCAAGAGGCGTGCTGGCTGGCCTATTGTAAGATTATTTACTGTCATTTGATTCCGCTCATCATGGCGTAGCTGGTTCATGGGCGCGGATGCGCTTAAGGGTAACGGAATCACCATCAAACTCCTGTACCTCATACGTGACAAGACTCTCACCTCGCCTGATGACCCACTGCACAAAGTTAGGAAATCCCGACTATTGATGTTTGTAGCTATCCAACTTGTGGCCTTCGGAGCGACATTCGTGGTTACTCAGTCCATTGGTAAATCATTTGTTATCTATAGGTTACGATTTTACTTTAATTTCGGAGCAGCTGCTATCGGCTTCCCGGTCATAATTTTACTTCTTGTCCCTCTTCGAACTTACGTGATTCCGCGGCTCCCCTTCACGCAGGAAGAACTTTCTATTCTCGATGGCCCCACAGCTTCTCCATTTGTGAGTTCATCATCCCTTACGACCGCTCAAAAGTTCATGTACTCGACCCAGACGATGGAATCTGTTGGCGGATCTCTACACACCGCTTGACCATTCTCTCACTGCTCATTCTCCAACTGCCCATTGCTCTCGTGTTTGAGGCTGAAGTACTATATTGTTTTCCGACAAATTCCTGTTGAATGTAATCATGGTGATATTGCCCTACATGTGTAGACAGTATGTACAGTGTGCGTTCGTTGTATCGTCTAGATGTACTTATAAGATGCATCCTTGTTTTGTAACGGTTAAGGCATTAGAGCAATGAGGCGCCAATCAGCGGGGGGATGAATGAAAAAATACCCGCGAAAGCATCTAGGAGGGGAGTGCGTGCGCATAGTCGAGAAGTTCGCATACATTCTTAAAGTTGTGAGTTCATGCCACGATCAGATTGATCATACCGTACTGTGCCCAATGCTCGTGCATGCAAACATTGTCTAGATACGTCTCCACCTGTCTCCATGACCAAAGGAGTGAGCCGACCTTTCATCACCCTTTAGATCCGAGACCTTCATGTTTGTGCATTCACCATAAGCGACTTACAAAGGTGCCCCATGCCTTAGGGTGTTCCTCTTCCTTATCGATAAATCCATGCTGGTGCGCTTGTGAACTGGTCCGTTCTCGACACATGCTAAACATACCCGGTCAGCAGATCACTGATTTCTTTGAATACCATGCGATGCGATCTGTTCCGAATCACCGACGGGCTTAAGGAGCCTTGACCTCTACGACAAAATCCACGATCCTTCTTCTTGAGACATGTGACTCGAAGTCGTCAGAACACTGGTTATACTTAACTGCAGGAAGCAAGTACTTCCTGAGTCCTGCTGTCAAGATGCGATTCCCAGGTGCAAGCGTGGAGATATGTTAAGACTTACCTATCAAATTCGATATGAATTCCAATGTCTCTCACACAGCGAAGCGCGAGAATAACAACTCTGGACAGTTTCAAGTAAGAAGTAGGACAACCGTTTAGACCGCTTCGCGAAAGCGATGTACGTCTGAGACTTCCGAGATGCTCGTGATGGACATGAAGTACAAATTTTGAAGCACTGGGCTCGGCTAATCATTGCGTTGTAGACTATGATTGCCAAGCCGCAGCATCGTCGACGTAAATACGAACGACCGAACCACAGATAAATGTTATGCGCGAGTATTGGACGACTGGCTTCCATCTACTAGTATTAAGGTCTACAGGAGACTAATTAGTGGATTATCTTGTGTAGAATTCAATTCCCACCGTACAACACATGTTCAAGCTTTAAAATGACTGCATGCAAATACAAAGGGCCAGAGAAAAGGCACCTGAAGACCGAGGAGCTGAGGGTCTGTCGTCTGTCGCCGAAGATGAGCTTCAAGCGGGAGATCGTGACGAGTTTGAATATTAGTGTAATCATGTTATCTGCACTGTGTAGGATTGGGCACCGCCCAATCGTTGAGACCCAAGTAGTTTGCGTGGTGAGAATTGTGAGATGACTGGTCTCTGTATCTTGTCGCTAATTTCGTCTTCGGGGCGCTGCTTGATTACAATAAGATCTACGTTGCAGCTGCTGGTCATATCTAAGTCTTAGTCTGTGTAGTGAATAGGGAGATTGAAGACGAGCTCGTGCGGTGCCATCACTACGGGCGTGATTAAACAGAGACTCGCGGTACTTGGGTTGAGTTTTTACTCACGAATATTGACAATTGGCTATCGTCGCAGAGGTTCCTATATGTTCCTACCTCATACTAAAGAAGGAACGACTGTGTTCCTCCTATGTATGTGGTCTGGCTAGGGGAATGTACCTCACTGATAGTCTGATACTGTTCGAAAGTAATCAGGCACTTAATTACAGGTTACATGGCAAAGCCGGGTAAGCCTCATCAGGAGAGGTTCCTGGCCCGAGTAACGAAACGGTACAATGGCCTACAAATATGCGCTGGGAGGCATGATGTCAGCAACACCCTAAGCTAGACCAAGCTCCAGAAGGAAAGAACCAAATGGATTATACTGCGAATAGATAAGAACGAAAACAAGGAACAAAACCACATAAGTTGCAATCATATGTTGAAGGTCCGCTAGTCCCGCGCTCCTTTCACCTGACACAACCGTGCGTGGTCCTCTCGTGATAACGTCTTTATCAAGTCGGCGGAACTGGACGAAGTGTCGAGAATTAGATATACGTGTGAATGTTTCCTGGAGTTTAATCGGTCACGTGCATAAGAGTATGCTGGGATGTAGAAAGAAGTAAGTTCATCTCGCACAACCCATCTAGCACCGCACACTAACAATTTGGACCCCTGGAGTCAGGAACTAGCCTTCATGCCACTGCAATGCGCACTCCTGCAATAAATTACTGCAAGTCAGGGACCTCTGTCCGTGACTCCATTGTGGTAGCACTGTATTGTATCCGGGTCGCCGTCGAGACTACACGATTGTGATTGACATGTGGACCTGCGTCCTGGCGGACCTGGGCGCAAATAGTAATATAATACCCAAACGTTATCACGATGCGATTTCGAAGTTATAATTTTCATCACGATGGCTTAAATGGCACGTGTACTCTGCTCCTTGGCAAGTACTCTTCCTAGATCCACTAGCAGTTGCCCTTCCTAGTCCTCCGTGTGCGACGCAATCATCAGTATACGGTCATCATGTCACAAGATACTGACAACCAACTGCTGGGCGTCGTGTTACTCGTTCGTCACGGTGATCGACAAGGATTTTATCAAAATCCTGACACCTATACTGCAACTGCTACGCAGATCACTCCCCTGGGCAATGTACGTTAGTAATGCTGGGCCATGTGTACTCTCATCGATTTCTTGTAGCAACAAGAGTTCTTGCTCGGCAGCTACCTACGTTCATTATACTTGAATGAGTCATCGCCTTCGTACATCCCTGGCATGAGCACAGGGCTATTCAATCCATCTCAAGTGTACATTCAAGCAGACTTTGGAGACGAAAATGGTGTCATTTATGATTCCTGTGTATCATTAACGCAGGGGCTTTGGCCTGCCACACTCTCAAACAATATCACCCTTGCTAATGGGACAATGATCACGGCCCCCCTTGGAGGGTATCAGGTATGTGTTACTTGTAATGCGAGTCTCACGTCCCCTGACTGGCATGTTGCAAAGTATATACCTAGTGAGTTCTTGTAGGTACCTCAGCAGGCGCCCGGTGCTCACACAGGGTAGTCGAGACTGTGGATCCCAACCTGAGTATAGCATTGGAAGGTTTCACTAATTGCAATGTTTGTCAAAAATCCCTTCTAAACTTTCTCATCATGATGATATCTTTCAGACCTTCAACACACATACAACAGCGTTCTACAATTCATCCATCTTTAAAGAGATGGCTGCACAAAGCGCATCTTTCTTGGACTCTCTACCTCCTTATCTGAATGGAAGATCGGTCCAGCTGGAGAATATGGTATGTTGCGAGCCAGATATATTTCATTTGTATCCTGACCCCAATTGCTGTAGTGGAATGTATGTTTATCTGCTCTTGATGCAGCGACAGGCTGAACTCGCCAACAGATATACGACTTTATGAATGTGAATGATATCCACAATGCCACCTTTGCCCAGGCCCTCCCACCCACATACCTAGCGCAAGTACAAACTTTGGCTAATTGGCACGAGTACAACGTCTTCAGCGACCAGAGCATTGGAGGCATCGGGAACAGTACGTCTAGTTTTGGAGAAAATATTTGCTGATTTGTGACGTTTGTCCTAGTTGCTGGCTTGGCTATGCTGCCATCGATTCTCAATGGATTTGCAGACATTACAAATTCTACAAATCCTGTGCAATTATCGATCACCGCCATTTCATATAAACCTTTCATCTCCTTCTTCAATATGACAGGCGTTGCCAGCGCAAACCCGAGCCTTGCAGGCATTGGTCAGTATGCCAATTCTGTGTTCGTTGTGAGCTTGACTGACACGCAGCCAGTCAACTACGCTGCCGCTGTTGCTTTGGAACTGCGTCAACCTTCTGAGGGTGGCGAACCTGTCATTCGTTTCAACTTCAAAAACGGAAGTGACGCAGACTTCGTGACATACAACTTCCTCAACCGTACAGGAGATGTCCCGTTATCTGCCTTCATCGATGCTATGGCTGTGAGTCGAGGTGACTGCTCTAAACTTGCCTCGTATTGATATTTCTGCCAGCCTATCGCGATTAACACCACGGCAGCTTGGTGCAGTGTTTGTGCCAACAACCAAGATAGTGGTTGCGCTGCTCTCGCTCTGGCGACGGAACAAGGAGAAGCCGCTGCTCGACCCAAAATCAGTCCAGCTGGAGCCGGTGTCCTTGGCGCGGGTTTGACTCTTATAGTTGTTGCATTGATGGGTTTCACCCTGGCTTTCTTCGGAGTATTGACGATTAGTAGGTTTGGGAGGCGGCGGTCAAGGCATCCTGGCACAGTATGTGATCTCTTTGCACGTTTGCTCCGATTGGAATTTATTGTAAATATTAGTTCGAACTCAAAAAAGACGGCGAAAGTATATGATTCGGCCATGTGAAGATGAAGATGTCGAGGAATTTAACAAGAAGCTAAGAACAAATGCAGCTGTAGGTCGTCAAGATGTCGTATAATTGTGGAAATTGTAGTACAATGTGTGTTGTGTCCATACTTATGCCACATTATGCAAATTCTATGACCAAATCCCTTACCTCCAATAATTGTCTTCATCATTCGGATTGTCGTACCGAAGATCGTCTTCCGCTTCAGAACTTTCATGAAATATATCTGTAGGTAGATCTCAGACTAACTTTCGAATGAGGCTACGGAAAACGTACCACTCCCCTCACTGTCATCCGAATCATCCTCATCCGGATAGTCATTCTTGTAGTATTCCTCGGCTGAAAAATGTTGCGTCAGATGGAGGATTTAATGCCAAGCCACAGATATACCATTTGAGTCTTCGTCAGCATTATCTTCCTCCTCAGAATCTGAATCACTAGAGTAGGGATCATCCAGAGAGGGAGGAAGGCCTTCACTACAAGCGCAACAACATTCCAGCCAAT
The DNA here is from genome assembly GCA_016758765.1 of Suillus cothurnatus. Lineage (NCBI taxonomy): Eukaryota > Fungi > Basidiomycota > Agaricomycetes > Boletales > Suillaceae > Suillus > Suillus cothurnatus. The sequence continues at coordinate 365,836 of JABBWL010000058.1, read as the reverse complement.
AATTTCATCGCGCATTAAGCCAGACAACTTACAGCGTTCCGATATTAGCAACCGAATTCCATTCGCTGAGTGTGCAAGGGCGCCTGTAAAACACGTCCCAAACATAGTCCTCCGCTGGGGGAGCAACGGAAAGAACTTGCGAGGGCTCGTCATTCACTGAGATGCATGGATATGAGCATGCAAAATATCAAGAGAAGGGAAGCTTACTGTGCAAGTAATTTTGTAGCATGGGTAAGAATTTCTCCATGTCGGAATCAAAGACAGGAGACGTAGGCATCTTATCAGCTGGAACGGCATCATACATCCTGAAGTCACTTTGAGATTGAACATCCTTCGCAGATATGACCTTTGGACTATTTCAGTATTAGACAAGTTTCTGGTAACATTATGGGAAGACTCACGGACTGGTAGCAAACTTGGTGTTTTCGGTAGATTCACGTGTAGGAACGATTGTGTAGCGTTTTCCTTCATCAGCTAATTGCCGATGGCGTTGGGCCCCAGACAGATTCGTGACATCCGCAGGCACTGAGGGCTGAGTGTTATTTTCATCGTGGATTTGCGACAATTTCGAGATTTGGTTCTGCAGGGATGATAGAACTCCTGTGTAACGCGAATGCGACAAGAGTTAAAGATAATTCACCTGTAGTGTTTCCTGCAGTTGCTTATCCTCCCAGACGGTCTCCTCGACGGTTCGAACAAACTGAAAAACATCGCGACCACCTTTCGACTTCTTTCTGCGAACCCGAGACTCGACAACTGATGTCACAATAAGAACTTGACTTCGTGGACGGGTGGTACGAGCAACACACCAAGCGCGTCCAGTGGTTCATCCGTGCGCTTACGCTTGATACGCACAATTGTGTACGGGTAGTTGTTTGACTGAGCCTCCATCATGGTTCTAATGAATGGAAGCTTGGTGCTGTACGCTGAAGCGGTGACACAAGGTGCTTTGAGGGAAGTTAAAGTCCTTCATCCAGTGATTACGTCATCGAATAGGCATCGTAGATTCGGTCCCCATAGAGTATCGGCCGGGCACCCTGTACATATGTACTATGAACAATGCAAACGCCTGAAATTCTTACCTTTTTTCTTATGCATGTCTTATTTTGTGAACATAGGGCCCAGATAATATGACCAAACCAGCACTACCGTGACAGAGACGCGGGAGGAAAGGAGGTCAAAAACTGGACTATGACTGAAAACCGAGGCATGTAATGTCATGGACTCGTGCGGAAGGGTTTTGATACATGAAGTCCTAAGAGCAAAGGAGCTCAATTTTGGGCAAAATGCATGTGGACCCAGCCTGTGAATCAGCGCAGTCCGGATACTTAATGTCCATTAGGTACTTCAAAACAATTTCAAAGATGTCATACTACATAACACCACGATACGGTATAAGGCTTACGGTTCCTTATATATTCATTTATCCTCATCCATCATGTTCCAAGCATTCATTCATTGCCCTTCACTCACCATCGCCCACTGCACCTTGTGTGCCGGGTTCACCGGCTGTTCGCCAAGCACCTAATATAAGCTCCACAATATCATCGACGCCTTGGTCGTTCTTTATGCTCGTGAAAATAGTTGGGCCATCTCCACGCATGAGTTTTGAATCACGTCTCATCACATCAAGAGATGCGCCAACATATTGCGCGATGTCAATCTTGAACCTCTGCAGTGAGGAGGTGTAACGTTTGAATAAAATTTTGACCAACCTTGTTGATTACCAAAAGGTCAGACTGGGAAATTCCTGGTCCACCTTTACGGGGAATCTTGTCTCCTCCCTGGAAATGCACATGAGACAGAACTTCATCGAGGATCTGAAAGACATACCGCTACGTCTATGACATATATGATGTAGTCAGCTAATTCCCGGGAATAATTGGCAGCTAAGTTATCCCCTCCGCTTTCCACAAAAAGGAGTTGGCAGCCAAACTTCGCTTGAAGTGTCTCCAAAGCGCCCATGTTCGCACTGATATCTTCGCGAATCGCCGCATGAGGACAACCACCAGTCTCGATGGCTAGAATACGAGGCGTCGGGAGCGCCCTATTCTTGATAAGGAATTCTTGGTCTTCGCGAGTGAAGATGTCGTTCGTCACAGTAGCTATGTATATTGAAGTGTCACAGAATGTAGAAGATCATGTGATATTTGCTCACCGATGTTATATTTGCTACGAAGCTTCTTGCATAACGCAAGGGTCAAGGCTGTTTTACCGGAACCAACAGGTCTGTATGAGGTGATCGCAGTGGTACACAGGTATCGTGGGCTTGTCGACTTACCCACCAATTCCGACAGTAAAGCCTCTTTCTTGGAAGTTTCGTAAAGAGTAGTCGGGAAGGTCCCGCTCCGAGAATTTACCTGCAAGAAAGTGGATGTAACAGAATTGCTGGCATTGATCATACGCTTAATGACGAAACCGACCTGGGTGATCTAGGTGCTCGTGCGTATGCCCGTGGTCACCATGATCATGAGTGTGAGGCACACCACCAGGCTCGTGCGAGTGAGCTTGACTTGGCTGGCTTAGATTATTGATGAATTGAACACTCATGATCAATGTTAAACCAGTAATGATCAGCGCTCAGTTATGATTAATGATAAGTAGCGGAGTCTGCCGGGGCAGCCGGGGTGTAGAGCCCTACTACTACTAATAGTAGTGCAAGCGGTTCTGTGTAATATCAAAAGCATCACCAAAACTCGAGTCGTATCACATGAAGCGCGCATCACGGGCACTGGTAGCTTACTCTAGCTCAGAAGACGAACCTCCAGCCGACGCTCCAGAGAGAAAGAAGAAGTTGACCATTTCATCTTCTCTCTGCATGCTGCTCAATGTACGCACAGGAAACTACCGTCTCTTGCATTATCCTTAATCGTACCAGCACCTGTCGATAACCCCGCTCTTCATCAAGGACGAGTTCGTGCAACCCCACACGTAGAGGGCCAGTATGCCACATATGTTTATATTCCCCTCGTCGTGCGCACTGGAACCGCATTGTGCTCGTTGGTGGATGAAGCACTTGATGTCACCAAAGAAATGGTCCCGGCCGCTCATACCATAGGGGAAAATGTCTCATGTAGTAGAAATAGCGGTGGATTGGCAGTCAATAGCTCTAGCAGGGCGCGGGAGCTGCATTTGTCATTGACTCGACCGATATTTCTTCGCGCCCACCAAAGAGAAGAGTTCAAACAAGCCATAAAGCTGATTGCTTCACGCCGAACCCCGTACGCCATATGTACAATTCATTGCATAATTGTGATCTCTTACTGTTGTACGAAGTTTTCAGGCTTCGTTTGCAACGTTTTCAGAACTTACAAATGATGAGCGAACGAGGGCGTTCCTTTCCCTCGAGGTAGGAGCCGGTCATAATGAAGTTCGTCCGGGCCTAGCGAAATCAATCTGGTTCCAAACTGACTTATTATAGCTGAGGGATTTACTATCCGCACTGTCGCCGACTCTTCAATTCCTGCGTCAACGAGATTTTTACAGTCAACCACGCTTCCACGTTTCAATAGCATGGACTCTTCTAGGCCCTGACAAATCAGTGAACGGTGACGTTGACACCAAAATACATCCTTGCGCTTATGAAGGGGTCACAGCAGTGGAAGGCACATCGGACAACTTGATCAGTAACGGGGACATCGGGGAACCTAATAAACATCTTCAGGCCGAGTGTTTTCCGCGTGTTCCGCACTTTCCATCTGAGCTAATTCCGACGCTAAACCGGCGATTTGGTGCTAGACTCTCGTCCGCCCACATCGGAGGGTTCGACGTGGATACTATTGTAGTGAAGATCGGAAAGGACATTTTTTCATGGCCATTTCAAGGCTTTCGCGTTAATCGAGTCAATCCATAACATACTTTCAACTGTGATGTACAGAAAATACTGAAGGTATATTCTGACAGGCTCAAGCAATGTTAAATCATATTGGGTCATTCACGAGGCTTGATAACAATAGCTACGTTCCTTCCACTTCCTGTGGCCTGGTCAAACAGGTTTACCAGGCCAACGTCCATTGCCTGTGTTTCACTACTTTGACTCAACTCTTCCCGAATCCACTCATACCTATCAATGAGGATGAGGGATTCTATCAGAGGTCCCATGATGCACCTTAACACGTGCAATACTGACAAAGCACTTTCTAGCTGCCTTCGTACATGCTTGTTATGAGTATAAATGGGAAGTTGTGTTGCGATCTGATCGAATCGGATGCCAGTTTTTGAAATCGCACGATCCAGGAATGTTTCCCAGTCCTCATACGCAGCATCAGGGAGCTTTCCCAACCGTCTATTTTCTGGCGTCTGACCTGCGCCGCGGAGCTCTTCAACATTGAATGATGAAGAGGTTGCAGCGTGATTCGCGGAGGCTTCTCGTGCACTTATTACTTCAAGGACGGGCTGAAGTAGGGCTCGAAAAACGACCTTGCGTATTGCCAGAGATGTTTCCCGGGCAGACGTTTCATCGCGGAGCCATTGAGATGGTATCTGCGCAGCCAGGTGGCGAGAGGCAAGGGAAAGTGTTGCTACTGAGGGTCGCTCACGGAGCGACCGTGACAATGGAAAATCTACCAGTGCAGTGATAACAAACCTCGCCTAAACCAGCCATAAAAATCGATGCTCACCCTTAAGCGCCATCAAGTTGTAACAGCACCCTACTACGACAAGTGCCTGCGCCGTCCAAATGCGAACACCGGGGGCTGAGGGTCTACCGTGATTAGACAAGAACGCGCGAAGGACATCAGGCGTAAGCGATCCGCAGGCATGAAGGGCAACCATCATCACAGGAACCGGCTTCTCTTCATGTGTGCGCCGCTCAGTCCTATCGACAAGTGAATCTCCGACCATACTAGTACAACCAGGGATTTGGTTGTCCCCACCGGAGAAAAGCCAATCATGAATTGACGATTCGAGTGTACGGGGATTGATGCAGATGGTCTGATGGGTAAGAGAACCCATATGGCTGTGCATTATGTTCTTGCTGGCAGTGGAAGTCGAAGGCACAGAGGTTGCCACGTGTGATTGGGAAAGGGGATCGTTGAAGTGATGGTGTGAGTCGGGCACGCTCTGGGGGTCCTTTCCCCTTTTAAGCCGCCTCTGCCTTCTTGCCGCTTCTTTTTCTTTCCAGCGTTCAGCCCCAGAGGTCTGGATTTCATTGGAATCAAGAGCTAACACATTGAGACCCAAATTTTGAAGCGCACGAGACAAATATCCCTGAAAAGAAAGTTATTGGTTGTTGTGCATAACATTCCTCTTACTTTGAAGGTGAAAAAGGATGTAGAACAATACTAACTTGTCCTGAACCCACATCAACAACATGATGTAGTGTGTCTGGAAAACCTGGACATAAAAGTTGGTCGATGTATTCTGACATCCTGCAGACCTCGTGCTCTTTCTTTGGTGACATGCCATATGATCGATGTCGATGAGCATTCCCTAAACATACAAAGCATTACGATGAGCCAACGGGTGAGGAAGTTATTCAGGGCGCCTGATAGGTCTCTGAAGTGACTAACCCGACTCGGAGGTGTTCCCGATGGTAACAAGATCTCTATTCAACTGAATGCGGACAACATCGTCGATGAGCATTTTCAAATCGGGCGGGATCTATCGCAAGATGAGCATGCTGTCTGCACGCGCCGATCAGCATAAGGCAGGCCCACCGAAGACTCATTTCCCTGAGCTTGGTTCCCCGTCCGCTGGTTATCGGGTATCGCAGAATAGTAATGGAGAACCGACATCCACCTTGGGAAGCACGGCGTATGTTCATCGTCTATTGATGTGGCCCATTCCCACCAACCCTTCCAACTTCCAGGAAGCTGAAATCCAGAAGCCGTCAGGTCATTCGGATGGATTGAGAGAAGCTCGGAAGCCGGGAGAGAACACAACAGCTGATATATCAGTTCGAGTTTCGACATTAATTCAGTGGATTGGCGAAGAAGACTGCAGTATCAATAGTTGAAGTCTCCTAGTGTATGTTCAAATTTAGAAAGCATCTCTCACGACCCCTTGAAGTTCTTCAAGCTTCAAGCTTCAAGTCCCCACCTTCCCGGAGGCCCATATCAGTTGCAATTAAGCTCAGTATCCCAGGCACTACCCTCCTGTCAGGTTTTGTATTGAAGGGCACAATCTTGCTCATCGGGCAATACCACCTTGCACGAGTTTGCGGCCTCCCTGCTCTGTCGCCACTTTTTGTCGCGGAGATGTAAACAATCACCGCGGTATGGTGACTTAGGTAGAGACTTCTTTGGAGATCTCGGCTGATGGCGACCGAGTTGACCATTATCGCTCACATACTGGATAAATCTGGCATTTACCATACACTTCGTCTGCGACAACCTGGCCAGGATGTATTATGGGTGCCAGCGAACTCGGACTACTGACAGTAGAAAGGGACGGTGCGGCGGCCACATTCAAAAGATAGGTCAGGCTCGTTCACCGCGCTTAGTAAAATTATAGTCACTTACAGGATTGAAATTGCAGCGGACAGTCATCCGACAGTACGTTAAAGTTGGCTGCAGCGTGGTTATGGTCCGCCCGGAGCGCACCTGCCAGGAAAAGTTTACCTCCATTCGATGAAACCTGAGGCCGTGAGGCCTGAGCGCTGAGCGTGCACCGGAAAGAAGTTACTGATTGTGTTCACACTGCTTCCGTACTTGAGGCTCCGGCATTCACGGCTGCATATATTAAAACTATCTATTGTTTGGGGATAAAGCCAATCAGGTAAGATTATGGCTCGCTGCCGGAGAAATCCAAGTACATCTTCTTGCGGGACGTTTGGTTTCAGGCCGTTCAAGAGCATGTTCCGCAGCCCAAATATTGACGACATTCTTTGGTTATCAAAAGCAACTCGGACGTCATTGGACTTGCTGGTAGCTTTCTGTATGCTTGTCATAATCATAAAGTATTGAACACTACCCTCACAGGGAAACGACGAATTAGCCAATAATTACTATGTATTTTTCACTACTGCAGCTAGCGCCAGGAACTATATTCGAGACTTGGATACCCCTGGTAAGACTATTTGTGAGCGGGCTATCTCTCCCGCTGCTAACGAATCTTGCCCTGTGGCAGGGTTGTTAACCATGTTCCATTAGCGGCGTCATAGTACAATTACGGCGTATGCGCATGTGCATCTCAATTGCATTGGGCTACAGCTTATCGTGGATAGCCTTCAGAGCGCTACTGCAAAGAGGAATATTCTAAGACAAAGGGACCTCCTGGTATGTTTCAGCAACTACAAATATAGAAACCGGAATTTATCGTCAATATAGACGGCATCCAGTCTTGAAACCTCCGATTCTCAGCACATGAGCTCAGACGAAATCCTATCAGATTTCGACTTTTCTGATCGCAGGCTATGAAAGGATGTCCTCTGCACTGACATAGTGTCTGTACACCCTGATTAAATCTCTAAATAGCCAGAAAGCGCTTCGCAAGCCTCCTTGGACAATTCTTATCAATTCATCGACTCTGTATGATAATGGTGGGAAACTAGACTATCTGTTCACAAGACGTTCAGACTGCATGCCCCAGTAACCTGGACAATGAGAGTTGCGACCAAGGATGACCAAATATCAGTGACGAAACCCTTTCTGGACAGGAGTGGGGAGTTCAGGGATTTTATCTAGATTAGAAAGCATAATCACCATACCCATTCAGGCCATCAACAAGGGTGACATGTGGGGGGAAGACGCTTATTCCTCCAGGCACGTTCCCTTGTGTTCTATTTTGTTTTCCCTGACGGCACATCGAGACAGACCTGAACGTCGAACGATGGCAGAACCCTCCGGAGCAAGTTGAAGGAATCCAAGAACTTTATTCAGACGTGCTTACGTTCCTCAAGTGGGGGCCATGGATGCATTGGCTTTATTCAGGTTTGCCCTTGTAGTGTAGGTATGCTCCGGTGCCTTTTGCTTTCGAGGGTATTAGTTTGAGGCGGATAGCTACTCACTGCGGACCTTGCACTTTGCTTTCCCATGAACACGCGGTCACCTCCTATGCGTTGTTAAGCACGCGAACTTGTACCGTCAGGAACAGTCATAAGATAGATGGAGCCTTTCCTGGAGCTCTGATTGAATTACTCCGCCGTATCATTCTGTTTATCGAGTTGCATGTTGAGTTGATATTTTTGGCTCCCTAGGATCAAGGTATTCCTGTTCTCGCTAGTCTGTGAGCCTGGAATTTCTTTAGACCCTTCAATGGCTGTTGAGAAGGCGTTCAAGTAAGTGTCCGCTCTTGCATGTTATTTTATTTTATTGTGGCATCAGATTATTGTCATTTGGGTGCCAATGCTGGACATTTCCCGTCATTTATGCCGCCCTCTGGCAGTTTCCGTCTGTTTCTTTTAATTCTCTCGGGTAAAAATGATCGAAGGCATTTCCCGCCATTCTATTATGTCGATTCAGTTAAAATTCCCTTCGCTTCTTTCTTCTGATTGCTGTGGTATGACTCACCATCTCCCTCGTGTAGTGTCGTTGCTCTCCTTGTGGTAAAATCAGAGGTCATGTCTGGAAAACCACGGCCTACATCGAAGGATGACATTGATCATGTCATCGCACGCGTATCAAGTACGGCATCGTAAATTCACGTCAGGGTTACTGGAAGTACCCACCATCTAATATTTCGCCAGGTTCGTGCCCTCGAGGGGGCTCTTGGCGCTGATTACCGGCGGCCAGTTCATCCATGAGAGAACCACGGCAAGTCATGTCGTATGTATGTGCTTCGCCTGATTGACTTGTAAGCGAAGGATGGGAGAAGTGCCTTATTACTTATCTGTATGTTCTTTGTCCAATCCTTGGTGGTTGCAATGTGATCATTATTTTTTTGGCAATATAACTGATCTTCCCCAACTAATATACCAATAAGGGTTGTACGTACGGATAGACCAAAGTCAGACATGAAGGTTAAAGTGACGCCACCACCGTTCCTGCACTTACATCATTGGAATTGAGTGCGGAGTGGAGTTCCTGAAGGACCTCAAATAGGAAAACGGGGGCAATGCGTAGCCATCTCAACAAGGCGGTGGCCGCCTTCAAGCTTCAACCCTCACGTGCGCACCTCCACGCCTACCCGCCTAAAGTGATAAAGTTAAAGCGCCTTGCGTCGCAACGAAGGGGTCAATGGATCGAAGGAGGTGCACAAATGATGATCTGGACCCTCCGCACTGTCGCCCCGTTCTCACCAGTGTACCGCGACCGTGTCGTACATATGACGAGTGGTCCTTTTGCGGTTAGCTTCGGTTAGGTCACAATGATCGCGGCGATGAGTCGACTTCAGCGGGTCAAGTTTGCGGATTGATCCACGGCACCCTTCTGCAAACTATCGGAACGTATTTTCCTGAGCAGGTAAAATGAAGTTGGTCTCCTGAGTTAGCAAATCGCTAGTCTAAGCGCCAAGTGATAATCCCGTTCCAACTCAAATAGCACACTGCCATCAAGCGGCCCGGAAGCTACCCGGAAAGGGGAAGTCTCACATCCCGAAGGTGTTAAATCAAATAAAGCAGGTAACGGTTCGATTACTATAGAACTTCGTAGTACCCAGATTTCATTATGAAAAGAGAGATCCGAACCCAGAATAAGAAGCACTCCGCTGAGAGATAGAACCCCAGAAACACAGGAATCAGATCGGCTGCAAGCGGCAGACACGAGGTGTAGACGTTCCGCAGGATCATGTGCAGCACTGCAGTGGGAGAAATATGTCGCAACAAACTGTGCCCGAACCCGGTGACCAGAAATCTCTGTTTTATTGGGATGTGTAATTTTAGTCGCCAACGAGGAATACTTGGCAAAGGTTGGAGTGTGTGGTCTCAAGAAGTCGATACGAGTAGTACAAGTGATTAGGTGCTTTAGGTAGTCAGTATAATAATATTGTTACACGAACGGTGTTTTTCGAAAACAAAGGCATCCAGATAGGATTCAATGTTGTTACAACGTCGTGGTCACTGTGGAGCTGTATAGGCAGACCCAGCATTTACAGACGGGTGCAATGATCCTTCGCTATAATAGGAATGCGACTGCGAGTCCGCCGAGTGAGCGGGCAACCTCGGCGAGCTCTGGGATGGGCTTGAAATGAAGCCAGGAGACAGTGACGAGTGATGATGCTGTGCAGAATACAACGAGGATTGATTGTGCATGTTGTGAGATCCAAAAGGGTTGGGTGGAAGTGAGGGAGGCGCGGACATCGGAACGCCTGATGGAAGATAGCCGGACTGCCCTTCACTCCCAGAATGATGGTTGTGTCCAAGATTGTATGTGGACAGCCCGAGTCTATTCTGGGAGTAATCTAGACCGCCGCCGCCGCCACCACCACCATTGTAGTGCGCTGGGCGTGCGAGAAGTTGTCGGCCACTTCCGCCAAATTCTGCAGACGCCGAGTTCTGGTGACCGTGACCTCCCTGCAGCGACTGAAGGGACATAGGGTGATACAACTGCAAACTTTCTGCAGGTAGTGAAGCACGACGTGCGACCGGATCTAAGAGAGAAGAAGCAGGTACAGTGCGAGTGGAGGTTGGATATGGCGCAGAGGTAGTAGGACCCTGTGCTGCTCGGTGGGCGGGAGCTAAAATCCTGCGACGAGCCTGCAGATTATGTTAATTAATTGAATGATGTGGAAGTGAAGTAAATAATGCGGACATTAATCATCCAATTGGATACTTGGCTCATGCTCAGTCCAGTGGCATGGCAAAGCTGCTTTTTCTCCTCCTCGCTTGGGTATGGATGATCTGAGTGACGATGCAACCATGCCTTTAGATAATCGGTAGTTTCCTTGGGCAACTTGCCCCTCTTACGCATGGGGCGATCAGTTAATGTAGATGATGGAGCAGACGGAGGGGAACGAGATGTAGGAGATGAAGTCGTTGTCGGGGCTGGTGCGGCGGAGGGTACTGGGCTGCTCGTCGTATTTAATGACGGACTGCTCGATGAAAAGGCATAATCTTGATTGGAAAAATTCCAGTCATCCTTAGGTTGAGCTGAGGAGGGGTAAAGTCTACGGTCCTGTTGAGCAGGAAGACGTGGGGGAGCAGAAAACATCTGGGACTGAGGGTGTGTTGTGCTGAAGGAGGAGTGTCTGACGCTGTCGTCGTACTTATTGAGGGTACTTGGTAACTGGCCGGTCGAGCTCGGACGAACAATACCAGAGGGGGAGTCGTTCCAACTGTCGGATTCTATGTATCCTGAAGCAGGGACGCCCTGAGATTTGATATCAGGGGTGAGGGGTGATGTGAAAGTGGAAGAGGAAGAGGGAAAGTGGGAACTGGGAGTAGTTGTACTGGAGAGGGCTGTATTTAGGTATGAGGGGGAGTCTCCGTAGGAGTAGTTGAGATGTGTGTCAGCAGTCAACCGAGGACGGCTAGAATGTTTATCTTGGAACTCAGAGGTATCGGAAGGAGGTGGAAAATGGTATGAACCGAGATTAGACTGGTTAGAGGACGCGTGCGATGAGCGACGGAGATGAGTAGGGGGGTATGGAGCGGATCGGTAGCGAGGGTTTGATTCTTGTGAAAGAGCAGGTAAGGAAGCTCGACGAAAGGGGTCCTCAAAGGCAGTAAATATAGAAGGTAATTGTACCTTTGAATTGTCGAGACCAGTCTCTAGTGCCTTGTCGTCGTCTTGTTGAGGGCTATGATGAGTAGAATCAAAATGCCAAGAAGGCTGCTCTGAGGAGAAAGAAGGACGGGGCCTGAGGGGTTGTGGGGAACTAGAGGGAGACAATGGACGCTTTTCAGGGCGAGAGGCTACACTGCTCTCTGTCTCTGCCGAGACGGTAGAGCTTGACATTCGACGAGTAGGATAATCAAAGTCCGAGTCTGTGGGACTAAAGTAAATATAATAAACGAAACAAGTTAGATATGGGGATCGGGTCAAGGCACAAATAACCCACAGGATAGCCGGAGAGGCACAGTTTGATAAATCGTCCGAGTAGGGAACAGGGTCGATTTTTGGACCAAGTCTGAAGGTGGGGGTCAACTGTGTAGCTCTTTGATGTGATGGGATGATGAGAGAGGAAAGAAAGATTGTAAAACAATTATTTGACAGACATGATCTTGACATATGACAGTCGGATTATGAAATCTGATTGTAATAGAAATTTTAAACAAACTGGTTTTTGAATTAGTACTCACTGTAAAGATAATTGTAAGCTGAGCGACGTTGTAAGAGCTGATAGCGAGAGGAGAATTTGACTTTTGCTCAATCATTTGAAAGGAGGATGAATGAGAAATGTATGATTGATGGACGGGATTTTAAGAGGGAAAGGGAATCCGAGTCGGGAAAAAATAAGGAAAGAAAGAAAAATGAAATTATATTAAGCTGGAATAAGCTATGAAAAAATCCGATACACCAAGTAGATCGAGGCACCCCCCTCATGGGAAAGAACCCTTTCCTCCACAGAAGCCGCTAACCGGTCATTTCTCACTGAATCCCGACATCAGCGCGTCATGCCCAGAGCGGTGAACGCTTATCGGTAGCGAATAGTAGTATCTACTTCGGTAAATCACAACAGCGGCCCTTTGCCCGAGCGTCTATATAAGTATCGGCGATTCGAACACATACATACATACACCCCCGAGTTCTTACTTATTTGATTTTAATCTTGGTAAAAATTGTAAATTCAGTCACAAACTCGTTTTTGTCGTCGGGGTAAAAAAAGAATCTTGGGCTGTGCAACCCTCAATTAATCAACTACTAAATTTGAATACTTCTTTTTCATTGCCTTCATGAAATTGATTTTTGCCCACACTCGCGCTAGGCTCGTTAGCGAGTGGTGGGTGCACACGAATTCCTCCTCGGTCCCGTTTCTCCTTCAAGCGAGCGTTGTCTAGATAGATCTCACGTTGTTGTTCTCCGTGTGTCTTCAACCTGTCACTCATCTTGTCTTTAACTTTGTTCTCGACATCACTAAACGGTACCGTAATAATCTCCCAATCTTTATGAATGCTGTACTCACGTATAGTCCCACTCTCTTTCGTTAATCAAACTCGTAATCCACGCCTCCTCTCCTTGCTTCGCAACCCCCATCCTATCAAATATGTATCATAGATACTAAATCCTGCATAACGAAATCTATCCCTCCCCCCCACATTTAGTTATATTGTTCAATCTCTTCATTCGCCTCGAGGGCTCAAGTTTCAGATCCTGATGGGGCCTCTTTCCAGCGCTACACCTCTTTCAGGCACTCTTTCATGCGCGGACTTCATTTCTCCCCTTAAGCCGTTCTAATAGGGTTCACTTACGTCTTTCTGCACCGCCAACGGTCGGCGGCCTTCCACAATCGGTATTCATCTCGTGTCCATATTTCCGATGGCGGCCTTCCGTATCGATCGTAGACCCGTTGGCAACCCTCCTTGCCCCCAACTTAAAATCATCGTCACCCTCATACATAGTACCTTCGGGATCGACAACTTAGTTTGTGTCTCAGATCAATACAAAAGCGTTTCGAAGTTTGCCTCAAAATTCCACTGACGCAATCTCATCATCGCTTCTAAGATCAATGTTGGCCCGTTCCCTTCACGTAACAAAGTTCCACATACCAAGAGTATGATAGATTATGATCTACAAACACCGCAAATACTACGCAAAGCAAACATCCCAAAATGATCGATTGATTATGCAGTGGAGTAAGTCAAGGCAGTAATCACTTTGTGCCACCAGCACCGATTATCACTGTCGTCCCTGACTTCCCCTTGGCCCCCTTAATTTTACTCTTTACCATCATACCCTGCAGCAATTGATCAGCCTTCGTCCGTTCCTTCTCCGAAACTTCGACTCCATCTAGCATCCCTATCCGGGGACATGCTCTCATGATCAGTCCTCGATATGCAAGGCGGCCGACATATGCGTCATCCGGAAGGTCCCGACGGAACTTCGAGTCCAGTTCTTGCCATCCGTATTCTGTGCTTCCCTTCTCACCCCTGGGGTGACCGTCTTCTCCGTCACTACCGCTATTTCTCTCAGATGGTTGCAGTGCCCCTGGTAAGTCTTTCACCAGAAGTGGAAGATACCACCCAAGTGTACAGGGGTTCATCCTGCGTAATCATATCAGCGTTCGAGGGAGAATGCAGGGTCAAAATTCTCACCTGAAATCGAGCATTTCCACATCGGGCATACGCTGTAATATGCGGATCAGCTGCTTTGTCCCCTTCAAGCGAGAACCAATCATAGTGAGCTTCTTAAGTCTGGTAAGTCCCTCCAGGGGTAGAGCATCATTCAAAAAGTTGTAGTTGAGGTTCAGGACTCTCAGGTTTGGCGTTAGACGCGCGAGGTCATGTGGGAGAGAGGTTAGCCGGCAGCCAGCCACCTCAAGGTACAGCAGATTGTAACAGGGCTCTTCGATAAAGTCGCTCTTGAGCTTGTTGCCTAGAAAACGGATGAGCCCTGCCTCAAGCAACCCAAATTTTGCTATACAGACCAGATAGGTATAACCGCTTTACATCGCGGAACTGGCGGGTCAAAAGATAACTGTAGATCACACCATCATCGCCCATCATCAAGTGAACAGGAACAGTATAATGAAGAGTTCCGTTAATGACGTTAACCGCAACACCGAGATGCTATGCACTTACAACCCGCAAGAAGCCTGATTTCGCATGCTAAGATTCTCTAGCTTACTAAGGCGTTCCGCTTTTACGAGAGTGTCAAGAGAATTGTTGTCCAGGTACAGCGTGCGGAGGTTTGGGAATGGAGCAACATTCAGGTGCTTGAGTCGATTACCGCTAGCCCGAAGGATGCGTAATCTTGGCATTATGCCACCAGGTTCAATATTATCCACTACATTATTGTCTTCAGGGACCTGTGCTCGTTATCCAGGGCCCCATGCAATATGGAGTTAAGATTACACACCGACATTGAGCGCAATTAGTGCAGGTAGGCTTGATGCCAAGTTCAAGATACTGCAAATACAGTTCCCGCTCATGTTTAGCATCTCCAAACGCGGCCTGTATGCATTGTTGGTCACTAGGGAGTAAAAAATAGGGGGCTTGGAAAGATTGATCGTACCATCGAAATTTGGCAAAGTTGGCATCCTGAATTTGGTTGCCTTGTAGACTAAGCTTGGTCAGCCCATCCAATTTCTGAAGGCCGTCGATGCTGGTAATGCGATTACTATCAGCTCGTAGCTCCTTTAAGTGTCGAAGACACTGCAGTTCTAGAGGAACATGTTTGCCTGTCAGCTCACTTTTTTTTGACACGGTCCTCGGTACCTACGTGTCAAAGAGTCAATGTCATTGTGACTTATATCGAGGCTTTCAATATTCTGCAAATGACTAAATGAAGTGACACCTGTCAGTCTTCAGAGTGCGCGATGTCAATGGAAGTAACTTGAATCTAACAAAAAACCCTACAAGTTGTGAGCAACAGAAAGCGTCCGCACAGAATTGGGGATGCCGCTCAGCCATGACAGCTGATTATAATTTCTAATCGGAAGGTGTCAACAGCCGTCGGCATTTGCTTCCGCAGGTATCATGGGAAGTAACTCACAATATTAGAGAATCCAGCTTCGGTAGAAACTCCTTTAATCGAGTCACACCATCCAACGACTTGCGAGAAAGGTCAATAGTATGCAGTTCATCCCAGTGTGGCTCAAATGGCTGGACATCAGTGATCACCTGCACGAGTCGGTCATGTGCCAAGCCAAAGGAACACTCAGTCAAGAAAGTAGCGTTTGCCTTCTGATCCTTCCCACTCAAACAACTCTTTTGTGACGTTGAAAAGACATGACGGGTCGATCCACTGCAATCGGCAACAGCCATTTGACTACTCGGCCGCCTAGAAGCGAAGGGCTGAAGTTCTTCTGTCGGTGGGCGGGCCGAACTTGTCGATTTCGTGGGGGAAACGTTATCAAACCCTGCCATACATCAATACTGGACCACACACTTGCGGCATCACGTCAACTCACCAGGGCTTTCTAGATTCTGCATCATCTCCGCTATGCGTCTGGACCTTGCTGAGGGTATGAATAACCCTTGTGCAGGGTCATGCTCTGAAATGCTCGTAGCATGGCTACCAACGTCGTCATCGCTCCCGTGGCCTTTTGGGTTCAGACCCCGTATAGGCCCGTCCCTCTTTCCATCAGAAAAACTTACGGAACGACGGTGGCCGAGTCGCTGGGCTGGAGTACGGTGCCGATCACGGCTTGGATCCTTCATAGCTGACACGGGAGTAACGCTCGTGCTCTTCAGGGCCGAGCGGGGCATTGGAGTGACAAGCGATAACGACCGACATTGTGGCGCAACTGGGGTAACAGCTACCGCAGTAGAGTTCAAAGCAGGTAGGATGGGCGAAGGAGCCTGCAGTTCAGGCGAGAATTCATCCTCAGATTCAAAGACTGCAGCAGCGTCCTCGCCTTCACCCCCAAGCGTAGCTCCATGGCGATCATCTGATTCGGAATCGCTTGTCTGTACTTCCTCATCTCCTTCAGACTCGTCCGATGGCACAACGCGAATAGCTGTGACTGATGGCCCGTCGAAGGAAAAGGATGTCAGATCAACCTCTTCCTGGTCATTTAGCTCCACGTCCTCCTCGACCTCCTCGATGCGACTCATCTCCGTTTCATCCTGCTTTCCTCCAGCTTCAAGGATATCACCTCCAACATCTACGTGCGCACTTCCGTGCGTGTCCCTGGAGTCATCTTCCCTCAGGCTCTCTATGTCTTTGAATGGATCCTCACTGTCTCCATCTGTGCCAGTGCAGGCTGTCTGATCGCGCTGGTCCTCGGCATCTGAGGCCGCACGAGTGGCGACCCTCACCCACTTCATGAGATCCTTGTCGTAGACCATACGGCCGACTCTCTGTGGGAGAGCTGGTACATCCGATGGCGCGATGTGGGTGATCTGAACTGGGCCGGCGTGTTTCACGAACGAGGGTGCACTGCTCGTTGTGGTTATGGTTCCAGAAGCTGTGCTAGATGAGACCATTCTGTTGATATCTTCATTGGAGCCAGAGCAGGTCGAGGACGAGGGATACGAAGGAGGAATCTGTGCAGGAGGATGTGCCATAGATTGCTGACTTGTTGAAGTTATCCGAATGTGTGGGACGTTGTTGAGGCCTGCGTTAATTGTAAAAGACACGGATGTAACTGGCTGCTGCCAGGGTGCTTCAATGGACATGTTGGACATTTCATGCTCCAGCGTTCGGTCAGCATCCTCAATGATAGTGCTGCGTGATGCTTTCCGGGGACTGCGATAACTCCTGGAGGAAGATGACGGCCTGCGGGGTGACCCGAACTTATTGGCTTTCTTCTTGCCAACATTGACTTGAGATACAGAGCGTGCACTGTCGCACGAACGGTCAACAGGCGAAACGTCGTCCGCGTGGGTGAGATGGGATACGTCAGTGGCACCCGAGAAAATACGTTTAGAACCTCGAATATCGTTTTTGATCTGCTGCATCAAGGTCGCTGCTTGATGGCGATATGCCAGAGATGAATGATTACTGGGAGCAGTTACAGCTGTCGATGAACTCGTAGTAACCGAGCTGCGATCATCAGGGATACGAAGGACAGAGACATTAGTCCCTAAGCAAGTGTTTGCGATTAACATATACATACGTCAAGGATGTACATACCTGGTGAAGGTTTGGGCTGCGTGTTAAGTAACTCGGCTCTATTGTCTACTTGACTTTCGGGGGACTGAGGACCTGCCGTAGTAGATATCGTAGAGAAATCGCGTGCAGCCTTGATCTGTTGCATGAGGGAACGAGACTCGCCAACATAGTCTACCCTTGAGACCATTGGTCTCGCGATGGTAGCACCCGCTCCATCGCCTTCACCGTAATAGTGACTTGGAGGACTGAGTTTGACCCGTTTAATACTGCGAATAGGTGTGTCATCTGAGACGGTGGCCTCTTGCACGTTGATCAATGCTAGGCGTGGAATGCTCCTGGAAGAAACATTATCTTCTGCGCTTCCACCAGAAGGTGTATTTATTGCTATTGAATCAACCATTGCTGATAAGTGATCCCGCGTAAATGTGTCGTACTGGAGTTGAAAAAGGCGTAGGCGTGGGTCTGTCATGGGAGGTCGTGCAATGCTGTAAACACCTGGCGTGCTTTCTGCCTGAGGTACACTACCATTGGTGCGAGGAACAGTAAAAGTAAATTTGCAATCCATACTAGATCCGGTCGGTGCGAGTGAATTGAGGGAGGGTACCGCCGTAGGCTGGCCTGGTAGCTCGAGGTCTGTCTGTGAGTCATTTGGCGTGTACGCTTGAGATAGGCGAGATGGAACCGTCGGAGCACACTGAAGAGCAAGTATAGTGGGCTTCGAAGGAGGTGGTGAGGGTGGCTCGAACATTTTCTCGAGTGCTAAAGGACTGAAGAAGTCTTTGATGATGCCCCTCTTAGGTTGTCGGCCCGGTGTTTTTTGCAAGAGTGCTGGAGCAGGTATATCCTGGCGGATCAAGAATGTACCGACTGGTTCAGGTACTGCTGGAAGTGGTTCAGTGTCCTCCTGAGCTTGACTTGGGGTTCGCAGGTAGCCGGGTAATGGAGCTGTGAGAGAGATGGACTGAGTGCCCATGGACGACGCTTCGTCTTCGTCTATCCACTCTTCATCTAAATCGTCTGTCATCCATGCTGGACGAGCTTCTACCATGGTATCAAAAGCGAGAGCGTTAAATGTTGCAGCGTTGAAGCTTACAAGACTGTTCTCAGTTCTGGCACGCGGCGTGTTTTTACCACGTGACCGTTCTCTTTCTTGTTGGTCCAAGTGGACCCTTATTTGGCAATCATTTCTCTTTTGCCTATAGGGGATAGTCTGGGACGCCTTAGCAGAGTTATGGAACTGAGGGATCATATTCGCCGTAATTACATAGCATCTTTACGGTCAACTTCGTACATTGGGATTCTTCAGTTACGATTCCATCAAGGGCTATTAAGGGTTGCCAAGAATCTCAATCGAACGTACATGAGAGCCCAATTCCCCTCTTTGTCCTTCATGTCAACCTCACACATATCCACAACCTCGTCTATGATGGCAGCGGCCTCTTGGTCGTTAAATTCCTTCAGGAACGTTCGACGTACGAACAGCTGCAACCATCCGCGGAGTCCGCCGTCCAGTAGTGGTGTCAACCTTGGAACCAAACTAATGGTATTGACGCGGAAACCTGCACTTTGCAATAACTAGAAACAAAATCTGAGCAGTTGACAGTCATTCTAACACATGACGAACCCCTTGATATTCTTCAATTGTCGGAAAGTACCAGGGATCCATTTTATCGGGCTCGTAACCGCGTCTTTTGACAGCCCGGTGAAGACCGATCCGAACGCCTGCATTTGTCGTCATTAAATTTGATGTACCCACTGAATGGCGCAGATTTTACCGATACAATTCATGAACCCACCCATCTCACATACAAAACGCCCACCGACCTTAAGCAACCGCTTTGCTCCGTCCAGAACTCCCTGAGGATTCTGTTTACACCAATGTAGTACGGCATTGCTGAATACAGCATCGAAAGACTTCTCCAACACACTCGAAGCAGGTATTTGAATGTTTTGGAGGTCAGACGTGTAGGCGTGCCTAACCCCGTTTACCAAAGCTTTGGAAACCTGACACAGACATCGGTTAGGTGCAAGCAAGTCAAACTCATGTGATTTTACCATGTCATTGTTATAGTCAATGCCAACAGTGAATCCACTCATACCAACAGCTTCTTGGATCCGCAAAGTCAGTTCTCCGGTCCCACATCCAAAATCAACGATTCGTTCGCCGATAGAAGGTTTCAGAAGGGATAAAATGGGTGCAGTATACTCAGCAGAATATACAAATGCTGCTGTCTGGTTGTAGTTCGATGCGGAGTAGTCTGATGTTGACGAATGATCCCAAGAAGACATATATGCCTTCGAGCAGCCACAGAACTGCGATAATTCTCTGCTGAATTCGACCATTCGTGTTTGTGTTATGTATGTGCTATATATCTGGGTGATCGGCCGAAGCTCCAAGGATACCTGTGTGGTCGGCCGAGATTAGACTGACGGCCGAACAGAGAAAGATGGTCGACCTGGGAGCATCTGAGAACAATGAGTACCTACTGACTTCTCTACAGCACACGGCATAATCCTGAAGCCAACTTGAAACACCGATCGAGAAAAGCGGATTTAACGGTACACAGTAAATTGGCGATGAATGTGTGTTCGAGATTTTTCCTTTGAACCGCTTCCGATTGATGTATTCCACGTTGAGTAAATGATCTTCCATCATCATATTAAGATTGCCTATAAACCAGCAATGTGAATTATGATTGGGTGGGCAATTATACGAACCGTATATTTTCACAATACGGCACCGCGGGGTCGGGGACTTGAGACATAGCTTAAGGTCCATGCAGGTAACGAACACACCTCCAATGGATTGTTTGGGATAGATATGCAGCTCGGGCTCGGTCTGGCACTTAGTTGAAGTACATGAATCTTGAACCATTCACGTATCGCCTTTCGCTTGAGAATAGATGAGGCTTCAAGCAAGCATATGCTTGTGCTTCGCCGGAGTATTCGCCATGTGGAGATTTGACACTTAAACGAGTCTTCGCGACAGAATGAAAATGAGCTACGGCGCATCGGACGGTACGTACGTCGGGTAGAACCAAATATGTAAAAATTGTGGCGGATCCTGGAGCCTGCAGTTGTGTATACTGGTGATCGAGTTGTGCAACTGAAGTTTCGGCGTCACTAGAAGTTCTGCAATACGTAAATATGATACATTGGAGTGTGGCTGAGTTTTTACCTTCAGCTTACAATATGTACTACACCATGATACTTCGGCTTTGGCTTCGTGATTCATTTACTATTCATTCGTACCATGCGGTCGCGACATGAAATCTACACCATCGAAGCCATCTCAACAAGAAGCATGGGCAGTAAATGTAGTCCTTGCCGCGGATCGAACGAAACTTTTTTATGATAGTGTCACTGTGACGGGAATTGGCTGGAAGACAGGTCAAGAGGTACATTGGCCGGCACTCTTGTAGACCTTTCCTGGTATAAATGTTCCAGTTGTTGATCTTCTGTGTAACATTTTCAGGTGCCGAGTTGATATAGGTTCCCGGCGGACGATATCATGATATCGGGACCGAAAGCCCATTGGTCATCCTGAGCATGCATGTCCAGTGACTTCAAGTCAAGGCAATTCTAATTTCTTAAAGTCTGTGGCAACCATATGGATAGAGTATCGTTTGTCAATTCAGTCTATATTGATTAATTACCGGTTCTGCAGGAAAACAAGGCTGACCGACAATGATTGTGTTGCAGGTTACCAAGAATCTGTTGATTGAAGCTCTCTCGCCACTGCTGTTCACTTCCGACATATAGCTAAAGCGATCCACCGGTCCCGTTGTATCTGGACTCACCGCTAACTTAAGTAGGTACGCAGGAATTTTTGGCTCTCGTTGGGTCAGAAGCACACTGCCCCATCAAGGATTATCAAGCAGATTCGCCATGATTTTCCACCGCTACCAGCGTGATGCACCTTCAACTACAAGATACCTCACAGTCGCTATACGTGATCCTGTATTGTGGTGGTGTCGTTTATTGTTCATCAGATATGAATCTAGTCATCATGAGCACATACAACAACTGCAACCTGCTATCACCCCAACGACAAGATACATTTACTTGGAGGACATCACAGTTGAAAGCCAGGCACAGCGAACGTCCTACGTTATGTCATAACTACAAATGTCGAAATTGCGGATGCTTGTGGCACGATCTATCACAGCTCCTGCTTATAGGTACAGTCAGCCAGATCATATATTGTACAATGAGACTATTACAAGGTTTCAAATTTCAGTCATTGAAAGTACGTAGTGTCATGTTATGTGTTGTCCTGCAGTCAGACAACTTGCTTCTTGCCCGTCGTAATAGCTTTCAAACAACGGTTGGAGAGGTTTGGGTGGAAAGACTAGGTTGTGCGTCAGGTCCAGCCGCACCGGGACCAGTCGCATGTGTGGTATTGCCCGTAGACGAACTGGTAGTAAGCTGTTGGTCGGCCATACGACGAGCCTCCTCATGAATATCGCGAACTTGCTTTGAAGTATTAGTGTAAAAGTCGAGGACAGACTTTCCAAAGGGAGATGAGATCGCCTTTGAGTAGTACTGTAATAGCGGGGGTCAAAATTATTCGAACAAAGATTGTTCTACCAACCTCGTGGGCAATCTTAGAATAACCTTTCTGTTCGTCGATGGTCTTCGCCCTGGTACGAGCACCCTTCAGCGTTGATTGCACTTTCCCGGACACCGTTTGATCGGAACCGAGAGCTTTCTGTCCAACTGTCGTATCGAGGCCGCGCATATAATCTAAAAACCGTTTCGAGATCCCCTGCTTGTCTATCAAGGAAGATGTCTGAGCTGACATTTGACATGGTCAATGAATTAGCTAACTGTCAATTTCGATGGCTCGCTGCAAAATGTGGTCGGAAAGTTTGTAGCCTTTTGCCAGATATTCGGCGGCAACTAAACTCGGTTGTTAGGATGCTAGTCCACAACAAAGGGAAAATACGTACTTCCAGCTCTAGGCTTGTCTGACTGTTCGAAAGGCGAGCCTGAGTGTTGCGATTGCTCCTGATGATTGTGGTGTTCCACATCGGAGGTGATGTGGAGTTGTTCACCGTCTAGAGTACCGCCATTGAGCTAGAGATGGGGTGTTGGGTTGATTGGATTTGGATTTCTGATTGATTGTCCTACCATGAGCGCTGTACCGGCAGATGAGGGTTTCTCAAATGTGACAACTGCGGATTGTTTCGAATCCCCCTCAGGTTTGAGATCAATTGACTTGATGCTGGATCAATGTCAATCACGAAAATAGGACGATGGAAGCATACGAAACTCACTTTCCACAGAAACTGAGAGCACAGTTAAATCAGGAACTGGTACCAAGGGAGTGAAGTATTATATTACCTGAAAAATTCATGAAGCTTGTCCTGAGTAGTGCTTGAGGAAATGTTTGAGACCTGAAAAAAGGTGAAGTCAGGAAAAGAGGCCACATACATTACCAGTTAAATAATTTACTGTAACTTCAGGCATGGTTGATGTTTAACGTTGTAGATAGACTTGGGTGAGTCGCAGCAGTAGCCAAGATTTGGCAGCTGATTAGATCCTGGGTTGACATCATCGGTCTACGGGGTGTGAATATGATACTATATTGGGTGATGAATGGCCCCATCATACTGAGCACACTGGCACAGCAAACGCTTTTGACCATCCGCAAGGTTATCTGAGATCAAGATGACAGACATGGACATTGATACTCCTGTGCCCTCCAAAAAGGAAGCAAAGGATGATGGGAAGCAACGATTCGAAGTAAAGAAGGTACAATCTTGTCTGTCTCATATTCTCGTTCCCTCCATTGATAAGTCGTTTAGTGGAATGCTGTATCTCTTTGGGCATGGGGTACGCTGCCTAACCATAAAATTGATTGAAGCACTCAAATTTTCCATAGATATTGTCGTCGACAACTGCGCTATATGCAGAAACCATATCATGGATCTTTGTGCGTCTACTTGTTTGCATCTCATCCCAACATCACTCAGATTATACTGTCATTTAGGTATTGACTGTCAAGCAAATCAGGTTTCAGCATCCACAGACGAATGTAATGCTGCATGGGGGATTTGCAACGTGAGTTTATCCCTACTCAATTACTCCTTTAGATCCCAACACCGTCACTCCTTTCATAGCACGCATTCCATTTCCACTGTATCTCACGCTGGCTCAAGACGCGCAATGTATGTCCACTTGATAATCGTGAATGGGAACTCCAGAAGTGCGTTTCTTCTTCTTTCT
The DNA here is from genome assembly GCA_016758765.1 of Suillus cothurnatus. Classification (NCBI taxonomy): domain Eukaryota; kingdom Fungi; phylum Basidiomycota; class Agaricomycetes; order Boletales; family Suillaceae; genus Suillus; species Suillus cothurnatus. Next base: position 342,071 of record JABBWL010000058.1, on the reverse strand, counting down.
GGTTCGGCTTTGCTCATGTATGAACAACAGATACGGACGGTGATCGTGGCATGTCCACCTCTTCACATCCGCGTCTTGTTCCATTACTGTAAGATGTCGTTATTCATCCACTGTATCAATCATAGGGTACTTTCATACTGCATTGCACCAATCTCTTGGATGAACAAACATTGTTGAAGCTGCTCTGAAGGGCGTTGAAGACATCAACTAGTGTTTTCATCATCATGCCTCCAACAGTTCAGGCAGCATGTGAACCGAGAGCAACCACCATGCTTGGAAAAATGTGGCTGAATCATTCTTATCGCACCATTGCTTCCCACAGCTTCACTAACCTGAAATGACTTCAGTCTTCTCTGTTCGTGCCAAGTGATAGAAAGGTAAGCCCTCTTTACTGTTTAATATTTAATGGTTGCGTCATGCGGATACATAGTACTGACGTCTGCGTAGACACCGGAGTGCAATCCCCTTTACCTTCTCCTAAGCAACATGTACTGATACTTTGAGAAAAACAGAGTCGATTAAACCAAGATACCTGATCAACCTTCCTGCCAAGCTCAACCAAGCGAATGGTGATACAGTATGTTCTACGTACGTCTTCCAAATCGTCATTTTGGAACGTGCCACAACATTCTCTCTGCCGACAATATTCCCACATATACCATGCCGACATTCGCATCCCTCAGTCCACTAGCCAATTCCGTCCACGCTGCGTTTTCAGTGATACTATACCTCACGGCTGAGTACTGAGTCGTCACCCCTGCAAGTCGTCAGGTCACGCTTTTGTCACAGCAGGACACTGCTGCCGCTTTCAGAATCCGCTCGGCAATGCCTAAGAAATTCAGTTACAGGTCAAAAATTATGATTATGATTGGTTAGTGTGATGTGGAAATATAGTATGGGATGTGGTTGTAATTATAATGGCTGTGTGGTGCAGGATATGATATGCTACATGAGAATGAGATTCGTGATCCCCTGGCTGGCAGTCTGGATCCACTGCTCATATGTGGGATCACGCGACTCTCGTTTTGGGTGACTATTTTGTAGAGCCATGTCCATTAATGCGTCGGCTCACTGACAAGTCGTCACAGCCAGTGGCAGTATTTGTTTAGAACTCCGCTACGGCAGTGCTCGGCTGGCTATCACCAGCGTGACTTTGACGGCTTTCAATGAACCTTCACCATTTCTTAACAAAAATTGGTCGTTCAACCTCGCAATGAAAGGCGCATGATAGAAACATTGATTTAAGTTGTAAATTGTGTGTGGAAGTAAGAATTGAGTGAGATATTTAGGTCGTGACGACTTGTGGGGGTGACGACTCAGCCGTGAGGTATAGTGTCTGGAAGACGCTCCAGAAGTTGAAGTCCCCGAGATAATGGTCAATAAAATCGTGGGAACTTTTCCTTTGCACTGTCGACCCTCGGGCCTCAGGCCACAGATCGCGAGGTGAATGCTCGGTGGGCTACTGATTTCGTATCGTCTGAGGTCTCAGCTCTTAGGGTCACGCGAGTCTCCACTGAAACTGAATTTCTGATGCTATGAGGCTATATGAACCTTCAAGCATGCTACTTAAAATATTGTCAACGATTTGTCGGCAGCTAGCGCTCACCGAGATAACAATTTGTGTAGTACAGGTTTCATTACTCAGTCTCGAACCGACCCTCTATACGCCAAAGGTGTTCAGCTTGATCCCAACGTTAGTATTGCAAAGGCTGGATAGAATGTTTCTGATCAAGTCCCTTCCAATTTGCCCTAAGTGCTAACAATCGGACGGCCTGCAGGCTTGGCAATACCCTGGCCGGACTCGGCTGAAGTTGATCTCTTTTCATTTTCAACCCACCAGTTCCGTGACAGTGCCGCGATACTGTAGCTGCGGTCGAATGAGTCACGCTTCCAATTCACTCTGGGTGTTCGACCTCGAGTGCTTATCTTGTGCCATCTAACAAACTATGAGCCTGTTACAAGTGCAACCTGTAGTCGAGTCCCTCGATCACATTGGGATATCCGATGCATTTGCAAGTCATCGATATTAATGGACATGACTGATATATTTCTCCAGAAATGTTATAATCAATTGTGACTATGTGGGGGGTAGCTGCAAATATAGCCACCGGCGGCCAACAGCTACCGTTAGTAACTTTTCTTTGATACCCATGACTTCTCGCACACCCGTGCGACACTGTCACAGAGTGCACTGGAAGGTGAGTCGATGGGATGGCTGGCCAATTTTAGAGAACCATTACGCTGTCTAACTCGGGAGGCCCTGCCTTAGTCTACCCCATCCAAACACGTGTCTGGTGCACGCAGATACCTAGCATCGTGCAGGAGACAACCGCCCAGGCTACCTGAACAACATGAATCACATGTCACCAATATTAATGCGATTCGATTGGAAAGCTACAATGGTGGTGTAAAATAAAACAGACGACATCTAAATCCAACCGACGTGATTGTCAAGATATTCGTTGCCGAGAAGATGGTTTGTCTTCAAACTTCAAAAGGTCATACAGAGACTGAATTTGATCAACCTATTGAGCAGTTAGCAAAGCTGATATTAAACCGAGCTTGATTTACAACCTTGCGCTCAATCAAATCAATGATATCTCGAAGGTGATCAGCCACAATACGTCGCCTCGCTGCTTGCACCATTGAGTCCATACCCTTGTATTCGTCTGCCAGCTCGCTATAAATCCTATATAGAATATATGAGCGCGTGAGCAATAGATGTCACGGTAAATTCCAAACCCTTTGTGATGTGTAAATTCCTCCTCGAGTTCTCGTAACACCCTGGCAAGCACAGTCTGTGGTGGTAATTTGTCACCCTGGAAGATGGCTTCATAAGAATCGATACCATCGGGTTCAAAGACATTGGCTCGGGGCTCGAGGGGATCGGTTTCGACTTGTGCATTAGGGCCTTGACCATTCAAGGGTGGCGCCCGTCCTCGACTTGGGCGTGTGGCCTTCGTGTTCGCATGACTATCGGTGCGCGCTGAACGGTGATTACACCGGGTGCATGTTCCAGAGTTGTGTTTAGGTGCAGAAAAGAATAAATTCTCAAGACGACCTGAACGAATACGAGGGAAGGGAGCAGCTTCATCATCCTTTAAGGCCTCCCTCCTAGTCGTAGGCCGCCTCTCGTCTTCGGATTCAGTGACCCGAGCGTGTGTCATATCACCTGGACGCGACTCGTGGCGCAACGACAGAGAAGCACTTCCACAAGAGGATCCTTCGGACTGTTGTTCCTCAAGGTTTTCTGATATCCGACTCAACGGTGCAACATCATCATCCCCCGACCTTCGAGTGGCGTGGCGCCTGCTATCTTCTGAATCAGTGAGGTGAGTCATGTCACATGGGCGCGAGCAGCTATGTCGTGACGACAGTGATGGGCTTCCGCAAGAAGATCGTTCAGATCTGCGTTCCTCCAGGTCTTCCGATATCCGCGTGAGTTCGTCCACGTCAACAAACCTTCTTGTTGACTGAAAATCAGCACGAGATGTCACCGAATCCGGCTCCTGATGTGACTGGTCCGGCACAGAGACCTCCTCTTCCTCTTCTACGAGTTGCGACTGCTGCTCCCTTGCCATTCTTCTTTCATTAAGGCCCTCTTCTACCACGTTCCTGAGTACCTCAATCTCGCCCGCAAGCCTTTCAACCTCAAGCCGAAGAGCACCGATTTCATCTGTTTTCTCGGCAAGCATCTTGACGTCATCCTCCCTGAGCCTCCTAAAGTCCTCCAGGAGCTGCTGCTGTGCTGTCAAGTCTGTGGTGACACGGGTGAGATGTGAGCGGAGGGTAGATATCAAGGATTCGAGCGCTGTACGGGCGGGTCAAATGAGATTAATAGGAAAGACGGGTTACAACCAACCTTTCTTTTCCTCGACGACCTCAAAATACTTTGATTGTTCTTCCTCACTCTCTCGTCGCTCCTCTTTACCTCTTTTCCATGATGGCTCGCCTGCGTCTTGCTCTATGATTCTCGAACGTTCTCGAGCGACGTCGCGTTTGCACTGTTGGAGCTCATACTCGAGTTCCCGGACGCGGCGTCGTGCGATGCCGTTTTCTGTTTCGAGATGAGCTAGCTTTGCATGAAGGGCATTAAGTGACGCTATGAGACGGGCTGTACAGGAGTTGAGATTCTTGAAATAAAATAGAAAAATTACTGACATTCAACCTCTTTCGATGAACCAGCAGTCTTGATACCATAGCGTTCAAGGTTGGCTTTCGCAGGAGAAACAACTGCACTCGTAAGGCCAGTTAGGTCTGGGAGATTTACCCGTCCTCTGCTAGCTTTCCTGAATGATCGACTTGTTTGGGCGATCTCTACATCAACATCGACGGCACTGTGATCGACGATGTCGTGAAGGGGTTGTCTCAATGTGTCGTGGTGCTTCATAGGGGCACGACGAGGACCTGCAAGCCCCGCACGAGGGGTAGTAGTAGTCTGTAATCGATTCTGGAATAATGCAGCATCCTCGGCCTGAGCCTCATGCACATCCTTCGCAAGGCCCCTCGCCATACGAGTAAATTTGGAGCTAGATGCAGATGGAGTGGGCGGCTGAACATTTACCTGCGGCTGGGATACATGTCGGCGCACGGGTGTCGCATCTACGTCGAAAGATACAGAATGAGAGGCCTTGCGTGCTTTGGGAGTTGTTGCTTTTCGGGAATAGGATGTAATATGTTGGAAACCCGGTGCATCATGTACATAGGAATTAGGGCGAGAAGGAGACTGCTGCGCTGCAGTACTTCGTTGTAAATTGCGCGGCCGTCGCGGAGAGAAGCCGACACGCTGCAAATTGTCGGAGAGCTTGCGGCGGGAAATGTTGAGCGAGGGGTCTGCTTCTGACTCAGCGAACTCAGGTTCGAGAGGCGGAGAACGAAGCCTTGCGGCAAGTGCCGCAGGGTGTGAGACCTGAGACAAATTGCACTCGCCTGATGTATCGAGAGCCTCACGAGAGCACGGCTGGAGGGCATGTTAGTGAATGTAGGAGGAACAAGCCTATGGATCATACCGTCTGTTTGGACTTAGAGTGAGGTTCCAAGATGCTAATGCGGCTGTCCATACCAGCAATCATATCTTGCAGCGGGCGATCTGGGTCGTACTCGGCACCGCTGAGACTGATTTCCCTCCGTTGACCACGCCCACCGAGCCCTGCGCCGATTGTGACAGCGCTGGCATGGTGGCCGATTGTGGAAACAGTCTCGCCGGCATAAGGATTGACGCCTTCATCTTCATGAGCAGACCACGCATGCAAGCCACTGGGAGCATCATAGTCAAAGTGCTGGCTGGGTTGTTCGAATGATGCAAAGCCTAGGGAATGATTAGAATTGTGCCTCGGATATTCAACACTGTCATCGTCTCCTTGTGAAGATGAGAGATGCAGTGATAAATCAGTGTTTTGTATCTGCTGTTCGAGCTGAATGCGATGCTGTTCAAGCTCGTCACCAGGAATAGAAAATTCGAAGGTGGTTGACGGACGTCGCGCCATCGATTTCGTGACGCAAGGTGTTTAGAAACAAAAAAACAAAAATGAGATTAAAGATGAAAAGCTATATGAAGGATGAGATTGAAGAAATTCAAGGTCGAACTCAATGCGACAAGACACGGTCCACACCAAGTGCACACAAAAAACAACACGACGCGCCAGTCACGTGAGCGAGCATAACTTCGCATGTAACGGTCTGCCACAGTTTTTAGTGGTACCCGATGGAAGCACAAACCCACAAACCTCATCGCCCAGCCCAGTCTGGCTCGAAGGCTGGAAAGAAAGAAAAAGGAAAACAAAAAACAGTTTTCAATGAAAAGGTGTTGCGAACCGCTCTCTAGCATTTTCTTGTTAACACTCTCTTAGGCATTTGCGCCAAAATCTGGGCGACGTGCCGATCGTCAAGCCCGGAGAAACGTCGAGCGCGATGAAGCTCGTCTCCATGTTCCCCTTGTAAACCGAACACCTGATGATGAACCCCCACCAGTCATCATCGCGATCGTCGGGCCTCCAGGTGTAGGCAAGACCACTCTTCTCAAAAGCCTCGTCAGGAGATACGCGAAGCAGACATTGTCCGAAGCCAGGGGTCCAATCACTGTGGTTGCCGGAAAGAAGAGGAGACTCACATTTATCGAGTGTAATAGTGACCTAAATTCTATGATCGACATCGGCAAAGTCGCAGACCTTGTCCTCCTGATGATTGACGGCTCTTACGGCTTTGAAATGGTGCGCTTGTTCCAGCTGAAAAAATTATTCCATAACTATCTTTGATCATGGCAGGAAACGTTTGAATTTCTCAACATCCTCCAGGCTCATGGTTTTCCGAAAGTCATCGGGATCCTTACTCATCTCGACCTCATTAAAAAACAAGCCACCCTCAGGTCTACCAAAAAGCTACTCAAAAGACGCTTCTGGAATGAGATATACCAAGGCGCAAAGCTTTTCTATCTCTCTGGCGTTCTCAACGGTCGTTATCCCGATACCGAGATCCTCAATCTTTCCCGATTCATCAGTGTCATGAAGTTCCGGCCCCTGATCTTCAGGAATACTCACCCATACCTCCTCGCGGACAGAATAGAAGATCTGACGCCGCGCGAGGAAATAAGAACCTCAAAAGGTCGGTGCGATCGCACTGTGACCCTTTATGGTTACTTGCGAGGGACGAATTTGCGGCAAAGCACCAAGGTACATATTCCTGGTGTAGGTGATATGGATATCAAAACAGTGACGGAGCTCGGCGACCCATGTCCCTTGCCAGATGCGGATTCTGAGAAGCGAAGAAAGTTGAGCGAAAAGAAGAAACTTCTTGTGCATGCACCCATGAGTGACGTTGGTGGTGTTGTGTACGACAAGGACGCTGTATGGATTAATGTCCCCGGTAACTTCACAAAAGGAGCCACCGATAGTGAGCAGAACTGTTGTTGCTTGATTGCATGTTGTTGACTATTGTGAGCAGTTCCTCATGGCGAGGGTGAACGAATGGTCATTGACCTACAAGATGTTAATGAGACCCTTGAGGAGACAGTGACCCGGAGCAACATCCGCCTTTTTGGTTCTTCGTCAAACCCGCTGAGTATTAATGGCCGACATCATGATAGAGAAAATAGCTACTCCGATGATGATGATGATGATGATGATGAGGAGGAGGAGGAGGAGGAGGGGAGGAGGAGGACGCCTCGGAGGGCGACAGTGAGTCTGAGGAGGGAGAGGATGTATTCTCGGAAGATGAGCAGAGTGATGAAGGGACTCGTGAAGAGGATGAACAACCTCGCACCGTCCCTTCAAATACAGGCCGTCACGCAGCACGCACGATCCTGCGCTCCGCACACGGTTTTTCCAGCAAGGAGAAAGAGGAAGGGGATGTTGCTTTCGCTGACTCTGACTCCGAACTTGGGTTGTCCGACGATGAAGGCCGTGGCACAGCAGGTGAAGTCATGTATGCTGACGACGAAAAGGAGATTTTGGGCGATGACGAGGAAGAGTCCGACGAAAACAACGAGAATGACATACCAGCGTGGAAATCTGGACTGGCTGCGAAAGCAAGTGCCGCATTTGAGGAGCTCGACCGTCGGAGACGGCGTAAAGACTGGGCTGCGATGATTTATTCCAGTTCACTCAGTTCGAAACAGATTGCCAATGGCGCCGACGCAACTGGGGTCAAACAGGACGAAATAGATGATGATTTCTTCCGGGTGAATAGCTCCAGTGCTCTGAATCAAGATGACTTGGATATGACAAAAGAGGCGCTGTCACCTGGTGTGTTGAGGGAGTTGGAAGATGAGGGGGTTTTGGATTCTTTAAGGGCACTATTCATCACAGGGGATCATGACGGCGGTGAGGCAGACCAGGAAATGGATACCCACGAAAATCTGGAAGGCGGTGACTTCGTCGACCTGGAAGCCAGGAAAGCCCAGCCTGCTGAATTCGAGGGCATTGATGCCGGGACTCGTGCCCTTGTCGAGGGTTATCGGCCTGGAACTTATGTGCGCATAGAACTCGCTTCGGTCCCTTGCGAATTCATTCAACACTTCGACTCACGGTACCCCATCATCGTCGGTGGACTGCTAGCTGCAGAGGGGCGCATGGGATACCTCCAAGTTCGCATTAAGCGCCACCGCTGGTTTGCACGGACATTGAAGACGAATGACCCACTTATCTTTTCCCTCGGCTGGAGACGCTTCCAGAGTGTCCCTATATATTCACTCGACGACCATTCCATCAGGATGCGCATGTTGAAATATACGCCAGAACACATGCATTGCTACGCGTCGTTCTATGGCCCAGTTGCGCTCCCTAACACAGGTTTTTGTGCATTCAATGCGCTCTCAGGAGAGACTGTCGCATTCAGAGTGAGTGCGACTGGCGTGGTCCTGGACATTGACCGGTCGACAAAAATTGTCAAAAAGTTGAAGCTTACGGGTGTGCCATTCAAGATTTTCAAGAATACAGCATTCATCAAGGACATGTTCAGTAGCACTCTGGAGGTGGCGAAGTTTGAAGGTGCAAGCATCCGAACAGTATCTGGCATCAGGGGTCAGGTAAAGAAAGCACTGAACAAGCCGGAGGGTGCCTTCCGTGCGACATTTGAAGACAAGGTACTGATGAGCGGTAAGTGGACTCCGCTTGCATTGAATTCGCTCTGAGTTGCGAGCCTAGATATCATATTTCTAAGGGCATGGTATTCGATCCAGCCTCGCAGATTCTACAACCCAGTCACATCTCTCCTTCTATCCGACAAGTCACGCTGGTCTGGCATGCGCTTAACAGGTCAGATTAGAAGAGATGAAGGGCTGAAAACTCCACTGGCCGTCAGTTCCACCTACAAGCCGATAGAACGCCCCGCCCGGCGATTCAACACACTCAGAATCCCGAAGCAGCTACAAGCAGCTCTTCCGTATGCCTCGAAACCCAAACTTATGAAGCCTCAGAGCAAGCAAACCTACATGCAAAAGCGTGCTGTCGTGCTAGAGCCTGAGGAGAAGAAAGCAATTGCACTGCTTCAACAGATTAGAGCGCTGCGCAAGGATCAAGTAGCACGGCGTCGTGAGAAGCAACAAGAGCGCAAGGAGACGCATCGCAAGAAGGTTCAAAAGGACGAGGCTAAGGATGCAGAAAAAGAGAGGGAGAAGAAGAAGGTATATATGAGAGCTGCAGGGATGAAGAACAAGAGGGAAGCCGATATCGAGGAAGGGAGATCAAGGAAACGGAGGAAGACTTGAGTCCGAGTGACATGAGATGCACAGTATTAGACTATACTAGTTATTCTGGCATTCCATTATTTGAGTTGTGACAGTGACCGAAAACACGTCACACGCGAAGTCACTGGTCAGTCTTCCGGAAGGTCACTGGTGCACGAGGCTCTGCTCCTGTTCGCGGCCGTCTTTTAATCAGCTCGTTCATCATGAATGGCCATCATTGGCAACAGCAAGCTGGTCACGACGCCCGCAGCCAGCTCTCGCCAGATCCTGTAACACATGGCCATGCTCCCAACTCGACTTACGAAGCTCACAGGCTCTTTGCCGCGTACCCAACTGCTTCTGCGACGCCTTCGACGCACGGTTAGATTTTTATACGTTTTGACACGTCGAGCGCGTTTAACAATTGATCTAGTGGCAAGACACATGAATCATTTATCTGTGTCCGCACCCAACTCCACCTACTTGCAACGGACCTATCTCGAATATAACTCTGAGTCTCAATACCAGCCAGCTCCAGCGCCTTCCCCGCTCTCAGAATACTCTCATGAGCTCTCCTACCTTTCAACTACTTCAATGCCCACAGGTGATTCACGTTACTGGCACAATACAAGGGATGAATCCGTGAGGCTATTGTCCCAAGGCGGCTCGTACGTTAAAATGTTGCAATCGGCGCAATACCCTCAATAGTAATATCTCTAGACACAGATTTGCTTCTTCTCAGTTTGCATCTCCATGGCTGCAATCTCAGCCTCAGTCAACATACCATCCTCTTCCGTTTGCTCAGTCGTTGATTCAACGCATGAACCCTCCTGCCGCATACCCTACCCCACCTCCGCCTGGCATTCGAAGCACGTCATCATCTCTTGCATTCGCATTAGGACATCCGCTAACGTATCCTAACCAACCCAACCCACCCACCGAACCCGTTCATCGGCGTAAAGAGCCTGTTGCGGTATTTAACAATTTCATTGCTCAGAAGAATCGAGACATTGCGATGAAACCAGCTGAACGTGACATCAAGGGAGACGAACCACACCAGTCTATCCACCCTCCATCTCAGCCTGTGGCCCCTCGGTCTGTGCAATCCAACTCCCACCTAATCGTACAGTCAACCCTTCGATCCCCACCAGTTCACGTTCCCCCGAGCACCCTTGCATCCACGCAGCTAACTCCGCGCTCCGCTTCTCACCTTCCTCGCATTCCCGTCCCATTGGCACCCGCAGAAAACAGCGTGACTCCTCAGAAGCGAAAATATACTGGTGAAGACAAAGGTTCTCCGCTGAAACGCATACACACTGTACCGTCAGAACGCCAAGAAGAGTTGAACATCCAGTTTCATTCCCTACAAAATAGTACACCCTCGTCAAGAACTACACCGCGTCAGGTAATGGCGTATGTAGAAGTTCCTCCTCTACCAAGCGCATGGAGGACTCCTGACAAGAAGCGGCCTCTGCCAACGTCTTTGTCAACCCCTGCAGATAATTTTGATGCATCGGGGTCTGAAGAGGACGATACCCGGTACAAGTTTGGTATCCACGCTAGTGCAAAGTTGTCTGCGCGTCGTACAGGTGATAGAGATGAACGAGGTAGGAAGTCTTTCATCGATATTTTATCGATCGTTCATCTTCCTTCCAGCACCTCTCGAAAAACTCTCCGCACTAATTGAGGACATATTCGAAGCTGAAGACTCGCTCGCCGTGGATATTGACGTGTCGGAGCTTCCGAAAGACTTTTTTTCTGCACTCACCACAGATTGCTCCCAACCTCACTTGCAGGCCAATGTAATCAAGAAATTGACGAAACATCTCAGTCAGCTCGCTCGACCTACCAAACGATCTAGACGGTCCGCCCGCGATAGTGTAGACACCCCGAGAGCGAGGAAAGCGCTAGGCGACATTGACAACACTATCCTTGCAAGACTACTAAAAATTCTGGAGCGCAGCATCAAAGCTGGGGAAGCTCTTGATCCCTTGCGTGCTTCTACACACGCCCCTCATGCAGATAAAAACGCATCGCCACGAAAACAGAAGAAGGGTTCAAGAGTGCAAAGAGTGGTTCATCAAGATCGGGATATCACAAGTTCTGCATCACTAAACGTTCCAGAGGAAGATACGCACGAGTTAGAGGTAGACAGTGCTGACATGCCCCAAGAACTGACAGAAGCAGATCTCCACGATTTATCAAAACAGCTGGAAGTTGCGCGCGATAGTATCTTCGCCGTGGAATGTTGTGTTGCGTTATTAAGCGGAGAAGGCCTGACTAAACAGGTTTGTTCTTCTGGCCAATTTCCAAGGTCGATCTAACTTCTTGACAATTTCTTCTCGCTGTCAACTACGAAACACAGCTTTATTCCGAGGAGCTCATAACTGCTTGTCTGAGTACAGTCAAAAACCAGCTAACGATGATTTTATTTCCATTTGTCGAAGCTGCAGGCGTCGGTGGATCGTTATCACTACAACTCCAATGCATTCACAGCAACACTCATACACACTCTGGTGATCTCCGAAGGTTGCTCAGCGAACTTTTCCAGGCGGTCTCCGCTGTACTTCCGCGCATCAATGTATTGTTCTCTGGTGAAAACATTGTGATGTCAGACGCAATCATCATTCAGACTGTGTATATCGCAATCGGGCCGTTCTTTGTAGTGGAGTCAGGCGAAGGGGATGTCAAGAGCAAGAAAGATAATATTGTATTGAATACACTTGGCAATAGCGCTATGAGAGGTCTTCGGTTGGACGCACTCTCAGTCATTCGAAGTGTACGCTAGTCTTTTGTGTTTTAAACCACCACTCATTGTTTACCTAGATCTTTGCCAATCACGAGGAACAGCGATCGTGGATCATAGAAGAAATTCTGTCGTCACTCATTAAGCTCTCTAACAGTCATAAGAAGGCTGGGCAGTTCCGGTCAGTGAAGACTAGATGTTGAATGAGAATAACGTTGACATGCCATGTTCAGCTTACGCGATGGCCGTTCCATTCGAACAGTCTCTGCACTTTTGTTCCAGCTCGTGCAAACGTCTGCTCATGATGTCCGTGTTGCAGCGCGCAAGATTGCCAAACGTCGCCAAAGTCGCCAAGCTCTTCGTCGACAGGACAGCGCAACCAATGAGAGGTTGGCTGAACCTCTGATTGACGAATTAGACGCAGAGGTCAGTACTAACGTTAGCCGTATCTCATACCTAACCGCTCGTGTAGGAGATACAACTTTATATCACGGGGTTAGAGTCCGCCATGAATGCTGCAAAGACGATAGTCGTGTATTTGACACAGAGGTAAGCAAAATGTTGTTGGCTTTAGTGTTGATAAAACCATGTCGTTAGATCTGGAAAAGGGAAATTGATCAAGAATTCCAACGAAGCCGAATACCGAACTATTTTTGACAACCTAATTTCCGACCTTCTTGTTGTCCTGTATTGGCCAGAATGGCCAGCTGCAAGTTTCTTACTCAGCATTGTTTGTAAATTTATGGTGAGTTTTGCACTCTTCAATGTAAAAAAACCCTCTTAAATTTTGTTACAGGTTTCTTCTCTAGACGACGTGAAAACAAGCACTCAGGCGGACACAAACGCCGCAAAAAGCATTGCCCTCGATCACCTCGGTGTCATTGCCGCACGGATACGCTCCAGCTCTTTGAAGGTAAAAGTACATGACCATGACAAGCACGGTCTCCACTCTCTTGATGAGGTCTGTATTTGATCCCAGTCTTATCAGTAACCGTCTGCTCATATCTTGCAGGTCATCTTTTCCGGCGATGTCAAACACTTAGATATGCTCATATCTCGACACCAGTCAATATTTTCGCATCTTTATAAAAGAGCTTCTGAAGATCAGGCGTATGATGTGAGTGACATCAGTTTCACAGTTACATTCCTATTGACATGCAAAAGAGTGCAAACGATCTGACGGCGGCCACTTGGGGCCAAGAATTAGCAGTTGCACTCAAACAACTTAGCAGCTCAGCGCAGGGAGATGGCGAGGGTCTACAGTCCAAGCTTTACGCCAAGCTGAAGTCCGCTCTCAGGGAGGTTTGGAAGGATATGTCAAATGATATTTTTGATGTCGGGTAAGCTTCTATCCTACCTTACCTTTGAATCGCTCCAGTCAACACACTTTCGCAGTTCGCAGGAGGAAGCAAATAAGGTTGATCGTTACGCTGAAGAGATTGGGACCATCCAGACGCTAAGAAATTCCTTTGGGCCAATTCTTAACGTCGTTCTGCTTGCACTTGATGCGCCCGCTGTTTTCATGCGTACAAAAGCATTACGAGCACTGGGGCAAATTGTAAACAGTGACTCCAGCATCTTAGCAGCAGTGCGTGGACAAGTTCGTTGAGTCGGTACTTACTGACAAGCTACAAGCCAAATGTCCGTCGGGCGATCGAAAGTCATTTGCTTGATAGTTCCCCAGCTGTGCGTGACGCTGCTGTAGAACTAATTGGGAAGTATATGATAGAGTCGCCGGAGGTTGTTGGGGACTATTACCTGAAAATTGCCGACCGTATCGCAGTAAGAATATTCTAACAGTCGGAGGTCCATTTAGCTGACTCTCTTAGGACACTGGACTTGGAGTTCGGAAACGTGTGATCAAACTCCTCAAACAATGTTACACCAACACAGAGGATCTTTGTCGACGCATAGATATTGCGACAAAGTTAGTCCTTCGCATGCTGGATGAGGACGATACAGTAAAGGATCTGGCGATCAAGACAGTTGAGGAATTATGGTTCCAGGCTGGATCACAGAGTGGAGTTCCTAAAACCCGGTCAGTGCCGTCATCTAGTCCCGGCCAAGACAAGGGGCCACTTCTCTCCAAGGTCTCGGTCATCATGGGCGTATCAGCTAACTTTAAAGATCGGCAATCACCACTGGAGGATATGCTACATAAAGTAATATCCAGCCAAGAAGCTGCTAGCGCATCGTATTTACGAGGAAACTACTCTGAAATTTGCGAGGTCCTCATTGATGGGCTGGTAGATGCCTCGGACTTGCCGGGATTCGTAAGTGCAGGTAGCTCATCGCACCGATATTGTTGACATTCTTTCGGCAGACCGTACACAACTGTGTAAGGACTATATATTTATTCACTACCGCATACCCCTCTGTCCTTTCAGGAGCAAACGCGTCTACTTTGCTTCCGTATCTCAAGAATCCTTCCTCGGTAAGAATTCACCATCATTAGCACACAAAAATCTAAATACGTATCAGTCCGAAGAGCTTGCTGTTTCTGATTACTTGCTCAAGATTTTCCGTATATCAATACCCCACATGCCCAAGACTGCAGTTAAGTTTGGTCAGGAATTACAGCTTGTGTTGCAGCCGATGATTGTCAAACCATCCCACATCGGCGGAGTTGTGGTAAGTTGCTTGGTCATTGGTGCTGATCATCTACCTAATCGTATCATAGAGTTTGCAAGAAAGTGTAGCTTGCATGTGCGGAGCAGTGCAGTATCTCACGCACGATTTTAACCGTCTGGTCGCTCTAGTCAAGTCTTGCAATGGTGCGAGGACTTTGATTTTGGCCAAATTCATGCTCACGTCATGCTCTAGCTCGATTGCAACAGGCCATCGCCCGACCATCCTCTTACCAAATGACAGCGGTCGAAAACAGGACATTATCCATTCTCATATTTATTGTCGCTTTACTCGGTGAACACTGCGACTTTGACCGCCTCCGCGATGATTATCCAGGTAAAGCTACCACAAATGTCCACAATTTCAGTAGTTTAACACTGATTCAAGATTTCGTTTCAGATTTGAACTCCGTGTCTCCCGTACCGTCTTTTTTCTTATTATTTGACTTATCGAACTTATCGTTATTTTTTCCAGGGACCCATCGTGGAGCACATTTACAAGAGTTTACTGGAGTTATACGAGAAGTACAACGATGTTGGTCTAAAGGGACGTATCCTCCAATGTCTCGGTGAGCCTCCTCGCTGTCTCTGGTTCGTGGCCTTCTCACCTTCATGAAGGCTTCTTGTTCCGTGCACAACCAACATTAATGACGCTGGGGCGGTCTGCCTCCATCATGGATGACATTTTTCACTCCTCTGATCTTGAAAGCCGCGGGCGACTTTTGCGGATCATGCACGACTTCTTAGTATCCGAGTCTATGAAGCACCATGAGGAGCAGAAAGGTCAGGGTCATATTTTGTGTCCTTGCACTGTACCAATTATCTGCAGGAGGCATCAAAGGCAAGCAAGGTGGAGTAGTGGACATGGGGGAACTGGTAGGGAACACAGATGGGTTTGCTGACTCCGGGTAGGTCACACAATCGTCCTCGCAAGGATCTACTAATAAAGATACAGCGTCAGCTCAGCCGTTGTTCAACGATACATATCTTCAATCTTGGATGCGGCCTTGTCTCAAAATTCTCAGATTCAGAATGTTGCCGTTGACATTCTCAGTTTCACCATAAAACAGGGTCTCGCTCATCCATTGCAAGTGCGTGTTTTGGTTTTCTTACGATTGTTCGTTAACCACAGTTTTGGTAGTCCTTCCCTGTCATTGTCGCATTAGAAACTAGCCCCAATACTGCCATTAGCTCACGGGCCAATGCACTTCACGCAATACTCTGGAGTAAACACGCGTCGTTGTTGAATGCTCGATATATCATCAGTGCAAGACAGTCGTTCGACTACCAGAAAAAGATCTCCATAGATGCCGTCAAAGGTTCGACATCTTACTTTACTGTTTACTGTGACATGTCATGAACAGTAGTGTAGGTTACCGAACGCAAGCAGAACCAACGGCATTGCTTCAGAGGTGGTATTCTCTCGTGCGGGAGAAAAGAGCCTCTCGTCAAGACTTCCTGAGGGCTCTTCTGAAATCTTTTGATGTCAACCCTTCGTTGAAATCATCACAGGTAGTGTACTATTTTATATTGTTTTCATAATGCTCACGGGAAACTAGGATGATGTTGACTTCGCAAGATACATGGCAGAGAATTTCGCCTCTCTTGACTATAGAACACAAGAGGAAGTTATCACTGTTATCAAACACTTGACTTCCGTGTTATCAACCGCTGGCATGCAAGTGATCGACCTTCTCTCGCCTTCTCACCTTCTAGCGCAGCTGCACGATACTCGACCCCTCTATAATCCGCCTCACCAGCCACCACTATCTGACATTCCTACGCATTCAATTGAACAGGAAACTCCAAATGCTCCATCTTCCTCTGCCCTGCCTGAGGTGTCCCACTTTGATATTGCTGTCATGAGAAGCTCAATAACCATCGGGATTGTCATGCTTTTAAAAGCCCATCTTAAGTCTCTTTACGGGCTTCCAGAAGAGTGGGTCTTTTTTTGCATAGCGGTCCATCCATCTTACTGACCTTTCCTTTCTCCTCAGGAAATGTTCTAAATTTGTGCTCGGCAAGAAGAGCGCTGTCGGAGACAAACCTGCTATCAGACGTCACCAACTTCCGATTGCGTGGACCCGCCTCCCTTATGCCACTACTTCTCTCGTCCACGAACAAGACGTGACGGCTCACAGGCTGACGGTGTGTCTTTTTCTACTTCTTCCTCGTAAGGCTGACAGTTGTGTAGTTCATTGAAGTTTGGAATGAGGATGGTGTTACTGCGGAACCCGAAGATGACAATGCATAGATGTGTTTTTAGTGCTCGCAGATTTTTTTTCCCGCTCGCTATCGACTTATCTTAAATATCGTCGTACACGTCCCCACTTATAATGTAACATAGCAGTGTCACAAGATGACATTTAATTAATCGATATATCCTGGTGAAGAATTAACCTAAGAACTTTACGGTGGAACCGTCTACAAACAGTACAGGACCCTTAGGCATCTCACCGATAATTTTTTTAATCGTGTCATCCAAGTCTGGGTCATCTTCAAACTTCCATAGCAGTTGTCCACCGTATGACTGTGGGATGTCCTTCTCGTCGATAAGCAATTTTAACGTAGGACCCGGATCTTTGCCCAAGATGTGAATTTTGTTGCGAGTGCCTTCGTCGAACCAGGTCTGTGGAGGAAGGTCATCACTAAAAGAACACAAACATACATTCTGGTGAAAGACCTTGATCCAGTTCCATATCGTAGGGAAGAAAGATGGTGAATTCACAATGGCGATTGTATTGAGGGTTTCTGGGTAATTCGCCGTAGCCATTGTAGAGGCGACCTGAAGATGGCTTCGTAAAGACCACATGGCAGACAAGGATACCCGCTCCAAGTCAATTATAGTAGTCACTGATGATACCGGTATTGGTGCAGCAAGATGGGAGCACAACGGCAACACAAAGCGCGTCATCACCTCGTAAAGCGCAACACTGTGCAACTTCAGCTAATGATGTATCATGATTTAAATGTGTACTGACATTCGCTGGTATCGGCGCTCTGAAGGCACAGACTCGAGATCCTTCCGCAGCGGCGCATCTAAGGAAGCAAGGCGGTATACATAGACCGGCAGGCCATTCTGTGGACCAGGATGTTACCATTGGATTGCCAATGGCCAAAGCAAATTCTATCTGACCTTATCACGACGACCTGTCCATCGAGGGTAGAACCTCTTGGCTGATTCCATCTCATTAGTCTCGAAGGTACGAAACAGCTCGTCAACATTATGTTGTTTGCGCCAGGCTTCTGTATCAGAAAACTGCTTTTGTGCTTTGTCTACATCATACTGCCGAGCTCGTAGGAAACGCCTGAGACAACGTAAGCTTGAATCGAACTCGATGATACATCGTGTTCAAAGACTGGGACGTACAGTAAAGTTATGTCATCATGAGATGCAGCTATGTCATCGGAGGCAGGCTGGTACAGTCCTACGTTTCGAAGCTTTGCCTTGAATGCCTCAAGTGATTGTCCTTGATTGTCGCTCACAGGTGTTGATATCATAGCTGCCACAGATTTCTCAGGGATACTATGGGGCAGTGTATCTGGCATAATGTACCCTATCGGAGTTGAATCGCCGACAGTCGAAGATGAAGAAGGGCTAATTGAAGTTGTAATGCTGAAGGTCTGACGTGAAACGGAGTACTACTGAATTCAAGGTGAATTTCGAGCAGAGTTGCTAACAGTACTGTAGTATTTCATTCAATTCGACACACCCTTGTGACCGCGACATCTTTGGTGCTTTCGACATTTCGACAGATCCACCTGTGACCTGTGACACATCCTAATTTTTCGTCAGTCTTAATAAGGTAGATGACTTGCAAATCCAACGAACATCACATGATGTGACCATGTTGTGACACTGTGCAGATAACCTCTTGCCGAATGTGCCGAATGTGCTGAATGTGCCGACTGTGCTAAACATTGTAGATGACATTACTATGTACAAGTACTAGTTGAGTATCAAGGAATATGTACGAAGTAATACAATTAGTATCTGTCAGACAGATGTCACAGACTCAGTTGGGTGAAAATCATCGAACTCCTTCATGATGCTCTTGGGAAGCATATGGTGCCCATGATATTTTTTGATTGCCCATGCTGCCTGTGTCCCATTAAGGCCCTTTGCATATACATCAATAAATCTCAAAGATCGGATTGAGAAACTATACCCAAATGTAAGTTCACATTGAAAATAAGATTAAATAAGCACTTACTGCCGCATTGACAACAGTGGAACTGAATCTAATGACTCAATGACATTGCGCTCGAGAATGGCCTCTGATGAAGAGCGATCCTTTTTCCGATACAGGCGTTTTGCGAATCCCCAACATTGCTCTATAAAATTCAGTTCACAGTGATATTTTGGCAGAAAGATCACACCAAATCCTCGTGAATGACATGTGGCCTCAAGATTAGATTCCACATTTGCAAAATCAGCCTGAGTATACATCAGCTGCCGGCAGCAGCAGTCAGATTTTCCACCAGGACATTTGAATTCTTGGCACTCAGCAGGGAGATGAGGTGCATTTGTGTAACCACGCTCAACCAGGATCTGGGCCATCCCCTTGAAGTAACCGGCCTTGTCGTGTCCATCTGGGAAGTAGAGGTGCTGTATGTCTCCATTCAGCAGCTGTGCATCCTTCATCCATATTTTTTCTTTGACTGGTTTTCCATCCGTGCCAATAACAGGTCTCCCATCATTGCCTTTCTTGGTGATGGATACACCCCATGTTGCTGATGGACGTTTTGGCATTTTTTGTGCAGATAATGCATCATCTGCATGTTTCAGGTGAGTGGTTGCATTGTCGAACACAAGGATGTGATGTTCATCAGGATAATTCTTCTCCAGGATCTCCATAGCCTTGGCAGCATGTGCCACAATATTTTTGTTTGTGAAATACCCATCTCGTGCCTTTCCCGCTCTAAACAAGACTTGCGCACTCTCCTGGCCATCCTTTGAACGCAACAACCATAATCAGCAGACACGAAATCTGCAACCATCAATGAGGCACCCTCGCCTTTTGGTTGTGGGACAGCATTCTCTGTCTTATGGACCCAACGGTTTTTCCTCCGATTGTTTGCATAGAAAGTGGATTCATCATGAAACCAGATGACTACACAGCGGCCAAAAGGATCCAAGTATGCACTGATATCTTCGACAGTGAGGTCATCTTGTTTCCATTTGCGTGTGTGTGCTTGATAATGAGCCCATGCAGGAATAAAAATATCCTGGCGATAATGCACTATATCCTCTCGCTCGTGACCATCAGAATATTGACCATGAGGCTCCTTCATCCACCGATAACCCATCCTCGTCATCCACCACTGAGCTGTCCTCAAGCAAATTGGCTTTGACATGCCAAGTCGGGCCTGATTCTCAGGACGGCTCAGATAATCAAGCAGGTCCTGCGCGCGAACATATTTCCCAATGCTCTGAAGGTGTAGTTTTAACTCTGCAGCGATATCTTCATCGTCAACACGTGAGTACTTCTGTGGCTGTTTACGGTGAGGAAGTGCTGTCTGATCCTCAATATATTCCTTTGCCCAGCTCTGAAGGCACCATGAAAGATGGACCCCTTGCGCTTTTCCCGTGTTTCGTGCAGCTCGATCTGCTGCCTGGCTCCAATGACCACCAACTGGGTTTTCAGGGTGCGTTGTTCCATCATCGTGGGTGTCAGTGTATAACCAAAGGAAGTTTTTAACCTGTGTTAGCCTCTCCTTCAGGACAGGAGAGAGAATGACACTACCAGCGCCGAGCCTTTTGTCACAGGGAGGTTTCAACAGAATCCATAAGTCCTGCAAAGCTTTGCAAGCATCATTAATGCTAGGTGGCACTCTCAGCTTGAAGCTGTAGTCACGCACTGATATCTCTCCAGTGGTGGCATCATCTTCAATTCCATTCGCATCCTTGTCGTTGTCGCTCTCGGCATCCATTTCATCATCGTTACATTTTGGTAGCGCTTCTTCATCACCATCATGACACATATCATCATGTTCCAAGATTTCTTCTAGAATAAAAGAAGTATCGGGCTGCTTCTGTTCATGCCAGCACACTCCTCGAATAGCAACAATATCTTCTTCATCCTCGACCTCCTCGCATGTCACAGAGTATCTAGTACTGGAGTATTGAGAGGTACCCAACATTGACAATGTTACAGTTGTCTCAACCACTGGCTCGAAAAATGCAGCAGCTTCGCATCGGAGTTGAGTTTTTGTCCATGGAGTGAGTGGAGAGCCCATTGTGAGTGGTTCTCCATACCACATTGCAATTGTGGACTCGCAGGGCATGGCTATATGCTATGCAACACCCGGGCCATAAGACTCTAATCTTGACACCTAAGTTGAGTTACTACTCACAATATTTTCATTCTTTTCTATGTCTGACCCACTGGTTCTAGCTCGTTTTGATGCTCTCCATGCTGCAAGGTTTTCACTCCAGCGCTTTTGACCTTTGGTCTTGTGGCCGCCCATTACACAGAAGATAGGATGGCACGCGCGGCAACACGGTGGACTTTCAGTTTAGGCTCTGCAAACCTATTCAGAACACCGAAAACTTCATTTCTTTTTCATCTCGCAACTTACGATGATTTTGAAAACGCTTGATGGTCCATTACTATATTCTCCATCTACAAGCATAGGCATTTTTTATTTTACTGCATCGTTAATTAGTTGTCGTTTTTTTTTCAGTTTTGTCACGAATTTGTAACGCTAATCACATGACATTCGTTATTTTTGCAAGTCGTCTACCTTATCACCGGGAGGTCCATCATGCTTACAAAATTTGTTGACCCTAATTGCAGTCTAAGAGCTAGTTCGGTAACCCAAGGTAAGGTGAATTTACCAATTTGAAAGGATTATATAATGTCAGCATGGCAGTCCCGGTTTGAGGCCTGATGATGGAGCTTGAACTTCTCTTTGACATTCATTGACATGTCTGTGTGCATACCTCAATATACAACTAAAGATCTACAAGATTGGAATGACATCTGGGTTAGTGTCATGTCTATAGTGTTATCAGCCCAGGTCAACATTCTCTCCATGGCTCAGCAATCATCTCATACAGACAGGGCAGTCTGGATTGACACAGAGACTGATCAGCTTCTCATATATCTGTTCAACAATCGGGACAAGGTTGGTGACACTGGTAACTTCAAAGACGTGACATACAATGGTGCTGCAGAGGCTATTGCTGTGTACCTGCAGCATGGTCCACAGAAGACTGGGGCAATGTGCAAGATGAAATGGGGATCAGTAAGTTATACCAATATATCACTTAGCTATATGCTGATAAGATATTGCATAGTTAAAACAGACTTAGAATGCTATTCAGAAATATTGCCAGCTGTCTGGTGTCCACTGGGATAATGTCACAGGAGCAAATATCCAGGGTGAGGCTGCAACCTTGGTATGGAATGAATATATTTCAAAGAAGGTATGTCATGTTTTGTACTAGTAGCAATAGTCTTACTGGTAACTGTTTGATCATAGGGAAACTCGCACATGTGCTCTTTTCATGCATCTGGGTGGAGACACTATGAGCAAATGGATGGTATAATACCACAGGGTAGTGGTGCATGAGGGCATACTGGGTACCAACCTCATATGGCCCCCCCTCCCTTAAGCTCGCCAGCAGCTGAAGATCATACCATGGGTGCCACCACTGCTACTTCTAGTGTCAGTGCTGCTCCTGCTGGTCCCAGAACCACCCCTGCAGTAGCTGCCCCCACTTCTACTCCTGCTTCTCAAGGTCCCACATCTATCAACAGCATTGATACCCTTTCTATGTCATTAGTATCTCGTCCTAGCACCAAACGCTCTCACTCTGACATGGTTCATGAGTCAGCTTCTACCTCAGTCTCTATGCAAAGCAAAGAGCCTATTGCTCAGATGCTGCTGCCTCCCTCTAAGCTGGGTTCTCTCAAAAGGGCAAAAACAACATCAGGCCGTGTGCAGACTTGGAGTGGTGCTGGTGATACGTCAGATGTCAAGATGTCAAAGACTATCACTGCTGTAGCTGTGATGGGGTTCCAGAGCTCTGTCAATTGTTTGACAGATGTGATTTCTGAATGCATGGTCTATCCCAAGGACCAGGTGATGGACCAGTATTCAAGGGCCATGCAGATGTTGCAGGTTGATGATGCTGACTTGCCATTTGCAGAGTGGCTCATGATGCAACAAGTTTCTGCTATGGACCCTGCAGCTACTGATATTTACACACAAACTACTGACAAGGAGATGCGCCATGCTTTCATTATTTCAAAGGCCCAGCGGTTGGGAATCCAACCTATGATACCCCCTCCTGTGTCCAATACATAGCAGTACAATTGTTTTACTAGTCACATGAATGAATATGAATTGTGCTATTACATGTTACTGTCACTGTCATTGAAAGAATCATCTGACAAAGCCCGCTGCTGCAAAATGCCTTGGTAACTCTCCCACATACAGCATGCAATATGTTTGCGCACTTCCTTCATACTTCCACTTTCATCAAGCTCCTCCTCGTCATCAGGTATCCCTTGGTGCTTGGGGTTATCATAATTAAAATGTTCATCATCGTTTGAGTCATCCATGTACACTTCTTCATCAGGGTTATGGTTGCATATAAAATTATGGATTGCACATAGCGCAGCAGGTATACATGCCTGGATGCTTATAGGGTACTCAGGTGATAGTAGAAGAATGTGAAAACAGTGTTTTAAAATGCCAAAGATGTGCTTGATCACATTTCAAGTGGATGCATGTTGCAAATTGAACAACTCTTCCTTGTTTGCTGGTCTACAGACATATAAGAGATATTAGAAAGCTTTAAGTAGAAAGGAAATAAAATGCACCTAATATTAGCATGCCCCCATTCAGCTAGATGATAACGAACACTGTGGTAGGGGACTAAGAGTTGGTGGCATAAAGGGAAGCCAGCATCTACTAAAAAATACTTGTTTGGAGGGATATATAAGCCACCTAACTGAGCCTCATCATAGAGGCATGCATCTGTAACAGATCCCTCCCAGCCAGTGAGAGCATAGGAAAACTTGAGGTCAAAGTCACATGCAAAGAGACAGTTTTGTGAAATGAAGCCTTTGCGATTCCGATATGTGGGATGATCAGATGATGGGGGGTGAGCATGGATGTGACTACTGTCAATCGTGCCAACAGTATTCTTAAAATAGGGTCAGAGCTTGGAGTCATTACAGATCTTGTTTGGGACATGGTAGGTGTCATCAGGAGAGTGTACATGATTAGTGTAGAACAGGGGAGACATGAAAATGGACAACATCTTGCAGAAATATCTACAATTAGGTGTGCTCATTAGCATCATAAATAATGATAACAATTGACTTACTTTGAGATGGTATCGTTTGACCATTGGAAACACTCACCGACATGGCAGACAGTCAGTCCTGTAACACAAGTGTATAAGAATATAGTGAGTTGTTCTTCAAGGGAAAACATAATGTGAATTTGCATGACCTAGGGTGCAAAGTTCCACTATAAGTGAGTGAAACACATCTGCATGCATCCCAAGTTCACAGCATATGCACTCTGGGTGGCCCAAAATGAGCTCCATGACCCAATCTTGACCTGAGAGGGCCAAAGTATGATATGGCTCAGGTATGGAGTCTTCTAGTAAGGACTCTGTAGCAGTGAGAAGCACGCTGACAATCAGTGCAATGTGTTGGAGGATTTGTGTGTGATCTCACTTTGATGGCGGCTGAGCCAGAGTCAGCTGTTGAATCAAGGGGTTGTTGGTGTCCATCAATACAGTGAGCGATGGTCAGATACTAGATAGATCATCATGATAATGCATACTACTGATATTTGATTGAGAGTCAGCCATCGGCATCTACCATGCCGATATTATATAATCCTTTCAAATTGGCAAATTCACCTTACCTTGGGTTACTGAACTAGCTCTAAGTATTGTCAGGTGAAGGAATTGAGAATTTACAGCCTTTGCATGAATCATGTCAGAGGAATCAACAGTCAGCCTGACTTCTCACTTCTTACACCCTCTTTTGGAGCCTCCACATGAGGTTCTGCAGCAGTTATTCCCAGATAATGGTCTTTCTGTACTCAATTTCATTAATTTCCCATTTCCGACCATCTCATATACAAAAATCAGCTTCATGCCAGTTCAATTTTTTTCTATGGATCAGCCAACAATTACAGACATTAGAAAACTTTGTGTTGTCCCAATGGGCCCCTCACCATCAGTTGTAAAAACACTCATGGAACAGTGCTTGAGCTTCTTGCAAAGGGGGGTAAAGTCATTGACTTGTCCTCACACTCCTGACTGCCCTGGAACATACTACCTACCCATCTGGACACTCTCATACTGGTGTGAGGTTGTGGAACTTCAACACAAGCACCTGGTGCCCTGGCTTGTATGACCTTAACAGAGAAGCAGACCCACAAGTTGATTGAGGGAGTTTACAATGCTCTTGGCTCAATTTTGTGGTTCAGCAACATCAAAGGGTTTGAAAATTTGGAGCAGATCTGGAACCTTGCAAGATATGCAACTAATCAATGGCTGTCCAATGTTCATCAAAACCAGATGATTGACTTACTTTGTCATGACCTTTGGTTTCATCAAGCTGGTTGGCTCATTGAGGTCGAACCTACCTACTTCTTCAAGTCTGTAAGGCTGTGTTAGAGTTTGGCAGGGAATTGCAAACTGATCGACGTAGTTTTAAGGACGTGTTAGTGTATAACACGCAGATAGAAGTAAAAGTGTTTTTGAGGTGAGGACTTCCTAGGAGGCTTTCGGTCGTACTTTGAGCGAGTTAGCACAGGAGATGCTGCTCGAATTCGTCTCTGTATAAGTGTACATGATGGGTATATATGTGATTTCGAGTAGTTCAATGACCAGACTGAGTACAAGAATCTGAACGGTGAGATTGGTATGTCGTACGATGATGAAAGGGAAGTTTCAACGACAAAGGGAGAAGTCGATGATGGTGAAAGGGGGTGTTGTATACAAGGCTGGGATGACGTTTGGTGGCGTTTTGATAAGAGGAACGAGGCGTCTATAATACAAGGTAGTAGTCGTAAAAGGAAATGTATATGCGTATCTCGGACACAAAAAGTAGAGTTCGCGTCTATGAGACTCAGAGGAGTACTTTTGCGTTAGTATAGGGTGTATGAACGTGGTCTGTGCACAAAGGATATAATATCCTTACACTACCTCCCCACTTTGAATATTGACCGTCCTCGGTCGATCTTCGAACAAAATAACTTCTTGAAAAAATTCTAGACCTATCCAGGAGAGATTCCAGCAAGACTTTCAGCATTGATATATTGAGTGACATCTAGAGATGTCATAGAGCGAGGGAAGTAGGGGATAAGGCGAAAGGCTGCAAATTTGAGCTTCGAAATTGTCCCATCGACTTTGGCAAGACGGTAAGAGCCGCCCTGCGACCGGGAAACAACGACCATTGGCCCAAAGTAATGTGGTTTACACTTGGCATTCGACGTGGCTTCAATTTTCTTGTTCAGAACTAGAACGAGTGCGCCTGGTTGAAAGTCGAAGTCCTGAATAGTGTTAGCAAAACGCCATTCGAGGTCTTTGGCTGATGTGAGACGAGAATTGAGCAGCCGTTTGTGAGCCAAGGCTAGGTCATCCTCTCATTTAGCCAACTGATGGGCACGAATAGCGAGAAGTTCGTCTGTGGAGAGAATGCCGTCGATGTCGGGAAGGAGGAATGTCGCGTCGACAATGTCGAATGGTAGTAGAGGTTCAATGCCATGGGCTAGGAAGAAGGGAGTGTGACCCGTGGTTTTGCGAGTGGTGACACGGTCTGCCCAAAAGACATGGGGGGCAAAGGATGGCCATTGTGTGATGTCCCCATTGCAAGCCTTAACAAGGGAATCACGAATAGTGCGGTGTGATCACTCAATGAGACCATTAGCGCGTGAGCTGTAGGCTGATACTCGGATGTGGTTGATATGATACTTCGTCGATAGCCAATTGACTGCCGCTAGGAACAGGTGGGCCGTTGTCTGTCACAATTTCCTCTATACCTCTCCATCTACACAATATTTCTTCAAAGATGAAAGCTCCCAAGGTTCGGCCCGTTTCTGTCTTCAACATGCGCCACTCTGGCCAATTAGACAGCGAGCAGCGAGCCTGAACAAGATAAGTATACCCTCGAGCAGTAGGCATATACATGGAGTCCGCAAATGCTTTCCGAAATAGAGGTGCGGGAATAGCGACAGTTGGGGGAATGATGACGTGTTTGGCCGAGCGTATTTGACACTGATGACAGGTCCTGAATGTACCATGCGAGATCTTTGTCGAGGGAGGGCCACCAGTAGCGGTCTGCAATAGTCCGTCGAGTAGCATAAATGCCCTTGTGACCAAGCTGATCATGAGTTTGCCCTAGAATACGTCCACGGTCAGACCCAAAAATGATGAGCTGGTGTCGTTGGGAGGAGTCTTTGCGCCAAAGCAGGTTGTTGTGAATGAAATAGTGAGATGCTCGTTTGATGAATCGCGGAAGAAGTGAAGGTGAGATAGCTGCTGGAATGGTGAGAGTTTCAAGAAATGAGCGAATATCGTGAAGATCTTGATCTCTGTTAAGGTCGTACTCAAGGGGTAATGGATCCGAAGGGCTTCGGCCTCAGCTCGTATGCTGTGCCCCTTTCCCGAGTATAGCCCTGTATTTCAGAATGCTATAAGTATCGTATCCGAAGATCCGGATGGCTGTTGTAGCGTATCTGAAGGTCCGGACGACTATCGTATGGTATCCGGGTATAGAGGAAAGTAACGTATTCCTATCCGAAGACAAGGAATAGTATCGTATGATATCCGAAGGTAAGGATTAGTATCGTATTCTTATCCGGATGGCGTCCGGATATCGGACGAGAGTATAAGGGCTAGTCTAGACAAGTCTAGGACTAGAAACTAACAGAGTATCGACTATCCGTAGATAGAGGCGGGTGCGTATAGACTATCGGATACAATCCTTAAGTCTCGGAGGGTGACAAGAGTTGTTAAGACTCGAGTCCGGATAATAGAATGAGGACAATCTAAGATGATATTCGAACTGGGGTGCTATAGGACATATACAAGAGTTTATATACGATAGAACTACACGAGAGGCTATGCACAAAGTATCGCAATGTATAAGCAACGCTTATTAGAAGTCAAACATAGGCCGGAAGTTAATCACAAGTGAACGGATCAGTAAAACATAGCCGGAAGAAAGCATAACCGATATACCAGAAAGGAGGATATACTAAATGGAGGAAATAACCAGTGTTTAATGTTATATGAACAGGATATGAATGAAGAAGCTTATCGCGACGGATCCGGTACGGATCTGTGGATCGGATCTGATCGGAT
This sequence comes from Suillus cothurnatus, assembly GCA_016758765.1. NCBI lineage: Eukaryota > Fungi > Basidiomycota > Agaricomycetes > Boletales > Suillaceae > Suillus > Suillus cothurnatus. Next base: position 314,193 of record JABBWL010000058.1, on the reverse strand, counting down.
CTGACATCCGGAACTTCGGATGAGAAGCGAGAATGTATGGGATATGACAATCTCGCTGAGCAGTGGTGCTATCAACAGGAAGCTGAAGGTCGGGGAGACAGTTCAGCATTCCAGAAGCTGCAAAAACGAAGCTGTTCCTCATCATCCCAGCTTCTCTGCTTCCTAAGTCTTTTCCTGCCCATACGCTGCAACCCAAAACCTCGTCTAGCCAATCTTCTACTTCTTCCGACATCTCTTCTTCTTCGTCATTCTCTGCTGTGGGCCATCTAGAGAGACCGTCGGGTCCAAGGTGCTTTGTACCAGGAACATGTCTGAGCTTGAAGTCAAACAGTGCGATACCAGCCAACCAGCGATTCATAGCAGCGTTCGGCTGAATATCAGGGTTGCTCAACATACCCTTGATATATTTAGCGTCCACTTTGACTGTGAAGGACTTAAGTCCAATAAGCCAGACCTTAGCAGCACGTAGAGCTCGGAATAGGCCGTACAGCTCAATCTTTGCCTGGGAATAGCGAGATTCCCACTCATTCCAGGTAATTGATCCAAAGCGAGAGGGATATCATTTGCCGTTAGTGACCTGCAGTAAGATCCATCCACAGGCGATATAAGATGAGTCTACAGCCAGGATGACCTCATCTTGAGAGGAGTAGTTGATAGGACGGATAGCGGGAGACACAATGATAGCGTTCTTGAGGGAGTCCATAGCTTCTTGCGTGGCTGAGTCCCACACAAAAGGGGTGTTGGTGCAAGTGAGGTTAGTGAGAGGTCGAGCTATATGAGCGAAATCTTTGATCCAGTTGCGCACGGTACCAGCAGTCCCAAAAAAACCGCGAACCTCGGTGCGAGACGTGCATGGTGGCCAAGTCCGAATTTTGCTCACTTTGGACTCTTCTGGAATCCTTCCTTCATAAGTGCACCGTTGTCCCACAACCGTTACCTCAGGTACGCAAAGGTGGAGTTTCTTGGCTGATATCGTAGCACCTGCGTGTTTGAGGCGGTGGAGGACACGATTAGCGTCGAGACAATGTTCCCAAACAAATTTGCGAATCCCTGGATTGTCAGCTATTACTTCACATGAGCCATTGGGGAGTTTGTATCGTGTGCGCAGCCCAAGAATATTTACATCATCTTGAAAGTTTGGGGCAATGTCAATCTCGTGCTGTAATATAAAGGCCACATCATTCTGAAAAACTGCAGGCGAGTCCGTCCATCCTTGAGGTAATATGGTTAGACAATATGTGCCGAGAGGAGTTTGGAATGTGGTGATATTGCGGGACTCTTCAGCAAGAACTCTATGGTCAAATCCTACAAACAGATCCATCATGGAATAGATAGAACGTCCCGCACATTGCTCCGCAAAAAGTTCGACATAAGGCATTGAGGCAGCATCCTTGATGGTGATAGAGTTTAGCTGCTGAAGATCATGGATGATGCGCACAGAGCCATTCTTTTTTGCAACGCAGAACCAACAAGACTGGTAAGATGAGTTTGATGCCTCATAGACACCCGAGGCGATCTTGGATTTAATAAGCTTGATTACTTCGTCCTTGATGCCCGGAGGAATAGGAGATTGGCAATGAGTCCATGGCGTATGTTCAATGACAGGAATAACTACGGGAGGGAAGTAGTCATCACGAAAACGACCTTTCTCCGTTTCGTCCCAAGCTAAAGCGAGCTCGTTGTTTGCTAATACTTGAGCTGCGAGCTTCCTTTCCTCAGGCCATAGAAACTTGTTCTGGAGAATGCCGAGCTCATCCATACGTTCCTTAGTTAGACGTTTCCCAGGTTCAAAGTCAGGTGGGTGTGGAGAGAGTTGGGGAAGTAAAAGGAGGGGGTCTTTGGGGAAGGAATGAACGATCTGTGCATGCGCTGGCATCGTTGTAGCGACCGGTTTGACTTTGTGTGCTACCTTTTTGTAGGCAAGGATGTGACGAACAGGATCAATGTTGAATGACTCTTTCAAGAGCTGTTCACAGAACGATGAAGTCAAAAGCTGGGACAATGGAATGAGGGGTTTTGACGAGACAGCTGGTTTAATCATTCTTAGGGACGGTAGCTTAGAGACAGAGGGCAAGGTGCAGAAGCTTGTCGAAGTAGCTGTGAATGTTCCAGAGTTAGGCCATGGCTGGGGTGAAGTCTGGCAAATTCGAGTGTTAGAACTGTCAAGGGGATTGCTGACGGTTACTGATACTCCATCCTGTGTTTTGCTTTTGGATAATCAAACTAGTCTTTGCCATGGGCGTCCGAGGAGGAGTCGGTAAGGTGCGTTTGGTACCACATAGGCGTGTGCCCACGTCTTAATCCCATCAACATCAATTTCCAGCATCTCAATGCATCCTCCCATTTCCTGAGCCTCTCCATTTGCGGTCTGCATTCTCATACGAATCTACTGATTCCTAGGTGCGTTTGTTTTCCTCCAAATATCCTCCCGTATCACAACAATTTCGGAGCCTTCGTCCAGCAGCCCTAATTCAGGGTGGACTCCATTAAGTGTAACATGGATTTCTCTAAGTGGCGTGGCGTGTTCGATCTGAACAGGCGTTTCCCTTTGAACAGTTGGTACGCTGACATTGGTGGAGAGGTTTGTTGAAGGGATGGGTACACGCTGAGTTCTGCAGTGGTCCACGGCCTCCTTTCATAGCTCTGGACTGATAGTGAGGAGATCCGACACAGTGATGCTAGGAATGACTAAGTCAAGTACATTCTGAAGAATCCGTTTAGTGCTATTTGCGTTTGCGGCTTTGGACTCGTAAGTGTAGGATGGCTGGGCTTTCTTGGATTCTGGATGGACATTTGGTATGGGAGTTTGGGGCGGTGGCTGAGCAGATGTGCTCGCTTGTTCCGTTTCAGCAGCTTTCATCTTTGAACGCGTTATAGCCAGGACATCAGTAGGTGCTTGTGAGTCTTCCTCGTCTTCGACTCTAACAACGATGGCGTGATTCTCAGCGATTGGGGTGCATTGCAGGAAGTAAGATTCGGATATGAAGGCCAAGGATTGGATGTCTGAATTCTTTGGGGTGGAGGGCTCTGACTGTGTTCTATTACCAATGTGCACTGCATTAGACCCTGTAGCTGGAGTAGTTGCGGCAGTAGCATATCGTGCATCAATAGCTTGCTTCAATGTTTCGTTTCCCGTCCGTCGGATACGAGACTGGTCTGGGAACGCAAAATACTGCCCGTTGTAAGGAATCATAATTCTGTGGGCATGAAAAGGCCATATTTACACGAGCTGTCATTTGAGCATTCGCACTATGGAGTTGCATGACACTTCCCTGTATAGCGCGCCAAAGGCGCACGCTTTCCCGCGCCTACGCCTTCTCGCGCCTGCGCTTAGTGCGCGTTCCCGTGCTCTATTGCCTATCAACCAGGAGGACCGATCCATGTCCGAGCACCCCTCTAGTACGTCATACTACATGCTGCACGAGTGTAACGAGGACTGCAGCGCTATTACATGTCATTACATACTATCGCACATGTTCTCCCTATCCCTTCCGCGTCCGACGAGATCTTACTTAGTATAAAGCCTGATGGTAGCGCTACTACCCATTACTCCCCTTTACTGTACTTCCCTAGCGTTTGGGTTTTACTTTAGAGTAGTAGTCACCATTAGGGCGCGCGCCCTGTGGTTATCGCGTTTTGGCTTAGATTAGATTGCCTAATCAAGCCTTGCTTCTTGCCTGCTTCGCCTTTGCTCTCGCTTTCACTCACGTCACTTCACGCTCATTATGAATCCCTACACTGCTCCTTGCCTTCCGCATCACCTGCGCGCTTTCACGCGCCCACGCGCACCATAGGCGCACACCTTCCCGCGCTTCGCTTACCTTAGCGCGCGCTTCCCACGCTCCGCTTACTGCGCATTTCTCATCGTGCACTTTGCGCCTTTCTATATCCTTGTGCGCATCCCCTGTCTACTTGAGTCATCTCTTATTTCTGGTTCTGTGTGTGGTAGCAGTCCCCTTTAGGGTCGAACGCGTCTGTCTCAGGCATAGCAGCCTAGGCGCAGCGAGACCCGACATACTGCCTCACCAGCAGTGTTGTTGATCTCACATCTAGAGATTGATTGCGCATGCCGCAGTCAGACTTAGTTCCTTCACCGTCGCGAATAATTCATCCTGCCCGAAGATATTCCCCAGCAGTCGAGCAAGTTTGTATAACGTGGGGGCCACCACAGAAAAAGCAAGTGGAGTTCGATTGATTAGACGAAGGTGGTAGGGGAGGGAGAGGAAGATATGGCAAGGGGGTCGAAGCTGGGGTGGTATGAATGAGTTGGCGTGATTTCGGAGGAGCCCAGGCCTGAGCTGCGGCTGGAGCAAGACAGACTAGTCGAGTATAACAACCGGAATATGCAACATCTCCTATATCGAGAGTGTGCATTTTCCTTGCGAGGTCTTCTACTTCGTCCATTGCTGATTTAACAGGGGCTGAGGGAGGTGGCGCAAAAGCCACGCGCTTGGTCTGAACTTCTCTTTTTACATCTCGTTTCTCTTCTTCTTCATCTGAATCCCATAACGGAGCCGTGACTTTCGTTCTACTAATCTGAGGTACGTTTCTTGATTCTCGTATGGCTCGAATTCTCATTGCGATTGGTTCATTGAGATCTGCATCAAAAGCGTCGTCTGAAAACACAAAACGCCCAGCTTTGAGTACTTCGTCGAAATCCGTAGCCTCCGTCCTCGAGTAGTTAGGATCCTTAAGCTCCAATCGCCTATCAATTGCGCGTCGCGCAGAGGCTGGCAGTCCTTGCCAGAAATAACGGTCCCATTCTTGTGTTGATATTTTGTTATTAGCGACGAGCCAATGAGCTACAGGCCGAAATTGTCTGTAGTACTGTAAAAGCTCAGTTTCAGTGGAAATGTCATTATCGGCATTGCTAATCACGATGCGCTCTAAGTCTCGAATGGAGTAGCACTGACCCTTTGCTGCTCCTGAGTACTGTCCCAGAATACTAGCTTTGAAGACGGTAAAATCTTTGCTTTCATATCCTGTAAGGGTTACCCAAAATCGCTTAGTCTGCAGGTCGACATAACGAACGATTAGTTTGCATTTCTCCGCATCTGTGAGAGCACATGCAGTGGCTAGATCCTCGAATGACTCGAAGAACTCCAAGAGTTCAGACGTTTCTCCATTGAAAGCTGGTGCTTTGCTAGAGTTTGCTCCTGGCATCGCATTGATACCTTTCGATATGGCAGACATTGTAATTCATGGTTTAGGAGGTACCGGGGGTGCTTTTGGAGGGAAGGGTGTGTTTGGTACTGTAGGAATGAGGGTTTGGACTTGATGGGGTGGGTATTTCTCGTTTCGTTTGGTAAGCGTTTGTGATGGGGCAGCAGATGTGATATTCGAGGTGGGGACTGTTTGTATGGGAACAGATGGTGTATTTGGGAAGAATTTAGCAGGCTGGAGTTGAAAGGGAGGTGGAACGGATTCGCCGAATATCGAAGAAAGATTCGTGGAAGGTCCGAGAGTTGGTGATTCGTCAGGGAACGATTCTAAAGAAACTTGGGGTTTGTTCTGGAGATGTAAGAACAGATTGGCACGCTGATGCTGGGGTGTAGAGGGTTTTTGTGGAGGGATAGCTTCTGCAAGTTCTGACCCTTTGGGACGTTTAGGCGAGAGCTGCGCATTTTTGTGATAATAAGTTTTCGGAATGTTGGGCAATAATGGTCGAGAGACCAATTCTAGAGGAAGAGATGTTTATGTCAGTCCAAATGTAGACTAACAATTGAATACGGGGTGCAAGGGAACTGTTCGAAACAACTCCCTCGCGGTGGGCTCCAAAATGTGTAAGGCTGCATTAGAGTTCGGCAGGGAATTGCGAACTGATCGACAGTAGTTTTAAGGACTGTGTTAGTGTATAACACGCAGATAGAAGTAAAAGTGTTTTTGAGGTGAGGACTTCCTAGGAGGCTTTCGGTCATACTTTGAGCGAGTTAGCGCAGGAGATGCTGCTCGAATTTGTCTCTGTATAAGTGTACATGATGGGTATATATGTGATTTCGAGTAGTTCAATGACCAGACTGAGTACAAGAATCTGAACGGCGAGATTGGTATGTCATACAATGATGAAAGGGAAGTTTCGACAACAAAAGGAGAAGTCGACGATGGTGAAAGGGGGTGTTGTATACAAGGCTGGGACGACTGTTTGGTGGCGTTTTGATAAGAGGAACTGAGGCATCTATAATACAAGGTAGTAGTCATAAAAGGAAATGTATATGCGTATCTCGGATGCGAAAAAGTAGAGTTCGCGTCTACGAGACTCAGAGGAGTACTTTTGCGTTAGTATAGGGTGTATGAACTGTGGTCTATACGCGAAGGATATAATATCCTTACAAGTCTCTCAACTTTGCTTATGAGTCTTGTAATACTGGAAAGTACAAAATGAGCAAGTATTTTGCTTGGACTCAAAAATTGGGATGGCACTTGCCTCTGGCATATGGAAGAGTCTTGGTTTCCTACTCCACATCAATGTTAATCATTGGGTAGCCATCATCCTCAACTTCACATCCAGTCAAATTCTTGTTGGCAACTCATTCAAACACAATCCTGATCCAGCCCTTCTTGATATCCTGTTGTGGTGGACACATCATCATACATCCCATAGATTCACAACAGTGTTATTACCCACCATGGTTCAGCATGATACATTCTCATGTGGGGTACTTGCATTTAATGCTTTGTGTCATATCCCGGATTCCAGACCTATCCTATAGTTGGATATATGGACTAATCCTTAGATGAGAATCCTAGACTTCATCCATAACCCGTTCCAGTCTCATCCACTATTGCAATTGTCCAACTACCGCTTGTCTGTCTGGTCCGATCCGATATGCCTATCCGCTCTGGATTTGATATGATAAGCTTTCTTATTCATTACCTGTCCATATAACATTAACACAGCCTATTCCTTTATTCGGTATTCTCTACCTTTCGGATAACCGGTTCTATACTTACCCGATATCTTCACTACTTGTCTATTACCGGTACTCGGTTGTTTACCTATCTGCTATGCTTACTGATCCTGTTATCCTTTGACTGCGCTAATGTACATAGCCTTGGACACTGCCTCTGATTATTCTGTTAGCTACCTACAGTATATAAACTCTTGTAAATCTCGATAGATCCTCAGTTCGAATATTATATTGTCTTGCAACATTCTTGTCCTCACACATTAGTGTTGTAAGGATCCCTTCTCTATCCTTTGGGCTTAGGGATTGATTCCCTAGGCCAGAGCTCTGCTCTTCTGTGTTTCTGGACTTCGTCTATTTCCAGATCCTACCTTAGGCCTAATGGATTGTATCCTTAGGTCAAAGTCTTGCCTTTCCGATACTTGCACTCCTTCCAATCCTTATCCAACTCCATCTCTACCTAAAGGTAGTCTATATCCGTCCACATCTGCTCCGGAACCCCTATCCAGAACTCCAGACCACTATTCCTGCCTCGGACTGCGTCTGTTGCAGTATCTCCACCCTATGTCTTCACTAAAGATTGATACATGTGTTTATCCCACTTCCTATCAAGTGGACGGAACTCCATCCAAACTTCCAATACTCGTCCGGAAGTTTCCCGCACTCATCCAGTTGGTTCCCGCACTCATCTGGAAGTCCTTTGGACACTCCACCAGAGTTGTCTGCCTCTGAAGTCCTCCAGACTTCATTAGGACCTTATTGGACTTTATCCAAAATTAAGGGCACCGTACTCAGGTGAGGGGCACAGCATATGAGCTGAGGCCAAAGCCCTTCTGAGTTAGTCACTCTCACCCCTCCGAGAGATTGTATGCACCTGCATGCATGGTCTTTAACACTTTGGCACACTACATCCTCTCAGAAAAATACAACCTCATTGACTCAAATGCTGTTTGAGATGAGAGGTTGAGAGTTCTGTTGAAAGTCATCAAGCATCATTCTGACCAGGTAAGCTGCAGCTTATATTCAGGGTTCAATACCTAAAACATGAATAGACCTTCAGAGGCATTGTTCATGGCTTTCACTTCACATTTTTCAGCACCAAAACCACAGCTGCACTCTCCTGAGCCTGACAAGAACACCTTAATCAATATTTTAGATTCATCATCCATATCCCCACCACCATCAAGCCCACCATCAAAAAAGCCAAAGATTGCAAAGGAAAAATGTGTTTCAACCACCCACATAGCAAGTGAAGACAAGGAAGCTGGGAAGTGTTGTGGGCTCATGAGATACATAGACAAATGCACAAAGGAAGAGCTTCATGACCAGCTGAATAAAGTAGAGGGGAAGCTTGATGAGGGGTGGAAGGCTGCAGAGGAGTATGATGAGATGGCAGACTTGCATTGTCAAATGGAGAAGCATAAGAAGGACAGGCTGTGGCAGGAGAAGCACCATCAGAAATGCCAAGAAGTAGAAATTGCTGCTGGTCTACATACCCCTGGTTGATCAGGCTATACTGTCATAACGATGCATAAAAACAGGCTAACTAGCAGATTTTGGTGATGCATCAACCATGCTAGGAAGCAGTGGTGCATTAACCTATGCATCACTGATGTCATGATCCTCCTGCACCAAAATGGTGTTGCACTTTTTGAAACTCAGCTATTTGCCATTCCAGGCAGCACATATTATGACTGCAATTTTGGCTTCCAAAAGCAGAAATTCACCCATTTTTGTTACCCTCAGAGCAGCTTGTGGGCACCATGGCAGCTCTTTGCGAGAGGCTGCAGGAGATCCTGAGCTACCATGGGCCCATCTTCCTGGTCATGAGTCACCCTTCTTTGGCACTCGTCCCTTGTACCTCAGAAGGAACAACTCGTCCTGTGCATCTGTGGGCGTGGGAGCTAGAGTACCAGAGAATGGCAATATATATTTATATGGCACCTGCTGATTTGGGTGGGGTCTCAGTAAGTCTTTAAATCTACAGGAAGTCCCTAGGCTAAGTGAGAGGGAGGCGGGACATCTGATCCAATGACTGAGGCCTGGGGTTGTGCTGAGAGATTGAGGAGACACAGAACCACCCAACAGTGCAGGAAGGACAGAGGACACGGATGGGAACCTGAAGACGCATGGAAGAACCCCCCACAAATGGAGGCAGGTGATGTAAATGAGTGAGATGACGGAGCGGCAAAGGTCATGCAGTGTCAGGGTTGAGTAGCAGAGGATATGTGAGGGCTGACTAGATCAGCATGCAGTGGAGCCAGGTGCTCGAGGCAGCACCAATAGCGCAGAAAAGCATCAGAAGACCATTGGCCAGGGATTTGACAATGTGAGGAGGGACACCACAGAGCAGAAGCTCTGTGGTGCCTCCAATTCAAAAGGAGTGTCCAGAGATGGCAGGATAGCCATGCTGAGACCACACATCATTACAACGGGATAAGAATTTTTGTTTTGTGAGGGGAACAAGAGACCCGGATGGGCCTAGGTAGGCAAAAAGGTGCAAGCATGGGAGGAGGGGGTTGATTGAGAGATGGTTGTCAAGCGAGGCAATCAGGTCAGAGGGTGTGTGTTGGCAACCCAAGAATAGATCCTCACTGCACTTACAAGCAGTTTTTGACCAAGGGAGGAAGAGCATGCGAGAGCAACCTGTGGTGGATATAGGGCACAAGTTTGCCACTGTAGGGAAGTAGTGAGGGGAGAACTTGGCCTGAGAAACAGGCAGAAACTTGCCTAGGTGAGCTTGGCCCCAGGTAGCACAGTCTGCTGCTGCCAGACAAGTGGCATCAAGAAGGTTGGAGGGATGAGAGGTAGGAATGCAGGAGGATAAGCATGTCAATGGTGACAGGAGGACAGGCAGGCATTTGGAATCTGCAGGCGTGGCCCACTGGGCACCATGGATAGTGTAGGCAAGGCGGATACCCCCTTGGTAATGGACTCCATTGAGGATGTGCCAGGCCTGAATGCCAGACATGTTGTTGGCAATGGCACCACCAGAGCGTGAGCTGGCCTCAAAGGTGGCAAAGGCACAGAGAAGGAATTCATTGGCGGGCAGGGTGAAGGAGCTGTGGATGTTATTGGCCGAGCAGAAGGTCAGAAATTGATTCATGCTGAGTTGGTAACCAGCAAGGGTGGAATCCTTCCAAGAGTTGGTGACAACTGCGTCAATGTGGGCAGCAAAGTGCGGGAATGAAACTGCAGAAATGGGAGGAGGGAGCTGAGGGTGGATGGATGCCATGGCCTTGGAGACAATGGCCTCTAGGGTGGGGTCAGCAAGAGGCATGGGTGGGATCAGCTGCAAGAGGCCAAAGATGCACACATGCGATGTCATGTGAGAATGTCAATGTTTAAAATTACTAAGCCGTAGATATACCAAAGCTAACAAGAAAGGAAGTGAGACAAAGAAGTACATACTGGCTAAATGACTGACATGAAAGGACAAAGGGCAGTGGGTATGTAAGCAGCATGCATGAATTTAGGAGCAATTGGGAATATGCCCCATGAGGGGCCATCGGCAAGATTGTCTTTGGAGGGCACCCAGATGGTGGTGAGCCACAGCGAGTGCTCGAGGAGGAGACAAATGATTCTATGAAGTACACTATTCTGCTGAGCATTGTGCGAGAGCCCTGCATGAAAGGCACCAACAACACCACTGTTATCAGAGCAAAGAATGAAGTGGGCGTTGCAAAAACCTGCTGCGATGATGCTGCGAAGAGTGAGCTCAATGGCCACCATCTCAGCCCACCCAATGTCATGACCCTCCAAGTACCAAAAGTTGCCAAGGCACCAGGCTGCCAGGCTGCCCAGGAGTCACCTAGGACAAAACCGATGCCCCAGGAAGTGGATGCATCAATAAAGATGGGGGTTGGCAAGGGAGCTGGTGGAGCACTGATGTGCATGCCACAAAACAGATGAGATAATTGAACACGCCACCAGGTGATGTCCACAAGGACCTCTGCAGGGATGGAGCAAGTAGTGAGAGGGTGGGCATCAGGACAGAAGCAACTGGAGAAATGGTAGAGGGAAGGGAGATGGGTGCAGGCTGGAGGTGAGTATGATGGAGCAGTGATTAAGGGTGCCTACAACCACTTCAACATCTCGTCTGGTGATTTTGGCTCCCCTGATCCAGATTGCAAGGCAGGTCAGGTATTTAACCTTCTTGCCCTCAGGAAGCTGGACGGAACGTCCTGGGATATCCCAGTTGAAGCCCAGATAGGGGAATGCAGAAGCAAAGTTGCGAAACTTGGAAATGGACCAAGGCCACCTGTTAAAGACCGTGCACATGGGTGCATACAATCTCTTGGAGGGGTGAGTATGACTGACTCAGAAGGGCTTTGGCCTCAGCTCGTACACTGTGCCCCTCACCTGAGTACAGGTGCCCTTAATTTTGGATAAAGTCTAATAAGGTCCTAATGAAGTCTGTAGGACTTCAGAGGCAGACAACTCTGGTGGAGCATCCGAAGGACTTCCGGATGAGCGCGGGAACTATCCGATGAGTGCGGGAAACTTCCGGACTGAGTATTGGAAGTTCGGATGGAGTTCCAGTCCACTTGATAGGAAGTGGGATAAACACACATATCAATCTTTAGTGAAGACATAGGGTGGAGATACTGCAACAGACGCAGTCCGAGGCAGGAATAGTGGTCTGGAGTTCCGGATAGGGGTTCCGGAGCGGACGTGGATGGATATAGACTACCTGTCATATCCCATACATTGCACGCTTCTCATCCGAAGTTCCGGATGTCAGATCCGATCAGATCTGATCCACAGATCTGTACAGGATCCATCATGATAAGCTTCTTCATTCATATCCTGTTCATATAACGTTAAACACTGGTTATTTCCTCCATTTAGTATATCTTCCTTTCCAGTATATTGGTTATGCTTACTTCCGGCTATGTTTACTGATTCGTTCACCTGTGATTAACTTCTGGCTTATGTTTGACTTCTAATAAGTGTTGCTTATACATTGCAATACTTTGTGCATAGCCTTTCATGTAGTTCTATCATATATAAACTCTTGTATATGTCCTATAGCACCCCAGTTCAAATATCATCTTAGATTGTCCTCATTCTGTTATCTGGACTCGAGTCTTATCAACTCTTGTCACCCTCCGAGACTAAAGGATTGTATCTGATAGTCTAACACATCCGCCTCTATCTTCAGATAGTCTATACTCTGTTAGTTTCTAGTCTTAGACTTGTCTAGACTAGCCTTTATACTTCCGTCCGATATCCGGACGCCATCTGGATAAGTATACGATACTATTCCTTATCTTCAGATAGGAATACGATACTTGTCTCTACATCCGGATACCATACGATAGTCTTCCGGATCTTCGGATATGATACCTATAGTATTCTGAAATATGGGGCTATACTCGGGAAAGGGGCACAGCGTACGAGCTGAGGCCAAAGCCCTTCGAATCTGAACCCTATTGAGTACGACCTTAACACTACCCTTAGGTAGAGACGGAGTTGGATAAGGATTGGAAGGAGTGCGAGTATTGGAGAGGTAAGACTTTGACCTAAGGATACAATCCTTTAGGCTTAAGATAGAATCTGGAAATGGATGAAGTCCGGAAATGCGGAAGAGTGGAGCTCTGGCCTAGGGAATCAATCCCTAGGCCCAAAGGATAGAGAAGGGGTCCTTACAACACTAATGTGCGAGGACAAAAATGCTGCAAGACAATGTAATATTCGAACTGAGGATCTATCGAGATGTACAAGAGTTTATATACTGTAGGTAGCTAATGGAATAATCAGAGGCAGTGTCCGAGGCTATGTACATTAGCGCAGTCAAAGGATAATGGATCAGTAAGCATAGTGGATAGGTAAACAACCGAGTACCGGTAATAGACAAGTAGCAAAGATATTGGGTAAGTATAGAACCGGTTATCCGAAAGGTAGAGAATACCAAATAAAGGAATAGGCTGTGTTAATGTTATATGGACAGGTAATGAATAAAAAGCTTATCGTATTGGATCCAGATTGGATAGGCATATCAGATTGGACGGATGAGCGGTAGTTGGACTGCCGAGTGACCGAATATGCCAGACAAGCTGGAGGCACCAAAGCAGGCGTTATGGTCAATGTGGACCCTCCCATCCCAGAAAATTGTGACGTGAAGACGGTCTTCTGGGGCTATGGGCATGCAGCGATGAGTGGCGTCGATGTCAAAGACCGCAGCTTCTGTGCCTGGAGAGGCGTTTGCGACAAGGAGGAAGCATTGGGCGAAGGTACCCCAGTCACAAGAGAAGGCAGAGGAATCGATCTCAGAGTTGATGGAGCAAAGGGTGATTGTGAGGGAAGGAATGGTCTTGAATAAGATGCAATTTCCCAGAATTGGGATTGAAGACTACACCAAGAGGAGAGGAGTGGAAAGGGCCAAAAAGGCATTCAAAAAGGGCTGGGTCATATGGGTCAGAGTATTTACCAGCAGCAACCTCATTACTGATGTGGGTATTGATGATGTCGGGGTGCTCTAAGGCAGACCAATGATTGGGGGGCAAGAAAGTTGAAGTAAGGGACAGTGAGACACCCAAATGGAAGCCATCGTGAATACCAGCAATGACATCAAGGAAATCTTCAAGAACACCTGCTTCACGAAGCAGCTCCTCCCATCTCTGCCAGTGGAGGGGGGTCATGATTGGAAAGAAGTGGTTATGCAGGGTAGGATTGAGCATTATGCTCTGTGGACCTGCAGCAAGAGCAGACATGAGTGAACATGCACTTGGAGGCAGGGTTGGCACATCCCTTGGAACTGTTGAAGAAGAAACAAACCGAGACATTGCAAGGCCCTTCCAGGCACCTTGAGCGTCCTTGACAAGCCAGCTATTGTCGATGGAGGGGCAATCTTTGGGGCAGTGGAGCTCCTCACAGAACCAGCAGAGGGCTGTGATGCAAAAGGAAGACAAGGTGGGTTTTTCCCCAGTGTCTGGGGCAGCCTCCCTCTGAAAGGAGTTTGGTGCAGGGCAAGGGTGTTTCCCTGAGGGAGCAGAGGATGAGGAGGTAGGTGGACGGGCTGGGGCAGAGGTGATGGGCTTGCTCACAGAGGAGGAGCTGGAGCTCATCTGGACCATCATGTGGTCAAACTTTGCCATGCGATTCTTATGCTGCTGATCAAGGATCGACTGCCACACATGGACCTGGAATATACTGGGATCAAAGTCACCAGAGCGCTTAGGGAAGGCCATGCGAAGGGCCTCATCGTTGATGAGGTAGGTGGTGAAGGCCGAATATATATCAGGCCAGGCAAAGATTAGGTCATAGTGCTTCTGCCAGGAGCCAGCAATGGCGATGCGATCAGGAGAGGTGAGGTAGAAGGAGATGAGCAGAATGAGGTTCTGGGACGCCTCATGGAAGTTGGCAAAGGACAGGCTGCATTCCATGGCACGAGTTTCTGCCTCAGTGCGCTTAACCAGCAGATCAGAGGATGGGCAGAGCTCGAACAGCGGGAAGTACAAGCGCCAACTTGACTCCATGATGTTGATGTGCTTGGCATGGTGGCTGACAGCATGAGGATCAAGGAGAGCACCCTGGACTGGAGCACAGTGGGATTGCAGAGCACACAAAATGCGGCTCTGGGCAAGAGCATATGGCATGAGAGGCAGGAAATCACACAAGTAGCCATCTGCAAATGCAGTCAGAAAATGAGCCATCAAAGGCAAAAAGGCAGAGGAGGTGCGAAGGCCCTGGAAGTGACAGGTGCACAGGCACTGGGAGCAAAGAACTCACATGAAGGTGCAGGGCAACAGCCCAGGTGTGAAGGCAACCCCACAAGAACAGAACAAGAAACAAAAAGAAAAGCGTACCAGGCTAGGAGAGGCTCCCCGGAGGAGCTGAAGGATAAAGGGCACACCCAAGGCATTACCATGGAGAGATTGCGCATATCTGGAGAGAGCTTCTTCAGCGGCTCTGGAGGCAGTGGCAGCCACCTCCTCCTCAGTGAACAGATGAGGAGGCGGGCAGGAGGTGCGAGAGGCAGGAGATAAGGGGGGGAATGCATGGAGGGTGGAGGTGAGGGTGGAGAAGCAAAGGCATGGGGGGCAGCAGAGATGCTAGACCCTTCTGGGGCAGGCAAGGAGGAAGGGCCTGCAGGAGAGATTGCGCGATCTGAAGCTCTGGAGGAGATCAGGGAGGAGTTGCCACCAGGTGGGTCAGGAGTGGTGGCAGAAGGGGTGGGAGGGGGTACAGCGGAGTCTGGAGCAGGAGTGGGGGCAGAGGCAGTGGGTGGAGGCACAGCAGTGTCAGGCAGTGCCAAAACAGGAGGTGGAACCCCACCCGCAATAGCTGCAATGGAGGCAAGAGCCTGCATTTTCCTGGTCTTGAGACCAACTGAGGGATTGGGCATGGGGAGGGAGGAGAAGATGTGGGGCGGTGGGAGGTCGAGTGGCGTTGAGCACATGGAGGGGGTGCGGATCCCAGAGTGTTTGGCATGAGGGTACCATGTGCAAGGGGGCACGCTGGGCATGTGGACGCCAGGGGGGGAAGGAGAAGGGAGAGTGTGAGAGGGAGTGGAACAACCATGGGAGGAGAGAGAGCCCCTGGAGGAGGGAGGGAACAATGGGATGAGGAAGGAGGACCGCCAGGAGAGGAAGGAGGAAGCCACTGAAGAAGAAAGAACAGAAAAAGAAGAGGACCAGAGGCCTAAAGGAATCAAAGTGCATGCAGAAAATGCAGATCCTGATGCCCTCAGAGCAGCTCGTGGGCACCATGGCAGCTCTTTGCAAGAGGCTGCAAGAGATCCCAAGCCACCATGGGCCCATCTTCCTGGTTACGAGTTGCCCTTCTTTGGCACTTGTCCCTCGTACCTCAGAAGGAACAACCCCCTCATGTCAGGCCTCCCCCACATTATTCCCACACATCACATGTTCTCATTTTTCAGCCACATGGTGTCACTGGGGGCAGGAGCCAATTTGCCCACAGGTAAAAAGTTGAACCCAGTGTGATCTCAGACAAACTTGGGTCACCTTTAGTTTCAGTGTAAAATAATAACAAAAATTAAATTTTTGCTTGCATTTTCCTTAGTTTATATCAGTTTGAGTTGTATTTCTACATATAAATTCTGCTCGACATATCTACCCATTTTGACTAGCCATCACATATACTCTGAGATATGATTTTTTTATCATTTGTCCATAGGGCCACATAATGAACACATCTTCAACAAGTTACAAACTTATATTTTGAGTAGATTTCAACTGTGATTATTATTTAATCTTTTGTTTTTCATTGTAATCAAGATGGGAAATTTTTATCTGTGAATGCAAGCAAAATAGTAATTTGATTATGATCATATTCTAGAGTGTTTTTAACTTATAACATCCTATGTTCTTTCTATTTCCACTCTTTTGTTCCTCTGATATATAATGAAAAAAATAATATCAGTTTATGGGAAAAAGTCTAACCAAATTTCAAGATAATATATACTTTGCTCTGTAAACAAAATTGGAAATAAAGTAAAATCTGACCTATTTTTGTCAGCAAATCAAATTTTGAACAAAGTCGACATCAACAGTTGACAGTCAACAGTTAACAGGTATGCCTATCATAATTGATTGATCTGTGAACCCAACTGTTGATTGTTGACTTTGTTCAAAATTTGATTTGCTAACAAAAAAAGGTCAAATGTTACTTTATTTCCAATTTTGTTTACAGAGCAAAGTATATATTATCTTGAAATTTGGTTAGACTTTTTCCCATAAACTGATATTATTTTTTTCATTATATATCAGAGGAACAAAAGAGTGGAAATAGAAAGAACATAGGATGTTATAAGTTAAAAACACTCTAGAATATGATCATAATCAAATTACTATTTTGCTTGCATTCACAGATAAAAATTTCCCATCTTGATTACAATGAAAAACAAAAGATTAAATAATAATCACAGTTGAAATTTACTCAAAATATAAGTTTGTAACTTGTTGAAGATGTGTTCATTATGTGGCCCTATGGACAAATGATAAAAAAATCATATCTCAGAGTATATGTGATGGCTAGTCAAAATGGGTAGATATGTCGAGCAGAATTTATATGTAGAAATACAACTCAAACTGATATAAACTAAGGAAAATGCAAGCAAACATTTAATTTTTGTTATTATTTTACACTGAAACTAAAGGTGACCCAAGTTTGTCTGAGATCACACTGGGTTCAACTTTTTACCTGTGGGCAAATTGGCTCCTGCCCCCAGTGTGTGGGAATTACCCCACAACACCTAAAACATCACCCAATATGGTATACACACAATTATAATTATTCCCACACCCTCCCCACCTCACTGCAGCTTCACCACCACACCACAATAGGTCCCTGATCATATATAAGCAGTAGTTTAGTATATATGTGTATAATATAATATGATGGACCGCTTTTTTTGTTTATTTGTGTGACAGCTCCCTCTCCAGGGCCCCTTCAAAATAGGTAGGGTACAGAAAACTTTCACATTTTTGCCCCTTTGATAAAGAAATGTCCCAGGGCATTCAGAACATGATTAGGAGTATATATTAAGGGTTTACCTTCATTATTTGAGCTCCTGAAACATTCTACATCAATAGATATGTTATATATATGAAAAATCACAAAATAGCATTGTTGATGTTTTTCAGCATCTTACCCTTGTATACATGACCAACCCAGCTCATATATCATTATTAGTACATGCATATATGTATCTTATGTTGAAGATCAGCTCAATATATGACAGAATGTTGAGGTAGTGCATATCCTTGCTATTTTGACTGATCAGGAGCCTACATGGTAATTAAGCCTGTGATAAGTGATCAGAGACCTTGGATACCTTTAATATATGTCTTTAATGATAGCCCTAAAATTCTAGAAAGATCCATGAAGGATTGACTGAATAGCAGATAAAATGACATATATGTAAAAAGTGACATTTATATATGATACAGGTTGAAGATATCATTAAAAATATGTAAGGTAGATAGGGAATAATATAAGGACCCTATACTACCTACTGCCCTGATGATAGATGGTGGGTGGATGGGATGTAGTGTAAATATGAGATGTTTCAGCATTAAGGTCCTACCATAACTCAACTGACTATTTTCGATGTTTTGGGTCTGTGCAGTTTCCCACACTCATTTGTTATCTATTTCACTTCCTTAGCACTCAAATCTTGTTAGATTGTTCTATAAATTTACATATATGATACTGAATATATTTTAAATGCACTCCAGGTTTCTGATTATTAAAATTCAATGTTTTGAAGGCATGGTCCCCTTATCAGTAGAAATAGCAAGGATATACACTACCTCAACATTCTGGCCTATATTGAGCTGATCTTCAACATAAGATACATATATGCATGTACTAATAATGATATATGAGCTGGGTTGATCATGTATACAAGGGTAAGATGCTGAAAAACATCAACAATGCTATTTTGTGATTTTTCATATATATAACATATCTATTGATGTAGAATGTTTCAGGAGCTCAAATAATGAAGGTAAACCCTTAATATATACTCCTAATCATGTTCTGAATGCCCTGGGACATTTCTTTATCAAAGGGGCAAAAATGTGAAAGTTTTCTGTACCCTACCTATTTTGAAGGGGCCCTGGAGAGGGAGCTGTCACACAAATAAACAAAAAAAGCGGTCCATCATATTATATTATACACATATATACTAAACTACTGCTTATATATGATCAGGGACCTATTGTGGTGTGGTGGTGAAGCTGCAGTGAGGTGGGGAGGGTGTGGGAATAATTATAATTGTGTGTATAATTGATGTCTCTTTCTCCCACCTCTTTTTAGACTCTAACGCCAAGTTCTATGTATGAAATTACAACCTAACAACGCTGCCTCAAGCTGGTGCCTCCGATTTCACCCAATCCATCCCAGTGCCTTCTACCTCCCACCAATCCTCACCCTCCATTAACGGAAATTTACTCACCAACCCTGTATTTAGGATTGGCTCCCTTATGTTGTTCTGGTGCACTGCTACTAGTGCAGGGTCCATGCACCTTGAAGTTTTACTATGAAAACACCCACCCCTTCCTTCAGACAGCTCAGCAAACTCAAGGACTATATAGATTCAGTGCATTCTCAGTCACAAGGTAAGTATATTCATTTGCTCAGTCCCTCCCATGTCTGACACCCCTCCATCCCAATCTATGTTTGTCCCTGATAGCCCATCGAATCCTGAGTTGTGTTACGATGGTGCAGGGAATGCATATGCGCATGATCATGCAGGCAATTGGCTCTCCCATCCTGGGATCGCTCAGGCTGTCACTCATACACAGTGCCCTCAAGGTCACATGTCTTATAAAGTAGGTCAATTCATTGTTCTCTAAGCTTCGCAACATAGGCTTACCACTTGCAGCAACATGCAGCTATGCCTTTGACATTTGGACTCACCACACCTGCCAACTTCTTCGAACCTGGTGAGGCATCTGAACCACCACCCTTACTGTCTGGGTCCATCTTGCTCTGGGCCCTGCTCAGATCCCCCTCCCGACTTGCCAGATACAGACCTTCATGACTCCGTGGCGATTGCTGTAGCTCATGGATATGCGCCTGCCGTCAGAACTGCTGGCACATGTCACAAGGCTGCACCCCAAGGTAACAAAGGCAAGAGAAAAGAGAATACCGAGCGCACTCTCAAGTGTGCACATGCAGCTGAGGGCAATGAAGATGACCCAAGGGCTGGGGCCAAACATGGCCGGCCCTGTGGGTCCAACAATTACAGCCCAGCTGACATTCAAGTCCTCCTAGACTTTGTTGAAGATGAGCGCCCTCTGGGCTAGAAAGGCTGGCAAATGATCCATTCAAAGTACAGCGAGTGGGCAAGGAGCCAAGGCCATCCTCCTCGCAAAGCCATGTCACTTGAAACAAAGTTCAAACAAGTAAGTCTTACATTTAAACATTTCTACCCACATCTCACATAACAACCTCAGTTGGTGAAAACAATGAAGCCCACAGGCAATGGTGTTTGTCCCCCTGATGTAACTCATGCACATGAGATCGATGCGCTATCATATCCCATATATTCACGCTTCTCGTCCAAAGTTCCGGATATCAGATCCAATCAGATCCAATCCACAGATCCATACCAGATCCGTTACAATAAGCTTCTTCATTCATATCCTGTTCATATAATGTTAAACACTGCTTATTTCCTCCATTTAGTATATCTTCCCTTCCGGTATATCGGTTATGCTTACTTCCAGCTATGTTTACTGATCTGTTAACCTGTGATTAACTTCCGGCCTATGTTTGACTTGTAATAAGCATTGCTTATACATTGCGATACTTTGTGCATAGCCTTTCACTTAGTTCTATCGTATATAAACTCTTGTATATGTCCTGTAGCACCCCAGTTTGAATATCATCTTAGATTGTCCTCATTCTGCTATCCGGACTCAAGTCTTATCAACTCTTGTCACCCTCCAAGACTTAAGGATTATATCCGATAGTCTAACACATCCGCCTCTATCTTCGGATAGTCTACACTCCATTGGTTTCTAGTCTTAGACTTGTCTAGACTAGACTTTATACTTCTGTCTGATATCCGGACGCACCTTCGGATAAGTATATGATACTAATCCTTATCTTCGGATAGGAATACAATACAGTGACTTGCAAAACTGTTACAATGTTTGGTACTTCTTTAGTGTACACATTATTGTGCCTGTATGCATGGAAATCACACTTTATGTTGGTGAGAGATATTGGAGAGCTAACCCCTGGCTACACATAGACACTTGGGTTACGTGATTTGGCCCAGGGGAGGTGAAGATATGGCTATTTTAAGACAGAGATACCATTGTAACAGTTTTGCAACTGTTGATAATAATTAAGGTATTGATAAATATCAGTACTTGGTATAACCTCCTTTGGCTTTAATTACTGCCTCAATCCTCCTAGGCATACCTTCAATCAATTTCTGACACACCTCAGCTGATATCTTGTTCCATTCCTCCTCAATCCTTCTCCACAACTCCTCCATTCCCTTGGGGGGATGCTCATGCTCTACAAGCCTTCTTTTGAGGTGACCCCAGAGATGTTCCAAGGGATTAAGGTCAGGAGATTGTGCAGGCTATACCATAGTCCTAAATTCCTGGTCATCTAACCACTCCCTGACCTTTTTGCAGGTATGCTTAGGGTCATTGTCTTACTGAAAGATGACATCAGAAGGATTAAAATCATATAACTCCAGGGAATTCTGAAGTTCATCCTTCAAAATTTGAAGGTAAAGATCCCCATCCATTCTACCATCAATTTTAGCAGCATAGCCAACTCCTTCCCAGGTCATACAGCCCCACATCATCAAAGAACCTCCACCAAACTTGACAGTTCCTTGTACCAATCTGTCACTGAGCCTCTCTCCTGACCTTTTCCAAGCCCATTTGTAACCATCTGACCCTAGGCGATTAATCTTGGTTTCATCAGACCATATGACCAACTTCCAGTCCTCCAAAGTCCAATTTCTATGAGCATAGGCAAAATCTAAGCAGGCCTTGCGATGTTTGGCAGACAGTAGAGGGTGTTTGGACTTGACTACAGCCTTCATTCCAGCTTTTTGAGGTAGTGGCCAGTGGTACTTGGATGAAGAGGTTGATTGATAATATTTGAAAGAGATTTGGTTACTTGAACAGCAGTTTCTGCTTTCTGAGTGGAGATGAGATGGATAGCATGGCAAATATTGGCAGAGGAAAGCTTGGCTGGACAACCACCAGTGGACTTTTGTAAGGAAGAATGCTCCTTGGAATGAAGTCTGGAGATAGTAGCAGTGCTGATACCAGTTGTAGAGGCAATAGAGCGGATAGAATGACCAGCATCAAGCTGAGAGATGATAGTATTCTTTTGAGTGGTAGAGAGAGATCTCATGGTGGTAATGATTGAGAACAAAGAAGAGTGGGACTAATTTCAAACTCAGACACAATGTTTTTATGTATATCTCTAATTATATTAACAAGTAACAGCAGCTATCCTTTTATTTGACTGAGATCCTACTATCCATATCAATAGTTGCAAAACTGTTACAATGGTATCCTTGTCTTAAAATAGTCATATCTTCACTTCCCCTGGGCCGAATCACATGACCTAGGTGTCCATGTGTAGCCAGGGGTTAGCTCTCCAATATCTCTCACCAATATAAAGTGTGATTCCCACACATACAGGCGCCATAATTTGTACACTGAAAAAATACCAAACATTGTAATGGTTTTGCAAGTCACTGTACTTATCCTTACCTTTGGATAGGTAAATGATACTTGTCCCTACATCCGGATATCATACAATAGTCATCCAGACCTTCAGATACGCTACAATAGCCATCCGGATCTTCGGATACAATACTTATAGTATTCTGAAATACTGGGCTATACTTGGGAAAGGGGCACAGCATACAAGCTGAGGCCGAAGCCCTTTGGATCTGAATCTATTTGAGTATGACCTTAACGTGCGCTCATCAATGAGCATGCTGGTACACATGATCTCAACTGACTTGGTGTGAGGAATAATGCCTCTCATTGTGTGATATGGCACTTTTCACTAGGGAGTACATGGCACGAACTTGCAGCACCACTCTGGGTGCTATCTGCAGCTATTCCTATATGAGGCGCAGCTTTCCCGCGCCATGTGCGCACACTTCCTGCGCTTCATGATGCGCACGCTTTCCCACTGCTTGAGCGCCCTATAGCGCCAGCCATCCAGAAGCATCCATCCACTGTCCACCAAGCTCTCTAAGTGTGTATATTCCTATTTCTCTTATTTGCATATCGTTCCACTTTTATTTTTATCATGGACCCTTACTTTTACATACCTTACTCGGTAGCACTTCGGCTCCGCATGACAGCACTTAGGCGCCATATATAAGCGCCAGCAGTACTTACTATTGGGGGACTTTTCAGTTGACAGAACTTTCCACCCACTATTTACCTAGCAGAACATAGTAGAATTCCATTCGTTTACATTCTCTCATTTGCGCATATACGTGCGCACTTTCCCACGCTTCACGCAGCATATGCGCGCCTTCCCGCGCCTTCATGCCTTGTGCGCACCTGCGCTTTCTCACGCCTTGCATTGGCTGACCAGTAGTGCCTTCAGCGCATACAACTAGATCCTTGCTGCACTCGCTTCCCCTTTAGGGTCGAATGCACTTTCGTCTCAGGTATAGCAGACTAGGCAATGCGAGACCTACAACAATTATAGATACAGTCAGGAGCTTTGTTCACGCCTCACTGTGTTTTTGTTTCTACATCGGATTTCGATGCTGATGCCAGTCAGGACGACTCACGCAATGTTAGTCCCCCCATCAAACACACTGCAGTCACCCAAGCCACTTGCACAGATGCTTCTGTGCCATGCCACCAAGGTGCAGCTGCCTCAGAGTTGCTCACTTGTATCAGCGGCGCCTTTGACCCTACCATCCAGGAAGCTTGGGATGAGCAACATGCCAATCGATCCCTTGCAAACACACAGCTACTTACCCGAGCACAACAGCTACGAGATGCGAATACAGTTACAGAGAAGTTACGCACTCAACTGTATGACTTGCACACCAAACTCTATGCTGTCGAATGTGAACGTGACCTTGGTCAGCTTCATATGGAAATGATGCAGATGCATGGACCTCCTCCCAACCCAGCTCCTTGCAACACTCGTTGCCGGTACAAACCCAAACAAGCAAGTTATACATACTACCCTGATGGAGGCCAAAGCATCATCTGGCACATTGATACAGAGACCCTCACCAACATGTCTGATCATCCTCCTCTTTCTCCCCACTTTACTGATGTTACCCCTACCGATTTTGGCACTATTCTATCTCCTTGCCATGCAGGACTGTCTCATGGACCAGAGCCATTCTGCTGGGCAAGTAGACCACGTTCCCATGGTGGACATCCACGCAATACTGTGGTTCATCCGAGTCGTTCTCACATGCAAAGCACCCAAGAGCCTACAGACCCCAACAGCGGGGAGGATGCCTGTGAGCTGCTGAGCACAGAAGTGTAGTTTACAGGTTACCCTTACCAAAAGTGTTGCATCTCTTACTCTGATTGTCTTCTAATTTGTGCTTCATTGAGAATAAAACAATGACTGTTATACAGTGCAACTGGCAGAACTCACCATTAACTCCAGACCTATCATCAGCACAACTAGCAGAACTCACCATCATCAGCGCGACTGGCAGAACTCACCATTAACTCCAGACCTATCATCAGACCTTATCATTGATTACTTATCTCTCCCTTACTCCGATTGTCTTCTAACCAAATCCAGCCTCCTGTGCCAGTCTACTTTGTGGATCCCAATTCCTTTTGATGTGATTATACAGCGCAACTGGCAAAGCTCACTATTAACTCCAGACCTATCATTCAGACCTTATCAATGATTGCTCAAGAGTATTCAAAATGGGTGAATTCAAGGATGCAGATGTACCTCTACCCTAAGTACTCTAGCATGACATGGAAATGTGAGACCCGATCTTTCTGCCTTTGCATGGAAAATAACATGCTCTCAAAGTCTTGCCAGACAGCAGCATTATCAGCTGTCTCCTGCCAACATTTAAGGTGCACTGAGTGGATTTGGTTGATACCAACTCAGATTGTGTGCAGATTGTGCAATCGAATACAGATCTCGATGAGATCACCCCATGAATGTTTGTTAGCAATCTCAAGCAGTATGCACAATCTCCCAAAAGCACCTTGAATACCACACATCCTCCATTCAGCAGTCTGCCAGTAAGAGAGGACTTCACGATTGAATACCATGTGTTTGTTGATTTCAGTGGCTGACCCTTGAACGTGTTGGCCTTGTTTGAGGGGCGCACAGATCTGGCCTTGGATGTCATTGGTGTTAGTTATGTGATTATTCACCTCTACAGTACGCATTCCATGTGTTTCATATCCTTATATGTGTCATTACACTTACTATAGTATTCCCCACATTTCACTCCATACATACTTGACTTCCTGACCTCCCTAGGATGTCCCTAGGTTGAGTTATTCCTTCCCTTTGACTCATTGCTTATCTGTTTACGTTTGTTTACAAAACATCGCCCATATCCTAGAGTCCAGTGCTCCCTGCCTCTTTGGCAACTTACTCTGGACTCTAGGTACTGTATAACTTTACTATACTCATCAATACATTGGCAACTTACTCTGGACTCTAGTCCTATCTCTCTTGGTCTCTCAGTAGCCTCTAGAAGCAGCCCACTTCACTCCCATTCTAACAATTGGTCCCACATGGGAAGGCTGTATCAGCCACAATGTAGTAACCTGGGGGAGTGTGATCTCGAAGGGAGGCGTAAATTTTGTGAGCAAGACATGCATCATGCCAGCTACCAGGGGCATTTGTCCTTGCAGCAATAACCACCCCTGCAACATATTGTTAATGAGCAAAGTGCAAATTCTGGATCAAACTCACCTTCAGCTGAGAACACCAACACCGAGCTGATAAAGTGCTCGGAGAGCTAACCATTAAATGTGGCATTTTTGATGTCAACATCATCAGATGTTTGCACAGGTAACTTAAGACCATCACCAAATGCCCCTCCAAGTCTCCCGTGATGTACAACAATGAGTGCACTACAGCATTCAAATTCTGGGCCCTCGAGCCATTGAATTCTAGCATCTGGTATGGTGCGGAGGGAGAGCAGGAGAAGCTGAAGACCAAATTTGAGGTAGCGGGTGACAGTACTGGGGATAATAGCAAATATCTGCTGTAGGCTGATAGCATGCATAGTGGAACTGAGATAATGCAACACCAGCCCAAGTGCCCCTGTGGCATCAAGCGAGCACCACTCGATGCATGTATTTCCACCCACATTCACATCCTCATGAGGGATTGGAGTTTCAGACCAGCATTGGGCAAAACCTGTGGTAAGGAGCGAGGCAAAGGTAGTTACATCAATACCCATTGTAGTGATAAAGGCTCGATCATTCTGACTATTGTATAATGCCTGCCAAGGGTGTTGATGCGAGGATTGGGAAGAAGCTGGGGTCGGCAAAGGTATAAACGATGGGTGTTCCAGGTGTCAATGCGCTCTTGTCATGATACCTCAATCCCACCAATGAGGGCTGCAGCTAGGACCTGAGCTCCTTCATCGTCATCAAAAAGTTCTGCCTCGTCATCGTTGAGAAGCAGGTACTGGATTGCAAGATCGTCTATCAAGGACTGGACTAAATCTATTCGCTGAGTGTACAGGGGATTATTTTGGCATAGATTATATTATTGACGTTATTGCAAATGTATTTCAGGCTCCAAAATAATCTATTCTGGATTATTTGCCTGCAGAAAGTCATCCAATGTGGGGGAGGCCTGACATGAGGGGGTAACCAAAATGGGTGAATTTCCGCTTTTGGAAGCCAAAATTGTGGTCATAACATGACCGAGCTATGGACTATACATAGGTCTGCTAAGGAGCATAGATGATGCATCACCTGTGACTTGTAGTTAGCAGACTTGATGCATCATAGCTACAGAAACTGGTGGGTTGATATAAATGTCCACAACAGGTGCTGTTCTTATGTTTTGATTAGGCATTCCTACTCATGACAACTCAATAGCATATGATGTCCCTGCAAGATAACTCACCAAAATGTCAAAACACTCACTCACAGAGCTGTCTAGACCAAATGGTGCTGTTGAAAAGGAACTTGCCCACCAGAAACAGATGCACCAATCAGGACAAAAATGGAAGAATCTGCATTGTGATGCAATCTATCACAACTGGCATGGACCATTCACATGGAATCAAATTGTGGATGCTGCAAACCATCTGTCTGTAGGATCAAAGATGAGCTCAACAAAGATTGTACAAATCTTGAAGAAAAATATGCTGTTACCTTCAAAAATCTCTCATGTTCAACAGTGGAGAGCTGGATTGAACATTCAAAGGATGGGA
Organism: Suillus cothurnatus; assembly: GCA_016758765.1. Classification (NCBI taxonomy): domain Eukaryota; kingdom Fungi; phylum Basidiomycota; class Agaricomycetes; order Boletales; family Suillaceae; genus Suillus; species Suillus cothurnatus. The sequence goes on along the minus strand of JABBWL010000058.1, from coordinate 287,403 downwards.
AGCCCTGGTGGAGTGACTCCACTTTGCACATGGCAGAAGATGGAAATCATCAAGGGCATGCCAATGGTGGTTGTTGTGGTGTTTTCATGAGTGAAGGGCTACTGCAGCTGTCATTAGGCTAATATCTTATGAAGCAAAATTTTCCAGAAGTTGAACAAGCCATCATTAAGTGATGAAGGGTGAGTTATATGAACAGGATATGAATGAAGAAGCTTATCATAATGGATCTGGAACAGATCTGGGATCCGGAACTTTGGATGAGAAGCACGAGTGTATGGGATATGACAGTATCCCCCCTTTAGGGCTGATCCCTAGGAGGCCAAGAATTGTAGATCCAGTCCGGACAAGGAATGTGAGAATCGATGGAGAAGATTGATGGTAGCATTGCTGAGTTCGGATTTCCACAGATATACCAATGTCAAAGCATCGCAGATGATTCCTACCCCCACTTATTAACACATACTAGCTTTACTTGAAAAATGACTGGCAACAACTCTGGAGCTCAGAAATCCACTAAGGAAAGACTTGAGGAACTCAGGCAACAAGTATTGGATGCAGAAGAAGCGGCCTGGATGGGAGGCTTTGAGGGCTCAAGAGGCAGAATGGAAGCGCGTAGCGGATCTAGAGAAAGTGAGGCAAGCTGAGATCTAGATCCAGCAAGCAGAGGAGAAAAGACATCAAGAGATAGTCAAGGAAATGGTGCATTTCGGATCCATTTGTTGATCTTTCACTAACGTCCGGATAGACTCAGAAGATGTCTTCCAAGGAGGACAGATCCTGCATGCACTGCTCCAGAAGGGCCTGGATCTGTCTATGGACAGATGCAGCTGCTAACGCTTTGGTGAGTCGTCCGAAAGCTTCAGATCCAAGTTTCTGATGTTTGAATAGGTCAAGTCTTGTGATTCTTGCCAGAAGGACAAGGTCACTTGCCCTGGACAGCCCAGAACCATTAAGGCCTCTAAGGGTAAGAAAAGGCAGCATGCTGCCAGATCTCCTTCACCCAAGGGCAAGGGTAAGAAGCGTCAGTGGAGTCCTACTCCTGAGGCTCTGGATTACATGGAGTATGATGATCAGGCTTGGGTGGCAGCTGCTAATAACATAGTAGCGGAACTGGCTTGGACCAATTTGCTCTTGGAGAAGAGTATTGAAGCGGCAGAGGGAAGTAGGGCTGCCACGGAGCAGATGTGCTTTGGATTGGAGCTGTTCCCAGAGGGAATTCCAAGCCCTCCTATTCAAGGAGCTTAGACTCGACCCTCAGATAGCTTTGGATAAGGCTCAGATGGGTCCAGATAAGGAGATGGAAAATGCATCCGGAAGTGAGGAGGGCGGATCCGGAGGGGATGAATGGTCTATGGAAATGTAGATATTTTCGGATCCATTTCTGACTTCCGCTACTTGTACTTGTAGTTTCCGTCATATACAAATACTTCAGAGTTGAATAGGACCAGGCTTATCCAGATATGCTGAGTGATAGTCTGATACTAGTTTGGACGTGTTTCCGAGTTCCATAGCTAGTAACCATGAAGTCTCTTCATCCATTCCTTCATATCCAGACCATTGGACGAGGTATAGGAGCTGACATTGTCTTCTTTGCTGGTCTAGCTTAGAGTCTAGGATTTCAGATATCTCATACTCTGGTTCTCTGTTAACTTCTACTGGAGGAGGAGGGGGTTGAATACGATTAGGAATGGTGTTCGGTGTTGCAGGTTCTAATTGGGATACATGGAAAACAGGATGGACGGAACACAAAGAATCTGGAAGTTGGACGGTAATGGAATGTGATCCCAGACGAGCTATAATCTCAAATGGACCTAAGTTCTTTTCTGATAGTTTCTTGGACAGACGAGTGGAATGGAAGTATTTAGCTTTCACGAATACTTGTTCTCCAACTTTGAAGTTTGGAGTGGGTATCTGATGCACGTCTGCAGGTCCTTGATTTCTTTTCTGCACAAGAGACATCTCTTCTCAGAGGAATAGGTGTAGTTCATTGAGGTCTATAGCATAGTCACGGGCAAGGGCAGATGAGAGGTCACATTCTGGATGGATGGATATGTTCGGATGATAACCTTTATTGGCGAAGAATAGTGAAACTCCAGTGGTAGCACTTGGAGCGTTGTTATATGCGAATTCTGCCAATGGAAGGAGTTCCGACCAGTTATCCTGCTGATAATTGCAATAGATGTGGAGGTATTGTTCTAGGGTTTGGTTGGCTCGTTCCGTTTGTCCATCTCCTTTTGGATGGTATCCAGATGTGAAGTGGAGGATTATATCAAGTGCCTTTCCTAGAGAACAGAAGAAGTGGGATACAAATTCCGTACCTTGGTCCAAAGTAACATGAGATGGTGAAGGGTCAACAATTCTGCTGAGATGCAGAACAATGTTGGGTGAATGCTGCCTAGCTGCTATTCAACCCAAGGGCTTCTGGACTAAGCTCAGGACTCAAGAGAGAGAGAGTGTGTGTGTGTGTGTGTGTGAGAGAGAGAGAGAGAGAGAGAGAGAGAGAGAGAGGGAGAATATGAAAGTATCACTCTGTTAAGGTCGAACTCAAATAGGTTCGGATCCGAAGGGCTTCAGCCTCAGCTCGTACACTGTGCCCCTTTCCTGAGTATAGCCCAGTATTTCAGAATATTACAAGTATCATATCTGAAGATCCGGATGGCTATCATAGTGTATCCGAAGGTCCGGACAACTATCATATGATATCTGGATGTAGGGACAAGTATCGTTTACCTATCCGAAGATACTTATCTGAAGGTGCATCCGGATATCGAATGGAAGTATAAAGGCTAGTCTAGATAAGTCTAAGACTAGAAACTAACGGAGTGTAGACTATCCGTAGATAGAGGCAGATGCGTATAGACTATCAGATACAATCCTTTAAGTCTCTGAGGGTGACAAGAGTTGGTAAGACTCGAGTCTGGATAGCAGAATGAGGACAATCTAAGATGATATTCGAACTGGGGTGCTACAGGACATATACAAGAGTTTATATACGATAGAACTAAGCAAAAGGCTATGCACAAAGTATCACAATGTATAAGCAACACTTATTACAAGTCAAACATAGGCTGGAAGTTAATCACAGGTTAACGGATCAGTAAACATAGCTGGAAGTAAGCATAACTGATATACCAGAAGGGAAGATATACTAAATGGAGGAAATAAGCAGTGTTTAACATTATATGAACAGGATATGAATGAAGAAGCTTATCGTAATGGATCCAGTACGGATCTGTGGATCAGATCTGATCAGATCTGATATCAGAACTTTGGATGAGAAGCGCGAATATATGGGATATGACACACTCCAGACAAAGAAGACAAGACTATGTATCAGGAGCTGTATAGTGAGCTATTAAGCTACTACTAAAACTAATAAGCTGCAAATCTGGGTAGCTACTGAATCCTAGAAGGAGAGCTACCAGAAATATAACTGAAAGTCTAGCTAGTGAGTGGAAGTATAGGGAGAAGATTTGGTGATTATGTAAGCAGTCAAAATGCGGACATAAGCAAGGAAAGTAAGGTAAGAAAGCTAAGTACAAACTGTTAATACCAGCCTAGAGGGAAACCAAATTTACAACGGGATTCCATGCTTAGAGAATACATGAAGCAGGAATAGTCTAGCGAGATATGGAGAGGTAATGGTATCATGAGTTGGGATGAATATAGCTTGCTTGGATAAACAATCAATGATAACAAGGATGGCTGTATAGCTGGATGAGTCTGGAAGTTGTTCGATGAAATCTATGGATATGGAATTCCAAGGTCTTTCTGGTATGGGGAGTTGTTTCAGTAATTCAAATGGCTTATGTCTCAGAACCTTGGCTTGGGCACAGGTGGTACAGGATTTGACGTAGTCCTTAACATAGGTACATATACCAGGCCAGGTATATTTCGCATCGGATAAGCTCTAGGGTATAGTTCTGACCTGAAGTGTCCTGATAATGGATGGTCATGGGTATTCCGAAGGACGCTGAAGCCTAAGGTCATTGGATTCTGGAACGTATATGCGATTGTCACAATGGAGGAAACCACTATTGTCCACGGTCCATCTATTGTCTGGAGGATTGGACATGCGTGTGGATCCGATAGGGTCATTAGGGAGTGCAGATAGGATATCCTTATGAAGCTGTTCAACATCCATAAGTACAGCTGCGCGGAGCACTGGAAATGCTAAGGTTGATGCTCGTAGGGACAAAGCTAACTGTTCAGATGTGAATACATGGACAGAAATTATGAGGGTTAACTTGAGCGTAGTCCTTATCTCCCTCTTTGGGATAGACGTCCCAGCGTCTAGTAAGGGAATCTGGTTTAGCTCCAAGTTTTCCGGGATGGAAATGGATGATCATATTGAATTGGTGGAGGAATTCTGACCAATGAGCCTGATGGCGAGAGAGGAGTTTAGTAGTTGCAAAATACTCAAGGTTCTTATGGTCTGTGACAATGTGAACAGGCTCGGATGAGCCTTCTAGATAGTGTCACCAGGTCCGAAAGGCCTCATAAATAGCTAAGAGTTCCTTATCATGGGTATTGTAATTGAGTTCTGGAGGAGTAAGGGTTCTGGAATGGAATGCTACTGGACGGATTTCAGAATCTGGACATACTATGGACAGTATGCCAGCGATAGCGTAATCTGAGGTGTCTGTTTCCACAATCAAAGGAACATTTGGCATCCAATGCATTAGTATTGGAGCCATAGTAAAAGCTTTCTTGAGTGTTTTAAAGGATTTTTGGCACTCATACGAAAAATTCCAAGGTGCATCCTTGCGGGTAAGCTGTGTAAGTGGAACTACAATATCCGAGTAGTTATAGATGAATTGACGATAGAAATTTGCGAATCCAAGGAAAGATTGGATCCTTAACCTTCTGAGGTTCTGGCCAGTCTATGATAGCTTGTACTTTTTTGTTTAACATAGTAAGGCCGTCTGGAGATAAGAGGTAACCAAGGTACTCCACGGACATGGAATGGAACTCGCATTTTTCAGGTTTGGCATAAAGCTGATGCTTGTGGAGGCGTCAAAGTACTTCTTGGATGTGATTCTTATGGGATGCGAGGTCTTGGGAATATATAAGGATGTCATCCAGATAGATGATAACACATATGTCTAGCATATCGGCGAAGATGCTATTGACAAACTGCTGGAAGGTGGCTGGTGCATTGGTGAGACCCTCAGGCATAACCAACCATTCATAGGAACCATAGTGCATGTGGAAAGCAGTTTTCCACTCATCTCCGGATGTGATCCGGATGAGATGATAAGTGGAGCAGAGGTCGATTTTCATATATATTTTGGCGTGGGTAGGAGATTCTAATAGGTCAGATATGAGAGGTAACAGATATCAGTCTTTCTTGGTTATCTGGTTGATGTCACGGAAATCCACGCAAAGGCGTAAGGAACCATCCTTTTTCTTGAAAAAGAGGATGGGTGCTCCATGAGGAGAGGAAGAGGAACGGAGGAGTCCGGTAGCAATATTTTCATCAAGAAACTTTCTAAGAGCTTCAAGCTCTACCAGGGATAACAGATAAATAGTCCCAAGGAGTGGGGCAAATCCTTCCTCCAAATCAATTTTGAGATCATATGGACGATGAGGAGGAAGTTGACTAGTTTTTCCCTTATTGAAGACCATCACACAAGATCGAGATGACAATGGTAAAGGCTCATTTTTCATTGTTGAGACTTGTTTAGGTCCTGTTTTGACAATGTCAGCACAGCACCTTGTGCATATACAACCTGGGTCTGGTCTGAGTTGACATATAATGAAGAAGGTATGTTTCTTCCTTGATTCTATATGCCATCTGAATGAACACCTGCTCACATAGATCTTCCCAGTTTGCAGGGGTCTTTTGTGCTGCTCTTGTTGCTCATTGTTCTGACCAATGAAGGGTTTGATGATGCCAGTTTTGGATAAATGAGTCAGAGCAATGGAATGTGCTGCCATCATTGGCTTGCTGCTCAAATATTGCTGGTGCCAAGTCTGAAATCATAGCAATCATGAGGGTGCAAATAGTTACCAAGGTGAGAGGAATCCCAATGTCATGGAAGGACTTGAGTCACTGTAAGGAACATCACATCTAGCCATCGATTTTGAGGTCTTACAGGCTCAAACTCCAATGCTCATATCACCACATTCAGAATGCGCACTATGGCACATCCATGCACTTCGCGCCTCTTGCACCTCACCCTTACCTCTGTCCATTTGTCTGTCCATTTGTCCTTGCTGATTTACTGGTGAGTTACTTCATTGGTTATGGAAGTGCTTACTTTGGACCCACTTGCATGCCTTCCTATATAGTTGTGTACATACAAATTGCTAGTATTTGGGAGCGCATGCTACTCGGCTCAGTACCACATGCTTTCACACTTATAGATACAGTATATATAGACCTTACTGGACTTTTAGTTTGCACACTCCACCCCGCTCTTTAGTTTTAGTTAGATTTGGAGAGCATTGAATAGATCACTCATTTTATCGCATGTTTGCACTGATGACCATCCATGTGCACAACTCATATAACGCACTGCGCCTTCCACATTCCCCACACTATTAACACACGTGCCCTTAGAGCACCCTCCCCCATTGCAAGAGAGTCCCTTGTTCAAATTCTGAGGTTCTCCCTCTCAGTAGCTGTCCTATGGGTCTAGTATATATCTCGCTGAAGGGTGAGGCTCGACAACAGAGATGAAAAGGGGGGAACTGAGTAAGAAGGAAACTCTGCAGTAAGACCTGGGCACGAGATATACACTTGACCCATAGGACAGCTACTGAGAGGGAGAACCTCAGAATGTGAACAAGGGACTCGCTTGTGCAACGAGGGAGGGTGCTCTAAGGTGCATGTGTTAAAAGTGTGGGGAATGTGGAAGGTGCGGTGCGTGATATGGCTTGCACATGCAGATGGTCGTGAGTGCAAATGTGCAATAAAATGGGTGATCTATTCAATGCTCTCAAAATCAAACTAAAGCTAAAGAGTTGGGTATGTGTGAAGCATGTGAACTACCATCCAGTAAGGTCTATATATACTGTATCTATAAGCGCAAAAGTGTGTGGTACTGAGCTGAGTAGCACGCACTCCCGAATACTAGCGATTAGTATGTAGGTAACTATATAGGTAAGTGCACACACGGTCCAAAGTAAGCGTTTCCATAACAATTGAAGTGACTCACCAGTAAATCAGCAAGGACAAATGGACGGACAAATGTGCCATAGCGCACACTCTGAGTGTGGTGATATGAGTATTGGAGTTCAAGCCTGTAAGACCTCAAAATCAATGGCTAGATGCAATGTTCCTTACATTGTGCCCAGGTCTTACTGCAGAGTTCTCCTTCTTACTCAGTCCCCCCTTTTTATCTCTGTAGTTGAGCCTCAAAACACTGCTTAATTCCTCCATTCGGTATATCCTCCCTTCTGGTATATCAGTTATGCTTACTTCCAGCTATGTTTACTGATCCATTAACCTGTGATTGACTGCCTATGTTTGACTTGTAATAAGTGTTGCTTATACATTGTGATACTTTGTGCATAGCCTTTTGCTTAGTTCTATCGTATATAAACTCTTGTATATGTCCTGTAGTACCCCAGTTCGAATATCATCTTAGATTGTTCTCATCCTGCTATTCAGACTTGAGTCTTATCAACTCTTGTCACCCTCCAAGACTTAAGGATTGTATCCGATAGTCTAACATATCCGCCTCTATCTTCGGATAGTCCATACTCCGTTAGTTTCTAGTCTTAGACTTGTCTAGACTAGCCTTTATACTTCCATCTGATATCCAGACGTACCTTCGGATAGGTACACGATACTTATCCTTACTTCCAGATATCATACAATAGTCATCCAGACCTTCGGATATGCTACTATAGCCATCCGGATCTTCAGATATGATACATATAGCATTCTGAAATACTGGGCTATACTCAGGAAAGGGGCACAGCATATGAGCTGAGGCCGAAGCCCTTCAGATCTGATATCATTTGAGTATGACCTTAACAGGCGGATATGTTAGACTTATCGGATACAATCCTTAAGTCTCAGAGGGTGACAAGAGTTTATTAGACTCGAGTCCAGATAGCAGAATGAGAACAATCTAAGATGATATTCGAACTGGGGTACTACAGGACATATACAAGAGTTTATATATAATAGAACTAAGTGAATGGCTATGCACAAAGTATCGCAATGTATAAGCAACGCTTATTAGAAGTCAAACATAGGCTGGAAGTCAAACATAGGCTGGAAGTTAATCACAGGTGAACGGATCAGTAAACATAGCCGGAAGTAAGCATAACCGATATACCAGAAGGGAAGATATACTGAATGGAGGAAATAAGCAGTGTTTAACGTTATATGAACAGGATATGAATGAAGAAGCTTATTGTAATGGATCTGGATTGGATCTGATCGGATCTGGGATCCAGAATTTCGGATGAGAAGTGCGAATGTATGGGATATGACACAACCTGAATAAGCAATGTCGCCTATATCTAATCCGTGCATCTTCCTGGCTAAGTCTTTGACTTCATCCATTGCTGTCTTAGCAGGAGGGGGTGGAGGAGGTGTGAAGGTGACTCATTTTGTATGCACCTCTCATGGTGCATCCTTTCGTTCTTCTTCATCTTCAGAGTCCCAGCATGTTGATTTCATCCTTGTTCCACGTGTGTCTAGCATAGACTTAAGGCGACTGGTGATAGGTTCATTTAAAACAGTGTCAAACGCATCATCTGAGAAAATGAAGTGTCCTGCTTCCAGGACCTTCTCAAAGTTGGTTGCCTCATTTCTTGTATAGTTAGCTTCCTTCAACTTCAAACATCGGTTGATAGTGCATCGCACAGTTTGAGGAAGCCCCTGCCAGAAGTATCTATTGCGTTCTCAGGCTGAAATCTTCGAGTTAGCTTCCAGCCAGACTGCTACAGGGCAGAACTGTCGATAATACTGTAGGAGTTCAGTTTCTGTAGATATATCAGAGTTGGCTGTGTTGAGGACAATACGCTCTAAGTCATGGATCATGTACCATACTCCCATTGATGCACCTGGATATTGGGCTAGAATGTTGGTTTTGAGGGTGGGGTAGTCTTTGCTCACATATCCTCCAAGGGTCACCCAGAAGCTTTTGGTATCTTGGTCTACATAGTGTACTACCATTTTACACTTGTCTGCATTGGTCAATGCACACAATGGAGCTAAATCATCGAATAATTTGAGGAACTCTAGAAGATCAGCAGTTTCACCATTGAAGGAAGGGGCTCTACTGGAGCCAGGACCAGGCATAGCGCTGATGCCCTTGTTGGTGTTCGATATGGTAAGAGAGTTACTTGATGAGGGTGGTGTTTGTACAGGAAGTGAAGGGAGGATTTCAAAGGGGAATGGTCTGGCTGATGCCTTGGAGGTGCGAGGCATTCCGAGATGGCTGAGAGTGGGGAGGTGAGGTGGAGAGATGTTTGTTCATCGTTCAGGTGATGGCGTATTGGTGAGGGTACTGTTTTGTCGGAAGTTTTGTTTGAATTTGAAGCAGAAGCCTTGGTTGCAGCTTGTGTAGCATAATATTTATGAGGGGCTTGGGTGCAAGAATGTTTAGGCTTGGGTGCCAGGTTAGATATGCTGGCAGCGTTTTCGTGAGCAAGTTGAACATTGGGATGGGAGTATTTTAAAATTTTTGGGAATCAGGAAAAGGGAAGGTTTTAAAAGAGAAAGAAGACCTATAGATTGCAGGGGTCAGTAGATCAGAGACCTAGAAATTCAAGGAATGCATAAGGTGTCAATAGATTCCCCTCGTGGTGGGCTCCAATGTGTAAGGCTGCTTTTGTTGTTCGATGGGGAATTGACAGGGATTGCATTTAGGAATAAGTGATGTGGGCTTTCGCAGACTCAGGAATTTCTGACTTTCAGGACATTCTGACTGAGGGAATCTAAGTTAGACAATGTTAATGCAGTATACAGGACGTTCTTTTGTAGTCTAGGGAGTGGCTCAAAGGTAAAGTTTTGCATAAAGGGGAGGTAAAAACAACAAAGGGGAATGCAATGAGTTAAGCATTAAGGAAAAGGAAAATGTGAGCTTTGTCAGCATGCAGAGAACATACTATCCTTACAAGGAGAAAGAAGAAAACACTTTGAAGCAGCCGACTGGCTTGCTGACATTGACATAGACCCCATCTATTATTCTAACCAAGATGAATGAACTCATTGATTTAATCCTTAGAAACGGAGGTAATCTTACAAGAACATCCACTGTTGGTGTGACCCCTGTTCATTTCTCTCCTTGTCCTCGCTCTCTACCTCTACCCTGAGGACTTCGTACACATACATATACATTACCTCTTCTGGCTGGTCATCCTTTCCTCTTATCCTTTCTGGCTATATTCCCTCTGATTGTTTCCTCCTGCATTTGTACTATATCTGCTTGCTGGACCTCTGGCTTGTTCCCCTATGCCCTTTCCACTTTACCAGTGCTCACCCTATTATGTAGATAATATTTGAGTCAGGAAATGCTCAGAATTGTGTATACACCTTACCTCCAGGAGCTCTCCTTTAGATGCACCAGAACCTGGGATAGAGATGTGATCAGCATCAGCATCATTCTGACCATCCCATTCATTATCAGTGTCATATCCCAGATTCTGGACCTATCCTATAGTCATATTTCCAGACTAATCCTTAGATCAGATTTCTTGACTTGTACTCCATCTGGTTTCCTTATCCTGCTCCCATCCTTATCCTTGTACCTCCAGACACCCATACCCCTGAGCTCTGGACCTTGAGATGCATGCAGTGATCCTGCTTACATAATGTCCGGAACCTTCAGACCTCATCCATACCTAATCCAGACTCATCCACTATTCCACTCATCCAAACATCCATTTGTTCAACTATCGCTCATTCACCCTTCACTTGTCCACTTCCCATCCGTCTGAGACTTCCATATCTCATCTGAGAATCATACAACACATCTGATCCAAAAATCAGCACTCAGCCCCATATAGGCATGCCCCTGATTCCAGATAACCAGTTCTATACTTGTCCAATATCTTCACTGCTTCCCTATTACTGGTACTCAGTTGTATACCTATCTGTTATGCTTACTGATCCATTATCCTTTGACTGCGCTATGTACATAGCCTTGGACAACTGCCCTCTGATTGTTCTGTTAGCTACCTATAGTATATAAAGTCTGTCCTTGCACATTAGTGTTGTAAGGATCCCTTCTCTATCCTTCGTGCCTATGAATTGATTCCCTAGGCCAGAGCTCTGCTCTTCTGAGTTTCTGGACTTCATTCATTTCTGGATCCTATTGCAGGCCTAATGGATTGCATCCTTGGATTGAAGCTTTGCCTTTACGGCAATCACACTCTTTCTGATCCTTATCCAACTCCGTCTCTACCTAAAGGTAGTCTATATCCATCCACATCCACTCCAGACCCCTATCCAGAACTCCAGACCACTCTTCCTGCCTTGGACTGTGTCCCTTGCAGTATCTCCACCCTATGTCTCCACTAAGGATTGACACACATGGTTATCCCACTTCCTATCAAGTGGACAGAACTCCATCAAAGTTTCCTGCACTCATCTGGACATTTCATGTGCTCATCCAGAAGTCCTTTGGATGCTCCACCAGAGTTGTCTGCCTCCAAAGTCTCCAGACTTTGTTTGGACCTTATTGGACTTTATCTGAAATTAAGGGCACTGTACTCAGGTGAGAGACACAGCGCATGAGCTGAGGCCAAAGCCCTTCTGAGTCAGTCATCCTCACCCCTCCGAGAGATTGTATGCACCTATGTGCACAGTCTTTAACAACCAGATTCTTCTGAATCTGCTGTACTGGGCCATGAAACATATGATATGATAGTTTGATGAAGCTGGTTTAGGGATACTGATTCAGATTTTGTTTAAAGGGTAATAGATGACAGAAATTACTCACCTATTACCACATATTATAAAGTGCCTGCACTACTCAGTACCTTAGTATTGTCAGACATAAAGTTGCTACATGCAGTTGCATCAATGTGAATCAATATTTGGTGCAAAACTCATAAAAGATGCTTAGGCTTGAGTGATAGAACATGTGTAGCTGCTGTACATGATCAGATTCAAGTTTAGAGCCTGGACAGCTGCATTTATTTCTCAGTTTATTTTGCAGTTTACTTCTATTGTGGCATGACAATGAGTGACAAGTTGTGACTCATGTGTGACTCAATCAGCATCCATACTACCAAGTCATGGCAAAACAGAAGAGTGCAGCATCTGCAAATGCTGGTCCTAGCACAGGCCCAACTACTACTCACTGGACTAGTGAAGAGACCTCCTGCTTCATTCAATATCTCACACTCCATTGTGCTGAAGGTGGAGATGGTACCAACTTCAAACAGGCAGCCTTTGCTGCTGCTGCAGCTCATTTGTTGGAGCCCCCAGATGGTATTCTGAAGGAGGACTATGTAGCTGTCAAAAGGGATGGGCTGTCATGCAAGAACAAATGGATCATGGTACATGCATCATTATTTGTGAGATTGATTAAAAGTTTGACTACTGTAGTGCAAGAAAAAGCATACCACTATTATCAGTATCAAATCACAATTGGGCTTTTCATGGGACAATGAACTTGGCGCAAATATTGGCCCAGCTGATGCCACATGTTGGACTGCATTTTCAAATGCATGTCCCAATATGAAGCCCTTTCATAATAAAGGCTGGAAACACTTTGAGAAGATGGATGATCTTTTGCATACACAGATCTCATGCAGCACCAATGTTTTTCACACAGGCTAGGAAACCTTCCAATCACAACATGATTCTCATGATGTCAGCAGTGAAGGTCCAGGTGTTAATGTTGTTGAGAACAACCCTGCAGCACCTGTGATGGAAGACCTGGGGGACATAGTGGTTAAAGGAGATATTGAGAGGATTGTGGAGAGAGCTTCAACTGGGCTGGATGATGAAGAAGAAGATATCATTCCTTGGGAAGCGACACCTCCTTCTTCAAAATGAAAATTTTTGGCCATGTCTTTGACTCCATCTCTTACCCCTTGTGAGTCTTGTCCTTCTGTCATATCTCATACATTCATGCTTCTCATCCGAAGTTCCAGATACCAGATCTGATCAGATCTGATCCACAGATCCGTACCAGATCCATTACAATAAGCTTCTTCATTCATATCCTGTTCATATAATATTAAACACTGCTTATTTCCTCCATTTAGTATATCTTCCCTTCTAGGTATATTGGTTATGCTTACTTCTGGCTATGTTTACTGATCCGTTCACCTGTGATTAACTTCCGGCCTATGTTTGACTTCTAATAAGTGTTGCTTATACATTGCGATACTTTGTGCATAGCCATTCACTTAGTTCTATTGTATATAAACTCTTGTATATGTCCTGTAGCACCCCAGTTCAAATATCATCTTAGATTGTTCTCACTCTGTTATCCGGACTCGAGTCTTATCAACTCTTGTCACCCTCTGAGACTTAAGGATTGTATCTGATAGTCTAAACACATCCACCTCTATCTTCAGATAGTCTATACTCTGTTGGTTTCTAGTCTTAGACTTGTCTAGACTAGCCTCTATACATCCGTCCAATATCCAGACGCCTTCCGGATAAGTATATGATACTATTCCTTATCTTCGGATAGGAATATGATACTTGTCTCTACATCCGGATATCATACGATAGTCATCTGGACCTTCAGATACGCTACGATAGCCATCCAGGATCTTCGGATACAATAAGTATAGTATTCTGAAATACAGGGCTATACTCGGGAAAGGGGCACAGTGTACGAGCTGAGGCCGAAGCCCTTCGGATCCAAACCTTATTGAGTACGACCTTAACACCTTCTGGTTCACAATTCAAACATCAGCATGCCAGTGGATCAGCCAATGCACTCTATTCAATAAATGATCAATTTTCAGAGTTCACTGATGTCTTTCGTGTAGTAACACAATTGGAAAAATCAGCTATTGCCTTATCACCTCAGCGCAAGCAGGCAGCAATGCAGCATGCTCAACTTATAGAAACTCATTTCAACAATGATAGCATGGCTGTACTTATTGAAGCTTTTCAGGTGGATGTCGGCACTGCTGATGCATATATGGTCATGTCCAATGAAGGGCCAAGGAGGTCTTTTGTCAACTGCAAGATCAAATATATCAACAAGTAGAATATCTAGGTAGTATAGGCATTGTGTACTCATCCTGTTGTGTCCTGATGAGCATGACACACCCTATGATAGCCCCTCCACATAGCATCTGCAGTACAATCTCTGTCCTCTGTCACCTTTTGCCTTTCAGTATGGCCCACTGGTCCTTCAGCAAGATCACCCCTTGGCTCACCTGGCTCAAGGTCCATGAGATCCTCAATGGCAAATTCTTCTATTTCCTTTGGATTGAAATTTCAGATGAAGTTGTGAATGGCATGAAGTGCTGGGGGAATTTGGGCTTGTGTCAACATGCTATATTCCAGTGGATGTACAGTGGCTCAAAAAAGTGTCTCAATGTTTATACATTTTCATGTATTTGCTTCAGTGTGAGTCAGGGCGTGGGAAAATGACTAAGCTGTAGGAACATGTTTTGTAATCCTGCTTCCCAGCTTCATTTTGGCTCCCTATAGCATGGGAATCAGATGTGATCGTGTGAGGGTATAGCTTATTTTATTTGCTGACTCATTGAGACACTTTTTGACTTTATAAAAATTTAGAAACATTAGGTCACCCAGATGAAATGCCATGACTAAATATTAAAAACAATGGTGTCATGTTAATTATATGGTTTGATTTAATATCTGACATCTATATAAGTGCAGGTGAAGGTCTAAAATTCTTCATCATCCTCATGAAGTCCATCTCTCCTGCTCAAAAGGATAACATTCTGGTTCTCAGCTCCTCTGGTTTATCTACCAGAAATATTGCTTCAAAACTGGTCTCAGCAAGGCTACTGTGGCAAGAGTAATCAAGAAATCTACTCCCAATAAAGAAAATATTGATATAGGTCATCCCTTCAAGCTTACCTTCCATGACAAATAGGCTATTATTCATTGTATTCTCACTGTAGAAGCTTTAAATGCTGTTCAAGCCACCAAAATCATCAATTCTATCATCCCCCCCACTGTCTCCACCCAAACAGTGAGAAATACCCTCAAGGCAGCTAACCTAAAAGCTGTAACCAAGAAGAAAAAACCCCTTCTGTCACCAACTCTAGGAAAAAGAGACTAGCCTTTGCTTTAAAGCACCAACACTGGACTGTAGAGGATTGGAAGAGGGTTATTTGGTCAGATGAGACTAAAGTCAATAGACTGGGGTCAGATGATCAGGAATATGTGTAGAAAATGGCAGGAGATCAACTAGGAGAAAGAGAAGTAAAAGGTACAGTCAAGTTTGGAGGAGGAAACTTGATGGTATGGGGCTGTATAGGATGGAATGGGATAGGGATATTGTGTGACATGGAGGGGAGGATGAATGCAGAGCAGTATATCTCCATTCTGTTGATGAAGAAGACATCATCTTTCAGCAGGACAATGATCCCAAGCATACATCAAAACTGACTACAAAATGGTTTGAAGACCATGATATCAATGTTCTGTCATGGCCAGCACAGTCTCTAGACCTTAATCCCATTGCACATCTCTGGGAAATACTCAAAAGACTACTTGCTGCCTATCAAGATCCTCCAAAGGTGCTATTTGAACTATGGGATAGAGTTGTAGTGGAGTGGAAGAAATTTACCAAAGAGTGATGTCAGCAATTGATAGAATGCATGCTTAGGAGGATAGCAGCAGTCATCAAGTCCAAGGGAGGTAACACAAAGTACTAGAATAATGGAGATTATGTTGGTCAAACTCAAAGTCAAAAAGTGTCTCAATGAGTTAGCAAATAAAATAGGCCATACTATCCCATGATCACATCGGATTCCCACGCTATAGGGAGCCAATATGAAACTGGGAGGCAGGACTACAAAACATGTCCCTACAGCTTAGTCATATCCCCATGCCCTGTCTCACACCGAAGCAAATACATGAAAATGCATAAACCTTGAGACACTTTTTTGAGCCACTGCAGCTAAGTGAATGGTGTAAATTTGAGGTCTGTAGTGGAAAATCATGAAGTAATGGTGGGTCACAAAGTAACCATAGGGGATAGTACTACTAGGTAGTTTTCTGGCACTACAGTACACTATCTCATAATGCATCAACTTCAGAAGGTCCCACCATGGGCCAGTGAGAAATTGAACCATAATGCATAATGCATAAACCTGTGGGACCATTATGCATTATGAGATAGCATTTTTGGCTGGTTGAGTCATATCGGTGATGCTTGTTTGGGTCAGACTATGCATTTTATTCATACTACATTATCAAAGTAAGCAATCAATTACCATCCACCATGTCCAAGTCTGCTCAGAAATGCAAACCTTCAGATACACCACCATACCAGAGACAGCAAAAAAAACCAAGGTCAAAAATACTTCACTAACTTCAGCACAACCAGCTACAGTGCACACAGCACATCAAAACCTCACTCTCAGTGATTAGTTAACAGTTTTGCATATGTTGATGCACACCCAGCAGTCTCTGTGGCAAACTTGCACTGTGTCAGCAGCTTGAAAGGGCTTGCCTCCCGTTTGGAAATGCTGACTCGACACTTCCACTTGAATTGTTGAAACAGATCCGTCTTTTCCATGCTGAGCTGCGATGCAAGGAGTTTCTACACTTGACACAGACTACAATAGATGCTTACTTTTGTTAGATATGTAGTATGTACTTGTGCTGGCTGCTTTACCGCACCGTATCACAATTCATCACAATTCGTCACAAGTGTGACACATGTACTAATGCATAAATCTCATACTGCATAGGGTCGAAGGGGGTCCCGACGTTATGCATTACTGTATCACAAAGCCACGTCCGAATTCGTACATGTATGACACTAGTGACTATTTACGCAACAATCAGATTGTCAAGGCTTTCCGCATGTCTCCCAAAGCCTCTTTAGAAGCATCTTCTCGTCCTTGTTCATAAATAGCATAATCGTGCCGAACCGCTGGACTTTTGATAACGATACCAAATATTCACGCACATCATCAGGAGCGGCGATTTGTATATCTATGACTCGTTCAAAATGCTGAAGTATTGATGAGAGCAAAACTGGCTCCAGCGACGCCTGGAACATATTGGGAAGGGACAATGGTGGTATTCCCTGAACAACGCTGGTTAGAAACATGGTGAGGGGTGGTTGAATCACATACAGAGAGGATGTTCCAACGATCTTCGTCTTTCATGTGCGAATCCCACATCTTTGTGAAGTTAAAGAGAGTCATAGGAGCTTGTGGGACATTGCCATCGACCATGACTGGAAGCGAGGTTGTCACCGGAGCTGCGCCAGATTTTACATCGTTCCTCGAAAACAGTGTATGGTTGCCAGACGGTCGGAATATTCCCCCACCAATGCGTGATGGCTTTGCAGTGTCCCGTAACTGCTTTGCGTCTTTGAAACATTCGGTTCTTGCTGAAGTAGTTTGCCTCGGTAGAGGCGGGATAGTGCTCTGATCTGGTTTGACGCTCGATGAACTGGGTTCATTACTCCGAGGTAACACCCGGGAAGAAATTGGCTGCAGCAACACATGATCTTCGAGGCCTTTAGGCTGCTTTTCACCATCTTCTACTTCTAGCTCTGCACCATGATGATGCAACATTCTAGACACGTCACGGTCTTCAACTATCTGTATTGGAACGCGCCTCCGCTTTATCGCTGAGGTAACACCTGACGGTATGGTTATTGGACGAGAAGTGTTCTGTAGGTCAAAGGTCGTTTCAAGAATCACATATTGTAATGTTTGCAGTACCCACTGCACTGTCATGCTTCTGCTTCTGCTGTTGAATTAGTTTATCGACTTCCGAAAGCTCCTGCTTCACAGATTGATTGGAAGGCTCCAATTCGGATGCCCTGACGAAATCTATGAGACGAATGTTGATATTTTTCATTATTTCTGCGTGGAAGATATTGCACTCCCCTGCCCGGGCTTTATCCAAACAACCGAGACCAATTCGAGCTTGGCCTCTCCGAAATAGAGCTTTCACATTGTTGGGGCTCAGCTTCAAAACGGTTGTACAATCTCGATCTGCGTCCTCGTTCCTACAGACCAGAAGTTGGTTAACCGGTGGCAGACTCATCGGCGATATATAACAGAATAAACGTACTTGCCTAGTTTTAAGTACGCTGCTGCACGGTTGAGAGGAAACGTCGAATCATTGGTATTCGCAAGAATTGCGGATGTATAGTGGCCGATCGCAGCTGGGTAATCACCCGACTTGAAGGCTGCATTGCCCTGTAAAGCGGAAGCCGTAAGATGATACCTAAGCTCGCCTGAACGAGTAATGTTGACGACAACTCACCTGATCTTTCGCTATTATCGCTCTATCTGATGCCATCATAGAATTTGGCGTCAAAGATGCTGCTGGTAGTGAAGATTCATTGGTTGAAGTGAAGCTGTTTAGTAAGTCAGATAACGTAATGCCAAGATGGAGCGATGTAGTACAAAAGCGGTAAATCATCGTGATCGGGTCAAGTTTTGCAAAGTGTACGACAACGATATTCCCTCATAGTCCCTGCAAGCTATCAGTGTCTCCCCAAGCATTGAATATTGAAGGCGAGCTAAGGTATGTATACAGTTGGTTATTTCGTGACATGGCTTCCATTATTCTGTCTGAGCATGTGCCCAACAGCTTCCATTGCGCCCCATATTAATTCGCTTCTTCACCCATTGGCAAATTGTCTGAGGAGAGCGTCGGTAGTACCGCTTATAATTAAGCGGCGGTACCTGTCTTATAATGGTAAATGTATCGCTACCCAGCACAACGGTTGTTCCCCATCGTGCGTCTACCTCATCATGTATCTCTCGACTTGTCTTGACGTTCCACGCAATGGAAAAGCGTCTGTTAGCCGTCCGATCCGCTCAGCTGTACCGCCTCCTCGCTTGCTACACTCGCTTGGAGGTGAAAACAAATCTGTCCTCAGTTTAATGGCAAATGCCCACCATATTTTTACCGGCGGACAAGGTCAAGATATTGCGGTTTGTGCTGGGGTTTACCAATTAAGTTATTATCCTGACGTGGCTATCCTATCCAAGGTCTGGGACAGACACACATTTACGCTCAAGACTTCCCTTCTTGGTCATACCGGAAGCATTCTAGCCCTTGAGCTTGCGGAGGAGAAAGGCTGGCTTTTTAGCGCATCAGGTAGGTCTTCTCGTACTATCATTTGCCATCTTCTCAGCACCATGTTTAGGTGACAGCACTGTCAGAGTATGTCTATCCCCTTAAATAGATCGGCTGCTACTGACGGGAGTCAGGTATGGTCCACAGTGACCTTTCTACCAGTCTACATCCTGAATCCATACCTTGAAACGGGAGCAGGAGATCTATTTTCTCTTGCCTGGAACCCCACAATGCAGGTCATCTACATTGGTTGTCAGAACACTTCACTTCAATGGCAAGGGTTCTGTAAGTTTCAGCTCGACCGACGCACAGAAGAGCAATGCGGCTCAGGCACGTCAACTCCAACTCGTAAAGTTCATAAATTCTTCGATAGTTATCCACAATACACCCATCGCCCTGCGGATCTTCAAGCCAACAACTTCAGCATGTCTCCATCAAGTAGTCAGGGTGCATTCGTTGGAACCAACTCTTTAATAAATATCTCAGCAACAAATGTCATCGATTCTGCTCATTTTGGTTATATATATTGCATGGCTCTTTTGCCTTCGACAAGGGAAGGTACAGGACACCTTGCACAAAAGCCGGGGCAGAACTACTATCTCGTCACTGGGAGCGGTGACGAAACTGTCAAGGTTTGTTGCATCTCAAGTCAAGGGATGGGTCAGTCGACTTTGTGTCATTGACAGATATGGTGCTGCAATCCATCTGGTCTCAACATGATGCACTCTTTCGATTGTCAGCATGGCGCCGTACTTTCGATCGTCGCTTCTGGGGAGA
Source organism: Suillus cothurnatus (assembly GCA_016758765.1). Classification (NCBI taxonomy): domain Eukaryota; kingdom Fungi; phylum Basidiomycota; class Agaricomycetes; order Boletales; family Suillaceae; genus Suillus; species Suillus cothurnatus. The sequence continues at coordinate 267,431 of JABBWL010000058.1, read as the reverse complement.
CGATATATGCTGGATGCCAAGATGGGCACGTGAAGGTGCTTGATTTCGAAACACGGACTCTCGTTAGATCGATCATCGTTCAAGAAGTAGGTGCATCCACGTATATTTTAGTGCGAAACCTCATGTTTGTGTATCAGAATGTCGACGTCCTTTCGCTATCGATCATGCAGTCCGATCTTTACACATGCTCTGCCAATGGTCACATCCACGTAGGCATGAAAGATTGCTCTTTTATCGCTACCTGAATCATCTTTGTACCTCTCAGAGATGGTCGTCTTTGTTTGATTGCACAGCATCGTGGCGGGCTCACGACGGTATTGTGCTCTCCTCTGTTGTCTCCTGTTCTTCCGATCGCAAGTCGTTCTGTCTCATTACCGGGGCGAACGATGGTTTCGTTAAGGTGTGGTGTCGTAATGTTTGCCAATAGCTTGTGAATACTTACATGAAAACCTATAGGTTTGGGCAATGGTTCCAAAAGCCGAGAACAATCTTTCCCAGTTGCGCGAGGTTAGCACGTTGATGTCTGATTCGGATGCTACCCAAGGCATGTTAGGTTGCGATTTACGCCCATCAGTCACTCAATTTTGTAGAAGATACAATGACTTATGCCCTCTCCAAGTTCGTGTCAATACCGAGTGTAAGCAGCGACCCGAGCCACAGAGAAGACTGTCGTCAAGCTGCAATTTGGCTCAAGAAGGGCTTGAATCAGCTAGGTGCACAATCGGCTCTGGTGAATTTACTCGGTTTTTCCGTCTCTCTTGCTCACGTACAGCATCTTAGTTACCTACACATGAAGCCGGAAGTCCCCTCGTCCTGGGGACTTTCCATGGAACTCAAGGAAAACATCCAAAGCCAAGAATCCTATTTTATGGGTACTACAACTGTTTCACAAGACTTATCTCCCCTCATGATTTAAACAACAGGCACTACGATGTTATTTCTGCTCCTCTGGAAGGGTGGGATACTGATCCCTTCATTGTGTCGGGCCGTAACGGTTATCTGTATGGACGAGGGGTGACGGATGATAAGGGCCCTATTATGGCAGTAGCTTGTGCTGCTGCAGAACTTCTCCAAGACCGCGCTCTTGGCGTTGATCTTGTTTTCCTTATCGAGGGTGAGGAAGAGACTGGGAGTACTGGATTTGTCGATGCAATAAAAGAACACAAAGTTGGATCGCGTCATTTTACGCTAATATGACCACGCTCATTTCCGTGATTTTCCAGCACCTGATCGGGAACATAGATGCCATCTTACTCAGGTAAGTTGGTGTCCATCATCTCCTTTCCCTTTGTTCATCTGCGGTAGTAACTCGACCTGGATTTCTGAACATCACCCTTGTATCACGTATGGTCTCCGCGGTGTCGTACACTCGACGGTGGAGGTACTGATTTCGCTATTACGGTGACCCAGACTGACCTGCAGTGCAGATAGCGAGTGGTGTACCGGATTTGCACTCTGGTGTTGAAGGAGGTGCTGCCCCGGAGCCAATGTTTGATATGTACGTCAACGACCCCAATGATCAGATCCGGACTCACCGTTATCTCAGGATTCGCCTTCTTGCAACTCTAATGGGTGGTGAAGGAAAGGTGGCTATACCAGATTTTTGTTCGTTCACACTGGACGTCGATTTTGCTTGGCCAGGCTGATGTGACGTTGACAGACAACTGTGTTCGGCATCAGACCGAGGCCGAAAAGCAACTGTACGATGTTTTGTCCAATGTAACCCAAAAGCCCGGCTCTGTGCTGTCTTCGCGATGGAGTGAACCGTCTTTGACTGTACATAATATAGACGTGTCTGGACCCAGGAGTAAGTTGCGCATTCCACTCATATTTGAATATTGCTCATTATGTCAAGACTCGACTGTAATTCCGGGAAAGGTGACCGCGAAGGTGTCCCTCCGCATTGTTCCAGATCAGGATTTGCAAACCATTGCTCAGTCTTTGATTAATCACCTAAGAGGGTCCTTCAACAAGTTTCAATCACCTAACCAGCTTTCAGTGCGTTATTTATGTTGACCATGATTCTACAGCTCACGATATCTCGTAGGTGAGCATTGACCGCACAGCTGATTGGTGGCTCGGCAATCTGGATGGCCCCTGGTTTAAAGCACTCAAAGCTGCTGTGCACGATGAGTGGAATGTAGAGCCATTGCTCATACGAGAGGGTGGCGTGAGTGATCTGTCTGGATCAGGCTTACTCTTGCTCACTGTTTATGAAGTCCGTCCCATCGATTCCTTATCTAGAGAAGGAATTCGGTTGCCCAGCACTTCACCTCCCACTAGGACAAAGCACCGTGCGTTCGGTCTTGACTGTTTTATTCCTTGAAGCTGATGATCAAGCATCAAGGACCAAGCTCATTTGCCTAATGAGCGCATTTCCCTGAATAATTTATGTAAGGGAAAGTCGGTCATAAAGCGTTTCCTATCAATAGCTACAAATCTTCATGCCCCGACTGAATAAAAAATGCTTGGTCTTGAACGCACGTAGATCTTACGCTTCCTATTATAATTTCTTTTTGAAATGCTACACGAGGATCTCGTAGACAGTTTATTATCGCTCAATCACATACCGAAATAAGAGTTGGTGTACAACTTGTTGAACCTTGTAAGAACAACTGACATACATTCGTTCTGAACTTACCAATCATTCACTTGACCACTGGTTATCAAACTGAGTTGTGCATGCATGTATGACGTTCATCCTGACATTCATAGGTCCCTAGTTTAGTTCCAGCCCTCGAGTTTAGCCTGGCTGACTATGATCGAGTGACTCGGTTTCCCTGTTGGCCCATATATGTCGACCCACCTGATTCAATAGTTTTCGGTGAAATTAGACTACAAATATCGCTCTTATGTCACTATTGGTCACCATCATCACACTGTGGATAGTGATTCCAATCAAAATCATTGGAAAAAGTACTGATGCTGAAATTTTCATTGGAATTTCGACTGAAATGGCAGGTAGTTAATTTCATTGGAGTGCTGAATCCAGTTCAGCACCAACTTTCAGCACTATTTTCCAATGAATTCAGTTCAGCACCACTTTCAGCGCTATTTTCCAATGAATCCAATTCAGCGCCGACTTTCAGTACATTTTGTTGAATCATCTTGCACTTCATATGGGCACTCAAAGAATGAGTTTAGGGCAAGCGGGGTCCCCCAGCTCAATGCTTGGCAAACCTGCAATCAATTTTTCGAGTTTAAAGAATTGGTTTACACAAGGGTAATTGGACGAGACTGTCCGAATCAGCAGATCTCTCTGTCCCTCGGGTCTTCCCATTTCTCTGTCATGGGCCTTGCCCTTCGCCCCTGCGGCTTTTGCCCTGTGCAATTCCGGCATGTTGATCATGCTGCTGGTGTTTCTTTGTTGTCACCTCCTTTAGTGGAGTTGGCAGTCTATTGCTAGCGAGACGTTCTTGAGTTGGCTTCTTGCCTTTTCTCACTTGAGTTTCTCATCTTGCTAGGTACACTGTCTTCTCTCACTGTCTTAGTGTCAATTTCTCACTTGAGTTTCTCATCTCAATAGTATAGTCATCAATTTGGCACCCACCCTTTGTACCTCCCTTTCCTGTTGTATGAGGCATTGTACGATACGTACTTGGATGTGTCCTGTCTCCAAATCCATGGGGTCTCAGTGTTTGCACATTGGGGTCTCTTATTTGCTGGCTATATCCTTGTGGTCTGCGTCCCAGTAAGACTAAGTGAGGACAATTAGAGCACGGACAACACTAACATTGTCACTAATAAATTTTTGGTAGGAGAAGGGTGGTCTATATTGGAATTGTTTTCAAATCCAGGAAAGATGCCATGGCTTAGTGGTATTGATGCTAGGGCTAACATCCAATGTCATCAGTTCAATTCCGATGACTGGTAAATTGTAAATGTATGACATCATAAAACAGTGTCATGTGATGTGTAACATGTCACAGTGGTGTTTCTTTTCTGATTTTTGAGCAGAATTTCAGCACATTGATTCAGAGCAAAAATTCAGTGCAAATATCACTGAAATTTCAGAGTAAAAATTGGAACTTTCAGCACCTTGATTTCAGCACCTTCTACTGTGAATTTCATTACATTATCACCTGATTTTACCTAATGAATTTCATTGGATCTACTATCCACAGTGATCAACATTCAATTAGCATCCATGTATGTGAAGGTGAATTCTTTTTTTATGGAAAGACTATCATGAATGACACACAACATCAACAGTCAACAGTTAACACATCAGTAAACTGCTTTGTTCTGTACAGAGCTGTACAGTTCACAAGAGTCACGGCTTGGTCCTCACTGGACAGACAGGCCCATCCCTGTAAATCTCTGTGCAGCTCTGTACAGAGCTTCCCAGAGCTCCACAGTAGCCCTCTAGTTACACAGAATACATTAGAAATCATTTTTTGCAGCTCAAGTTACACACAAAGTAAATGAAAACAAATGCATTGCAAAATGAACATCTATGTGCTGCTATGCTTGATGTCAATCTGGAAACGGTTAGATTTTGAGGTAGCAAAATTGTTTGCAGTTACAGGAAAGGTGATCAAACTACAACACAAGTGTTAGGTATACGTGGGACTGGAGTGATGGTGAGAAAAGGTTTTTGGTGTTTGGGCGAAAGCCCTGCGGACTTTTCCAGCCTGAAACAAGGGTCCGAACCTGAGTGTCAAGATGAGTTGTGATCCCGTGAATTAGGAGTGTCATGATGTGTATAGCAAAGCTTGAAAACCCCAGAAATAGGAGTGAAAAACTCACTTGGCTATTAGCATACTGGCGGCAACGTATAGTGCATGAAAGGCTCCAGGGCTGGGGATGCTTGAATGTAGGGTGCCAGGATCAAAGCATGGTCTCTGCAATAGAGTGCAAAAGCATCACTGGACCATCTGCCCATGCTTTTTACCACATTAAAAGGGATCTGTTAAGGTCGTACTCAAGGGGTAACAGATCTGAAGGGCTTCAGCCTCAGCTCATACGCTGTGCCCCTTTCCCGAGTATAGCCCCGTATTTCAGAATGCTATACGTATCGTATCCGAAGATCCGGATGGCTATTGTAGCATATCCGAAGGTCCGGACGACTATCGTATGGTATCCGGGTAGAGAGGAAAGTAACGTATTCCTATCTGAAGACAAGGAATAGTATCGTATGATATCCAAAGGTAAGGATTAGTATTGTATTCCTATCCGAAGATAAGGAATGGTATTGTATACTTATCCGGATGGTGTCCGGATATCGGACGGGAGTATAAGGACTAGTCTAGACAAGTCTAGGACTAGAAACTAGCAGAGTATTGACTATCCGTAGATAGAGGCAGATGCGTATAGACTATCAGATACAATCCTTTAAGTCTCGGAGGGTGACAAGAGTTGTTAAGACTTGAGTCCGGATAACAGAATGAGGACCATCTAAGATGATATTTGAACTGGGGTGCTATAGGACATATACAAGAGTTTATATACGATAGAACTACGCGAGAGGCTATGCACAAAGTATCGCAATGTATAAGCAACGCTTATTAGAAGTCAATCATAAGCCGGGAGTTAATCACAAGTGAACGGATCAGTAAAACATAGCCAGAAGGAAGCATAACCGATTATACCGGAAAGGAGGATATACTAAATGGAGGAAATAAGCAGTGTTTAACATTATATGAACAGGATATGAATGAAGAAGCTTATCGTGACGGATCCAGTACGGATCTGTGGATTGGATCTGATTGGATCTGACATCCGGAACTTCAGATGAGAAGTGCGAATGTATGGGATATGACAGGATCTCTTGCAACAGGTACTCTAATGTTCCACCAATTCATAGGCCATGTCCTTTCAAATCTGGGAGCCTGGCTATCAAAGCTACTGCTGCTATGTGTTTGATCAGTTCTTTCTTTGATAGTGGTCTAATGCCTTTGGGATGCTTCCAAGTGAAGAGGTGGGAATCGTCACTTGTGCTGTTGACCCGAAAATGATTTAAAAGCACAGCTTTGGGATTGGTTGGCCCATCTTGTTCTGCCCAAAAAGTGTCTCCCCCAACTATGTGGGGGCAGTTTTGGTGCTTGGAATATGGAATTTCATAATGGGATGTCCATGACGGTCTGTCGCTTCAGATACTCCTCTTCTTGATATGTGCTTGTTTGGACCGAAATTTTTAACAGTTTTTACAGTAAATTTGCCCAATCTAGCGATGCAGTAGAACATTGTCATCAGGCAAGTGTATACTGCAGCATCTAGTGGTTTGTTCAGATTCAAATGTTGACAGATAGATGCTAGGATGTTTGGTGTAAATGTTAGGCATTTTGGCTGTTTTGAGGATTCAGGTGGGCATGCCTTTGCCCCATCTAGGATGGCTTTTAACTCATTGGTCAAAATTAGCCACATCCTGCCATGGAAAAGGTGCTGTGCTTTGATGCCTGCTGCATGGTTGAAGAGGGCTGACCCTGAGTATGACCCAGTGCAGCTGGATAGGAAAGTGAGGAGGAGGGCAGGGGCTACTGGACATCTCTGATCTTCTTCTATATCATTTGTATTGCAGAACATGTGGAAAACTATCAATCCTGCTCCATAGGTCTCCTTCATCGACTGCGCCCAGGAGGAACCCATGACATCTAAGATGCAGTCCAACTGGGCATCTGTTATCTCTGCTCCTTGCTGGCTGCCTGAGGCTGCTGTTAATTGCAGCAGTCTTGGTGTCATGCATGGTATGCAACTCATATCATGACAGATACTTAAGAGGAGTGATAAGGAGTGATAAGGAAAGCTCTCAGGCACTATACACTTTCCTATTACCAAGTTACTCTACCATTTTTCCTATATTTTCTAGCTAGTTTCTTTTTCTTCATCCATCACCCCTATTTCCCCCTATATCTTATTTTCTTTCCTAAGATTCTATTTCTTTGTGTTTATTTGTATTTTATTTGGTCACCAGATTTTCTCAGAAGCCACCAGGATTATTTGTAAACCTGTCATGTGACTGGGAAATACCTTGGTTTGTAAGGAATTCAAGTTGACTCATCATGATTTGATCATGATTCGTCATGCTTTGTAAGACTTACAGTTGTATTAATAATCCACTTACTAACAAGGATGACTCACCACACCTAAGGACTTGGTTTGTAAGCACATTCTTACCAATCCTTGTGATGACTCATGCCACTTTTTATTCATGCTTTGTAAGACTGCACTTTGTTTAGTATCAATGTAGTAATTAGGCTGACTTAACACATCTAAGAGCCTGATTTGTAAGCACATTCTTACAAATCCATGTGATGAATCATGCTTAGTAATATGGCCTCCAAAAAGGTATAAAAGGAGCCCATTTTTCACACATGAATAATAACTTCCCACTTTACAATTGTTATCTCTCAAAATGAGTGAGAGTATCTAAGAGCTAAAGTGCAGGCAAAATAAGTGCCTAGAAGTAAGCTTAAGTGAACATATCTAACTCTGAGTTATATACTACCTTACAGGGGTTGACTATATAACAATCTAATCTGCTAACTAAGTGATACATATCTAAGAAGCTTCTCTCTCAAAGGAAGACATGTGACCAACCAACCACTATCTATTGAGGCAATCTATCTTAGGGTGAAATATACCCAACTCATCTGACAAAGACCTCAAAGCATACCTACTGAGAGATAGACAAGAAGGGGACAATCCACATGTTATCTATGTACCATGAAGTAGAAAAGTTGTAGACTGTGTACTTAAGGACTGGCAAGAAGTCTTATCCCATATAATTGTGTTGTCATTATACATGCATCGTACATAATACCCTTAAGTAGTGTCATATCCCAGATCCTGGACCTATCGTATAGTCGGATTTATGGACTAATCCTTAGATTAGAGTCCTAGACTTCATTCATAACCATATCCAGTCTCATCCACTATTGTGCTTGTCCAACTACCGCTCATCTGTCCGATCCGATATGCCTATCCACTCCGGATCCGATACGATAAGCTTTCTTATTCATTACCTGTCCATATAACATTAACACAGCCTATTTCTTTATCCAATATGCCTATCCGCTCCGGATCTGATACGATAAGCTTTCTTATTCATTACCTGTCCATATAATGTTAACACAGCCTATTCCTTTATTCGGTATTCTCTACCTTTCGGATAACCGGTTCTATACTTACCCAATATCTTCGCTACTTGTCTATTACTGGTACTCGGTTGTTTACCTATCCGATATGCTTACTGATCCGTTATCCTTTGACTGCACTAATGTATATAGCCTCGGACACTGCCTCTGATTATTCCATTAGCTACCTACAGTATATAAACTCCTGTAAAACTTGATAGATCCTCAGTTCGAATACAGTCTTGCAGCATTCTTGTCCTCACACATTAGTGTTGTAAGGACCCCTTCTCTATCCTTTGGGCCTAGGGATTGATTCCCTAGGCCAGAGCTCTGCTCTTCTGCATTTCCGGACATTGTCCATTTCCAGATTCTACCTCAAGCCTAAAGGATTGTATCCTTAGGTTGAAGTCTTGTCTTTTCGATACTCGCACTCCTTCCGATCCTCATCCAACTCCATCTCTACCTAAGGGTAGTCTATATCCGTCCATGTCCGCTCTGGAACCCCTATCTGGAACTCCGGACCACTCTTCCTGCCTCGGACTGTGTCCATTGCAGTATTTCCACCCTATGTCTTTACTAAGGATTGATATGCGCGGTTATTCCACTTTCTATCAAGTAGATGGAACTCCATCCAAGTTTCCGATACTCGTCCAGAAGTTTCCCACACTCATCCGGACGGTTCCCACGCTCATCCGGAAGTCCTTCGGACGCTCCACCAGAGTTGTCTGCCTCTGAAGTCCTACAGACTTTGTTAGGACCTTATTGGACTTTATCCGAAATTAAGGGCACCGTACTCAGGTGAGGGGCACAGCGTATGAGCTGAGGCCAAAGCCCTTCTGAGTCAGTCATACTCACCCCTCCGAGAGATTGTATGCACCGGCGTGCGACGGTCTTTAACAAGTAGTAAGACATTGGGCTGGTTCCTGACAGGGACCACAACCTTAACCTGTCTCTTGCTAAACAATGGGGACAGAGTGACAACAGGCGGGGTGTTAGGGCTGGTTTGTAATTTTTGGGAATGGTGGATGGGAGGGTCATGATGGACATTATTGGGGCCCCAAAATGGGACACTCTTGAGGAGTCATTCATTTTGGAGGGCTGCCCTGATGAAACCTTCTTCCTCGACTTGGGAAGCTCTGGTCCACTCTGCTGCTTGTTGTTTGACAAGCTCTTGATTGATGAGATTGCGAGTAGGAGTGGAGTAAGTCTTGTCATGCAAATGATGGAGTTCAGTACTATCATTTGATGGGAAATGCACAATTTACACTCATGGCTGAATAGCAACACAACAACAACACATATTCATATCGGATCTACTGTGGTGTATACCTTAGGTCTCTGCACATTAGACCCAACAAGAATTTTTTCATTTTGTTGCGAACTTGTTCCAGTGGCAGCTCTGGAAGTTGAGATGTCGAAAACACAATAGAAATGCACAATTTTGTCACACTATGTCACACACGGCACCTCGGCCAATACACAATGATATCCAAAGTCCGACAGCATGCAAAGCGAATGCAAGTCCAGTGTTCTGATTCTGCCAAATGCAAACAAAGCAGAGACTCAACCAAGCTGAGAGTGTGATTTCCCAATCTAGCCTGACCGTCATGCTTTGCTCACGAATCATGAATAGCACGCTGTGGTGGTGTCCTATTGACATAGAAACACCTAGAATAAATTCAGAATGGTTTATTCTATATATTTTGAACTTCCTATGTTGATGGGTTAATGGGATCTGGATGGATCTTGGATTTAGTGACCAAAGATCACTCATTTTGGGTACACTTGCACAATGTTTCATCTCAGGAAGGCTTCACAGCGCTGATTTTAAATATTTGACTTGGTAGTCTTATTGAACATATGCTAATACTTGTTTTCCAGCTGTTCCGAATGAAATATATGTAGAGTGGTGAGCTCTGGAGTGCATTGTGCATTCTGAATCAGGTGATAGTAGCAGAGAGAGGCTCTGTTGCATCAATGATGAACTCATTAAGTTCTGGAGGAATATCAATGGGAGGGAGAAGAAATTTGTCTGAGCCAAGGATGCCTCTGGATGGGTCATCTGCTGGATTTGAGTGCACTCGCAATGTAAGTGGTAGTGATCTTGAAATGTCTGGGTAGATTGTTAATGAACTTGTGAATTCTTCTGAAGACATCATTGACTGCTCTGTTGTGATGGTGATGTCTCCACAAACCCTCAACAATCCCTGTGTTGTCTCTGTGGATGATAAAATTGGCACTAGAATCAGTGAAAGTGGCAAGGGTGTACACCAGTAATCTGAAGGCAATGGCCTCTGCCCACCCAATGTCCCATTTTCCATTGGATGTCTTCCACCCTAGTATAAAATGCCAAGCACTCCAGAAGTCACCTATAACAATGCTGAGGCCAATGCCTGAACTTGCGTCTGAGAAGGCCAGGAGGTTTGTTGAGGGTTCTTCAGGGAGAATCAGTCCAGATACTCCACCTGACTGTAGCAGGGTGGACCACCAGTCTAGGTTGTCGGCTATGTGATGCTTGGTCTTCATGGCATGAATGGTTTATCTCCACAGTAAGCTAACATCCCTTTGAGGCTTGTCAGATAAGCTCTTCCCTATGGTGCTGCTGCACAGGCATGCAGTAGCTTGCTGTATAGTTGTTGGATGTCTTGTAAGATGTGTGAGTGGTGTTTACTCCACTTGTGGATTGCTATAAGGTACTTATTGACCTTTTGGGAGCTCAGGTAGACCAGTTTTTGCTCAATGTTCCATATGAAACCCATATAAAGCATTGACGGTAGGAATGGCTGGTCTTTGACCAGTTCTCAGATAATCACTGCCTCATGGGAGAGAGCATCTATGTCCTGTATGCAGCAGCTGCACTGCTTGTCATGTGCTGATCTTGGTGATCTTGGCGATCTTCCTGATAAATCTAGCAATGGCTGTAGGCAGTCTTCATTTCTCTCTTCTAACTGGCCTGTTACTGGTGAGATGCCTCCAAACCATAGGCATCCACCTGACTGATGCATGCCATCTTTTGCAAACACTTGGTACTACTCTTTTCTGGTCCCATTAAACTGTTTCAGGTACTCATACCTAATGCAAAAGAAAATATAGTCATCCACCCACTGGTCTAGGGGTCCTATGCCTCGGTGATGGAAGACCTCCACCCCTGCATCTGCTACATGACCATATGCTCCCGCTGATGGTGTTGCCCCGAAAGCCGTGCACATGTCAATGTAGAACTGGTCTTCAGAAGCACATACTACTCCTGCTGGCCACTGCAATGAGTGTAGGGGTACCGTTCAGTATGCTTCTGCTACATCTCAAGTTGCAGCTTCTGATCCTGGTGGTAGTGTTGCAATCAGCTGGTAAACCGTTTGAACTTACCCCATGTAGTGGGAAAATTGTCTGCGTCTATGTGGGAGTTGATTGATGGGCTTTGAAAGCATGCATTTGGTGCATGTGGGAACAAGAAGTTTTGGATTAAACAAAACTTCCCTGGCTTCCCTGGTTTCGGGATGATGGATAGTGGGGAGGTTTGGAAAGGACCAATGAGGTCCTGTAGCTTGTTGGCTGAGAACAGTCCTATGTACCTGCCTTTGGAAACTTCTTTGTGAATGATTGCCTCAAACTCATTTTGTACTCGTTAATTGAATCTTTATTAGGTGGGGACTATAGCAACTGTGATAGCAGAGAAATCTATCCTGAAACCTGATTGAAAACCTTCCAGAACTTTGGAATAATGCTCAAGTAAGCCTGCATGTCTCAACTCTCATTCCCAGTGATCAGCTATGTATGGGGTTAGCAGGTTCTTCCTTCTGTGCTCTAGGGCACTTCTGGGCTCCATGAGTGGTGGGACTGCATCCAGAGCACACGTGCTGAGCATTGTGTCTGGGGGTAGAGCAGCCTTCATCTCTCTGCCAAGTGGTGCAGATCTGCTTTCCATCTTTCATCCAGAGTCCTTTTTGAATGTGCTTGGTGAACGTCTTATGCTGACCATTCCAGGTGTGAGTTGTGGTGCACTCAATGGTGCAGTGCTGGTGCCTGCCCAGGCATACTGTGCAACAAGGGAAGGGGCCAGAAGCAAGGTATGCATGTACAGTGCATACCTTCTTGTTACTTCCTATGGCTCCCCTGCTGATTGGAAAGCCCGTTTCTGACTCATTGGCTGGTGCACTGGTGCAATTGTCGGTTGACATGACACCACTTGGTTGTTTGCCATGTACGATGCAGCTGCTTGCTGCGATAGCATTGGCAGTGGGGAGGGGGGGTGTATTGTGGTGACAGTGTATGAGGTGCCATTGTGGTGATGTATGGGAAGGCACATGATTGACCCAATATTTGAACATTTCACAGTGTCACAATGACAGTGTGAAGGTGGATGTGTGAAGAACACAAAGTTCATTTGGTTGTCGGTGTGTGATTCACATATTTATGTTTTGTGAGGAAAGGAAGGCCTCTGATTAGAGGATGTAGATGAAACAGAGACTAACTTTTACTGACCTTTATGGCTGCTGCAGTCTGCTTCTCCAGGTACTCATTGAAAAGCTGCTCCCTTGCTTCTATCAGGAGATCTTGGTTGATCTCTTCAAGGCTCCACCCTTGCAATGTTCTGATGGTGAGGTGCCACCTGTGCTGCTGTTGTGACTGGTACAAAAGAAGGGCATGCTGCTTGAGGTGGTCTGGAGAATGGTGTTAATGGTGATTTTGAAATGCGTTTCAGAATTGTATGTGCATGTCAATTCAGTTGTCTGGCCAGTCATACACTCTCATCATATTGATCATGCATGGAGCAGCTTTGTTGAACTCCTCCCATGAGAGGTTCTCATCTTGTATGACAGTGTCTGCTTTGGGGTCTCTCACAGTGGCTGCTGGGACCTAAGTATGTGCACCATTGGCTTCTGGCAGCATGACAAGTGCTTCAGGCTCTGCTATAAGTACTGCCACTTTGGCGTCACTCAAACCTTTGTTGGTGAAGTAGTGTAGCTTGCAAAAATTGCCTGCCTTCATTTTCCTGATGGCATAGGCTGTGGGTATGATGGTGGGGTTGGAAGGCACCTTCCCACACTTTATGGGTGTGTACTTATTCTTGTTCTTCTTTCGTTCTTCCAGGCATGCTGCCTCTTCCTCATCTTTGAGTACTTAGTAGATGCTCCTCAGTGTCCTGCTCATCTTGCTGCTGAGTAGCTTCTAACCTCTGTTGCTTATTAGCCCATTGTTCTTTAGCTGCATTGTTAGCTATGGTCCATAGTGACATCAGTGAGCGCACATATTACAGTGACCTATCTCCATATTATATGAGTGAGCGGACCTGCATAATATCCCATCCAATATGGCCAGCAGACCATGGGCCCATGGTAGAAATATCCTCAACTATGACAGATGGGCCAGGAGGGATATTATTGCCGATGGAGACGGGTAGGCTGGGAAGATATCATTACCAATGGAGATGAGTGGGCCCATCTGGGTATATCCTCGACTATGATGGATGGGCTGGAGGGATATTATTCCTGATGGAGGTGGGTGGGCTGATGTGCAGAATATGTAGAGTAGATGAGTGAGCCGATGGACATGAATATTCTATAGATGGATGGGCCAAGGTAGTTGAATATAATGTATATGGGTGTACCAAGGTAGATGTGGATCAGCTAGATGAGTATGTCAAGGGTATTTGTTATCACATATGAGGGTGGGTGTCATATCCCATACATTCATGCTTCTCATCCGAAGTTTCGGATGTCAGATCCGATCAGATCCGATCCACAGATCCGTACCGGATCCGTCGCGATAAGCTTCTTCATTCATATCCTGTTCATATAACGTTAAACACTGCTTATTTCCTCCATTTAGTATATCCTCCTTTCCGGTATATCAGTTATGCTTTCTTCCGGCTATGTTTTACTGATCCATTCACTTGTGATTAACTTCCGGCTTATGTTTGACTTCTAATAAGCGTTGCTTATACATTGCGATACTTTGTGCATAGCCTCTCGCGTAGTTCTATCGTATATAAACTCTTGTATATGTCCTATAGCACCCCAGTTCAAATATCATCTTAGATTGTCCTCATTCTGTTATCCGGACTCGAGTCTTAACAACTCTTGTCACCCTCCGAGACTTAAGGATTGTATCCGATAGTCTATACACATCTGCCTCTATCTACGGATAGTCAATACTCTGTTAGTTTCTAGTCTTAGACTTGTCTAGACTAGCCTATATACTTCTGTCCGATATCCGAACGCCATCCGGATAGTATACGATACTATTCCTTATCTTCGGATAGGAATACAATACTTGTCTCTACATCCGGATACCATACGATAGTCGTCCGGACCTTTGGATACGCTACCATAGCCATCCAGATCTTTGGATACGATAAGTATAGTATTTTGAAATAAGAGGCTATACTCGGGAAAGGGGCACAGCGTACGAGCTGAGACCAAAGCCCTTCGGATCCGATACCCTTTGAGTACGACCTTAACAGTGGGCCAAGGGTGTTATATAAAATATAATATTAGATGGGTGGGCTGAGGGTGGTATATAATATAGATGGGTTAGCCCAGGTGTATCATAAATGTAGACATGATGGAGCTGATGTGGTTATATATCATTCAAATCAGGGGAGGTAATAATTTAAAGTTACTGAGTTGTCTTGCAGAATGTGAAAACCAGTGTGTGAAGCATGTATTGCCCTATGAGATGCCATGTTCTGACTACCAAAAATTGAGTGAAGATTGCTCAGTTTCAGGAGCAGCAGGTGCTCTCTTGACATGGACTTTAATGGCACTCGAGTTATCTTGTAGCATGTGGAAACTGGCATGCAAAGCTCATGTTGCCCTACAAGATGCTAGCTGGAGGTTCTGACCACCAAAACCTGAGCGAAGCATACTGAGTTCTGAGACCTGGGTCTCGACAAATGAAGATCTGATTTCCAGCACACTTCCAATCATCTGGTATTTCATTTAGCAATGGGTGATAATACATCTTTGACAGCCAACATCATCCAAGGCTCCTTTATCTGATCCTCGCCATCTCCACCAACCAAATGCCAAACCCTAAGTTCCGACTACTGAAATTCAAATAAGACTTACCAAGCTCTGAGACCTGGGTCTCAACAAACAAATATCTGATATCCAGGACACTTGCAATCATCTGGTATTTCATTGAGTAATGGATGATAATAAATCTTTGAAAGCTAACATCATTTGATGGCTCCCTTATCTGATCCTCACTATCTCCACCCACTTTAACACCAAAGTCTGGACATCCAGCATTCAGGATCTGATTTCCCAAAATCAACTCCATCATGACTGTGTCTTCATCTTCTGATGATCAAATAACCTTATGGAGAACTTGGGCCCTGACTGTCACTCATAAGGCATGTGAATATACCGAACAGAAATTCAATGCAGAGAAGACAGGAGGAGACCCAGTTATACCTTCTCCTAAGCTAGACACTGAACTGGTGATGGCATGTGATCAACTGGCTGATGTACTCATAAAGGCATATAAAAATCCCAGTGGGCCTTCCTGCAGAATCAGAAAATTGATGAGATCATTCAAATTCCTTCATCACAGTTCAGACGCAGGCCAATATTGCAAGATATGGCAAGTTGGTATCCCTGAAGGACACCAGACATAATGAAGAAAGAGAGGAGAAGTTGCTTCAGAGGTGTCCTCCTGGCCATGAGGATACAATGTTGATTGACAAACCAGCCACAATCATTGATATATATGGTGCCATCATTGCATGGTACCTCCCAGATGCCCTGACCAATGCCACCCAGGTGTGTAAATTATATTATGACTTGATGGATATTGAATATCAAATGGTACCTACAGAAGGAAATTTGGGTGGCCTCCAATTTGCTTGCTCCAAGCCTCAAAAAAGTGTAAAGGTTGATAGCAATTGGCAAACAAATCAAGAGTGGTTCAAACAAAGCCCAGAAAATGTAGGCATAACTCCTGGATGCATCAATTTATCTCCAGCATAGTATCAATGGGGGCACAAGGTAGGATCTGATGAAAGGGTGATTTCAGTAATTAAACTCACCAATCCCATAGAACCTGTCAGATCCGTAAGTATCTGCATCGTTGAAGGGACCATCCTCCAAGAAAATCCTGAAATCCATAGCAAGGCCAGCAGCCATCACATCAGCAGCACTCAGGGTGATGCATCCAGAGCAGTACTGGGCAGGGTAGCAAGCCTCAGAGAAAAGGCAGAAGGCAAGGAACTGCCAAAGATGTCAGAGACCCTCCAGTACTGGGCATCTGTGTTTAACACCCTCTCCATCATTTCTAATCAGCAAACCCCTAATTATGGAGATTATTTATCCATTCCTGAATGCTTCAATATTCTCATGAGTGTGGGGAATTATTCTCATGCTCAGATGAGTATGCCAAGCCTTCAGCTGGAGTTTGGGTACAATTCCAGATGCATGATTGCATTTTCCAGAAGGATTGTGAGACATGGGATTCATGAAGTGGAAGGGGATCGGTGTTAAGGTGGTACTCAAATGATATCAGATCTGAAGGGCTTCGGCCTCAGCTCGTACGCTGTGCCCCTTTCCTGAGTATAGCCCAGTATTTCAGAATGCTATATGTATCATATCCGAAGATCCAGATGGCTATAGTAGCATATCCGAAGGTCCGGACACCTATTGTATGATATCTGGAAGTAAGGATTAGTATCATATTCCTATCCGAAGATAAGGAATAGTATTGTATACTTATCCAGATGGCGTCCGGATATCGGACGGAAGTATAAGGGCTAGTCTAGACAAGTCTAGGACTAGAAACTAACAGAGTATTGACTATCCGTAGATAGAGGTGGATGCATATAGACTATCGGATACAATCCTTAAGTCTCGGAGGGTGACAAGAGTTGTTAAGACTCAAGTCCGGATAACAGAATGAGGACAATCTAAGATGATATTTGAACTGGGGTGCTATAGGACATATACAAGAGTTTATATATGATAGAACTACGCGAGAGGCTATGCACAAAGTATTGCAATGTATAAGCAATTGTTAAGGTTGTACTCAAGGGTAACGGATCCGAAGGGCTTCGGCCTCAGCTCGTATGCTGTGCCCCTTTCCCGAGTATAGCCCCGTATTTCAGAATGCTATAAGTATCGTATCCAAAGATCCAGATGGCTATTGTAGCGTATCCGAAGGTCCGGACGACTATCGTATGGTATCCGGTTATAGAGGAAAGTAACGTATTCCTATCCGAAGACAAGGAATAGTATCGTATGATATCCGAAGGTAAGGATTAGTATCATATACGTATCTGGATGGCGTCCAGATATCGGACGAGAGTATAAGGGCTAGTCTAGGCGAGCCTAGGACTAGAAACTAACAGAGTATTGACTATCCGTAGATAGAGGCGGATGCGTATAGACTATCGGATACAATCCTTAAGTCTCAGAGGGTGACAAGAGTTGTTAAGACTCGAGTCCGGATAACGGAATGAGGACAATCTAAGATGATATTTGAACTGGGGTGCTATAAGACATATACAAGAGTTTATATATGATAGAACTACGCGAGGGGCTATGCACAAAGTATCGCAATGTATAAGCAACGCTTATTAGAAGTCAAACATAAGCCGGGAGATAATCACAAGTGAAGCGGATCAGTAAACATAGCTGGAAATTAATCACAAGTGAAATGGATCAGTAGAACATAGCTGGAAGAAAGCATAACCAATAAACCGGAAAGGAGGATATACTAAATGGAGGAAATAAGCAGTGTTTAACATTATATGAACAGGATATGAATGAAGAAGCTTATCGTGACGGATCCGGTACGGATCTGTGGATCGGATCTGATCGGATCTGACATCTGGAACTTCGGATGAGAAGCGCGAATGTATGGGATATGACAAGAACTCAATGTTCAGCTCTCAATATGGGATGCAGGACTCCAAATTCAGAACTTGATATCTGGAGCTTGATATCTCAAACACAGGAATCAGGACTCGACATTCGGGATATGAGAATGGAACTCAATAGCCAGAACTCAGGTGTCAAAACTGGATATTGGGAACTCAGCTTCAGGACTCAATATCTGGAACATGGGTTTCAGGACTTAATATCTAGAACTTGATAGCCAGCCAAGGGATTCAGGACTCGATATGCGGCATATGAGATTTGAACTGGATATCTGGAACTCGATAGCCAGACAAGGGATTCAGGACTCGATATCTGAAACCCAGGTTTTGGAACTTGATATCTGGAACTCAATGGCCAGACAAGGGATTTGGGACTTGATATTCGGCATATGGGATTTGGGACTCAATACCTGGCACTCAGGTTTTGGGACTTGATATCTGGAACTTGGGCTTTGGGACTTGATATCTGGAGCTCAGGTTTCAGGACATGATATCTAGTACTTGATAGTCAGAACTCTGGATTCAGGACTTGAGACTCAATATTCAGCATATGGGACTGGAACTCGGGACAAGATACCTGGAACTCAAGATCTACCTCATGGGATTGGGAACTCAATATTCAGGACTCCACATCCAGAGCTCCATATTTGGGATTGGGACTCAAAAAGTGGGACTTGGCATATATTTTTGTACATCATGTATAGAATTTGGACTTCTTGGACTACTCCCCTAGGACAACAGCTGACAGAGTTGTGTCTATAGCAATTCAATGCAAGTCTGCAAACACTGAACAGGCGTGAAGATAGTGTTGTACAATTGCATTCAAATGATCTTCCTTTGTACACCACATAAGTTAAGTGCCTGTAAGGGACCAGGTAGTTTTTGAAAACACTGACATGAGAAGGCCTGAAAGGTGATTGACAATGGTCTGCTCATCATAACCAATCCAAGCAGGAAGACAATCGGAATTCCTTGCAATCAAGGAAGCCACACCATCCCAACTACACATGCTCAACCTGCACAGAAGTGCACAGTGGCAATATTCAGCATCTTCAAACTCACTTGGACGGAGGGACAGAGAACAGTATCCATGCATAACAACAATGGAGATACCGTCAAATGCAACACAACCATGAAATTCAATGGTACAAGTGTGATAGAGACAACAATGAGATACAAGCAATTTCAACAGCCATGAACAAAAATTCTCAGGGGTCTCAAAGTTATAGGCATGACATTGTGGATAATAGAGTGATCATAGTATACAGGGTATTCAAAAACATTATGCATGATCAAAAGTGGTGGGCAGTCACACTTGTCAACAACTTGAGCGGCGCGACATGGGGCTTTGACTATAAACATCCTGCGAAAGCATCAGAAAGCAATAAAAAATGACTGATACACTGATCTCACATTACAGGGACCAACAGTGACAAAATGACTAGTACCATGTGGACAATGTACAAGGAGAATGCAGAAAAGATGTTGTGAGGGTGGTCGAGTGTAACTAACAGAGTGGACTGTCTACACAAATTAAACATGTTGGGAGGATCCATGAGAAAATAAGTGACAGATTGTGGGAACCAGGACATGAATTTTGTAGGGAAATGACCATTTAAATTCTACAGAACCCTCTCTACTTCATATAGTCAGGGACTACTGGAGCTAAGTACTGTACATCAGTGAATTCATGAGTCCTTGATTTTGTAGCCATGGGAAGTATAAGATGATATCATTATGCTATGGCTGAATATACCTATGTATGCAGCAATATGTAAATATTAGTTATCGGTACATAGCCATGAATCTCTGAAAATTCATTTTACCATGAGGAGTTTGTGACAAGATTACAACATTGTGCCGTTGCAGCAATGAATATGCAATAGCATATTTAAGTTATGTTTATTAACTCATACCATATCCCTTCATTTATGTTTTAAATTACCAAGTGATATAAGACTATATCGTGGAAAGAACTGTTAGCACTTGTAACCTAATTTATATTCTTATGAGAGTTTCAGTTTCAACCAGCAAGGTATGATAGTGTAAGTAGGTACCACTTTCTCATGGTTCCTCCCTGGTTGTTTGTGGTGGCCCTTCCTTTCTCGTAGTTCCTTCCTGGCCGTTTGTGGTCTGTCTTGCCTCATTCTGCATAGTGGTCCTTCCCTTCCCTTTCCTTGTGGCTCCTTGTGGCCTTTTTTCATTGTTCCTTGCTGGCCTTGGCCCTCCTTTCATTCATCTCTCCACTATCTTTCCCTGGTTTCTTTTTGTCCTGTAACTACATATGTAGTATTTAAATATAAATAAAATGAATCTGCATCACTAAATGAGTGCTGAGGATGAGAATAATTTAGTGCTGGTGACAAAATGGCAGGTTGTTGCATGTAATCTGTCATGTTGGTGCTTTTGGTAGTTCTGTCTAACTTACTCCAGGTAGTATCGTTCTGACAGATATCAGGTAAATTTTGCAATTAGATAAAGCATTGTAATACTTTATATTTTCACATCAATTATTTGATGCTTCAGACACAGCAGTGCTAGAGATATTTAAGATAGGTTTTAATGTTGTACAGAATGCAAAGTCCATTTTTAAAATTTAAATAGACATAAATATGGGTACATGACTTCAAATTGTCTCCGTGTTTTGTCCAAAATACAAAATATTAAGCGTTGGCAGCTATCACAGCAGGCATTGATTGATATAAGGATCCCGAACATGCTCCAGACATCCTTCTAAAAATATTTCCTTGCATAGGATAAAACATGTATAATAATATCATTTATATCATTTTTTGTGTTCTAATTTATGTTTCTGTTCCGGATATATTGCAAATGTTAGGATAGAATGTCCAAAAAATGGTATGAGCGCAAACATATTTCATTTTTGTAGTTAAAATATTTTTTATGTTAGAATTACAAATACACATCATGTAACCACACCGTACATTGAATACATGAATGGACTGAATAAATTGATTGGTACCAATGGAAAAACTAATATTATTCACAACATTCTCTTTAATAGATGATTGTTCTGATAGAGATATTTGCTGGAATGGGCAGAATGGACCCAATCACACCAGACAGAACAGATTGATTGCATTCACTACAATAGTGGAATGCATCAGAGTGAAACACTACTGTAAGTCTGTAGCTACTCCAAAGCTGCTGTCTAAACAGGAAAAACACCATCGTAGCTACTCATTTAACTCTATGCCTTCTCTTTCCTTTGTGGCAAAATGCATTGACTAGAATTCCATGTAGCTACTGACGCAGTTCTTTATTTCTCTATGTTAGCTACCTTAGTACATGCAGAACTTAGCATGTAGTTATGCCAAAACAGTATACTTATTGGTAACAGCACCAGCGCCACTCCCTGACTCGCTCATATTGACCACATATTGTGACCCAATTCTGTTCTCTCTTAAATCAATACACTTGCAGCTCGTTTCTCCCATTATCGCCTTGAATGCCATCAAGCCCAGAATCTAACGTGGGGTTTGGCAGAGCTTGTATTTGTGTCTGTCATTGAGTAGAGATCGCAGAATCAAGGGAGGCGTGAAGAAATCACCCAAGTGATGAAACCAGGTGCAGCATTTGAAGTCATCCTTGGGCTTCCCAGGGTGTCAGATGGGGAGGCAGCGAGGTTGGGACGTTGAGAAGTAAAGGAAGCAACATCTCCATGTCCACCTCCAGTTTAAGCCCTGGGACCGAATCGAGGAGGAACAATGCAATCGGGAGTACGAGCAGCTTGTCGGACTCTGCAGGTTCCATCGAGGACCCTTCTGATTCCAAACACGAACATGAATACCCAACTATATCCATCTCCCTCCCTACTAACAGCATCTGAGTTTCTGTGGCTTTAAACAATTACCCACGCCGATGCATTCATCCATCGTTCTTTGCGCCAGCCTCCCTCTTGCAAGGCTGCCTGAGTTCACTCTGGCTGAAAAATGGTGTGTTTGCCATCCAGATAGGGTGTGGGTGCTGATGAAATGAAGAACTGAGGTCCTAGAAGTGGGCCCATTATATTCTAAGTAGTGGATGATAAGAGGCAATCTATTGTATTTAGCCCCAAGTCCGCCATTGCGAGGATTCCTGCACCTGTAAAGCGTAGTTCTGAATGTATTTCAGCCTCACTGTGCATGTCATAAGTTCATGTTTGGGAGAATGATTTATGATGGACATACAATCTCTGACCATAAATGCTCATTCCACCTCAACCAGCTACAGCTGGATCACCACCTTGAATCATAAAGTCCTGCAAGTGCAATCAATCATGAATACAGATGTTTCTTGTAGAACAAAACCTCGACTGACAGCAATAGTTTGATGAAACACAACGCTGTTGTAGAAGCCACATTTTGCAGGCTCGGCAAAGTTCTGACACGTCTAGAATAAAATGTTTTGATTAGGTCAGTCAAAGGAAAGGTAGTCAGAAGAGAATAGTTCCAGTATAATTGAAGCTGAATGTTTCTGACACTGGTTTCGAGAACAACTGAATCCATTGTGGTGCTTTTGAAGAGATGATAAACAAAGGCAATCAAAGATACTGCGCTTACCAACATCAATCATGATGAACCAAACCCAAACGCCTTTGCTGACCTTTGCTGACCCCAATGCCTTTGCTGACCCCTCTTCCACAGGCTGTGTTGATGGAACCTATGCAAGCTCCCTTTTTCGTCAGTGTGGGGTCTGTCTCTGTGTCTGGTTCTTCTGGTTCCAGTTCTGCCAATGTCTCTGGTTCTGTTAAGGTTGTACTCAAGGGGTATCGGATCCGAAGGGCTTCGGCCTCAGCTCATATGCTGTGCCCCTTTCCCGAGTATAGCCCCTTATTTCAGAATACTATACTTATCGTATCCGAAGATCTGGATGGCTAGTGTAGCGTATCCGAAGGTCCGGACGACTATCATATGATATCCGGGTATAGAGACAAGTAACGTATTCCTATCCGAAGACAAGGAATAGTATCGTATACTTATCCGAAGGTAAGGATTAGTATCGTATTCATATCCGAAGATAAGGAATAGTATTGTATACTTATCCGGATGGCGTCTGGATATCAGACAGGAGTATAAGGGCTAGTCTAGACAAGTCTAGGACTAGAAACTAACAGAGTATTGACTATCCGTAGATAGAGGCAGATGCGTATAGACTATCGGATACAATCCTTAAGTCTCGGAGGGTGACAAGAGTTGTTAAGACTCAAGTCCGGATAACAGAATGAGGACAATCTAAGATGATATTTGAACTGGGGTGCTATAGGACATATACAAGAGTTTATATACGATAGAACTACGCGAGAGGCTATGCACAAAGTATCGCAATGTATAAGCAACGCTTATTAGAAGTCAAACATAAGCTGGAAGTTAATCACAAGTGAATGGATCAGTAAAACATAGCCGGAAGTAAGCATAACCGATATACCGGAAGGGAGGATATACTAAATGGAGGAAATAAGCAGTGTTTAATGTTATATGAACAGGATATGAGTGAAGAAGCTTCTCGCAATGGATCCGGTACAGATCTGTGGATCGGATCTGATCAGATCTGACATCCGGAACTTCGGATGAGAAGCGCGAATGTATGGGATATGACAGGTTCCATTACCAGTTCTGATTCTCTCTCCACCTCTGTGTCCAGTTTCTGCACTCCCCCCTAACTCAGGAAATGGAACTGGAATGAGATCATCATCACCCCCAGTTCCACAAAAAAGGAATAAAGCAGCACAGGCGGTGTTGATGGAGCCTACTACTGCCCCTTTCTTCGTGTTGCTGTAGAATAAGAGTTGAGTTTTGTTGATGGGGGAGAGTTTTTGTTCAGGTTCAAGTAATGGGAGGAATAGTCAAAGTCAAGCTAGGAAGCCAGGAGTAGAGTTTCATTGGGGAGTTGAGTGAACGTTGGCTTTGGGAACTTGGGCTTCCGTGTCAGGACCGGTACTAGTGTGGGTGTTGGGTGAATTTGAGGATGCTGGAGGATGAAGTGGGTGAAGTGAAAGAGGTACAGTTTCATGTGGGTACACCGTCGGATTCTCGAGGTGTCATCCTGTCGGATCCGAGTGACCATACAGTCCTCGAGACAATCTACAACAAAACGCACTCAGAACAGTTCATTAACCTTTCTCCATTGAGTTTGTTGGCCAATATGGTAGGGTTATAGTTCAAGGGTGAGTCCTTTTGGTTTATTCCATCGATTTCGGGTGGGGCAGATGTTGATAGGGTCAGATCACGGAGGGTGCCCTACTCCAATTCAGGTGGGCCTATATATCAGGCCCATCCAAAACTTCCAACCTATCCTCTATTTCTCTGCACATAAGCAGTGTCAGAGTTTGAGCTAACTTGGATGTGTAGATGTTCACACACACCTCCCAATCCTGTTGCATTTCTCATTGGTTAATGTATGGATCGTGAAGTCAGAGCAGGTCCAAGTTGTAACTCACTGAATTGTCAGACAGTGTTGACCACAGTATTAGTCTCATGATACCTGGAATACATGGCACAAATGAAGGGTTCAGACCACTGAGAAGCTGTGTCATAACTAACCATTGATGCAGTGAGGAGTAACGTCTTTATCCACCATGGCAGGCCACACACACTCATGGTCCAAATGAAGCTCTGCTGCAGACGCAATCGTGTCTTGTTTGACAGATGCATGCTGAACCTTCAAGCGAGCATTCTCTTTGTCTTTCTGTGCCCAGTGAAGGGTCAACAATTCTGCTGGGATGCAGAACAATGTTGGGTGAATTCTGCCTAGCTGCTATTCAACCCAAGGGCTTCTGGACTAGACTGAGGGCTCAAGAGAGAGAGAGAGAGAGAGAGAGAGTGTGTGTGTGTGTGTGAGTAGTGAGTGTGAGAGGGAGGGAGAATATGAAAATGTCACTCCAGACAATGAGGACAAGACTGTATATCAGGAGCTGTATAGTGAGCTATTAAGCTACTACTAAAACTAATAAGCTGCAAGTCTGGGGAAGCTACTGAATCCTAGAAGGAGAGCTACCAGAACTATAACTGAAAGTCTAGCTAATGAGTGGAAGTATAGGGCGAAGATTTGGTGATTATGTAAGCAGTAAAAATGCGGACATAAGCAAAGAAAGTAAGGTAAGAGAAGCTAAGTAAAAACTGTTAATACCAGCCTAGAGGGAAACTAATCCCTACACCGGCGAGATATACAGTGGACCCGAACTTGTGATGCAGATGATCTCCATGTCCCTTAGAACAGACATATCAGTAAAGGGCGTGAGGGTGAATGTGGTGGAGGCTGCCGATTGTGCTCCACCGTGAAAGAGCTGTTGTGCGAGTATGAACCAAAGATCGAATGCATGAAAGCTGCTGTCGCTTGATGCAGGAGATGTCATTGCTGGGAGTCAGAGTGCGAAGCAGGCAAGCAATATGTTCCAACTGTTAAGATGGGAGTGAAGTGTGTCATTACACTTACTATAGTATTCCCCACATTTCACTCCATACATACTTGACTTCCTGACCTCCCTAGGATGTCCCTAGGTCGAGTTATTCCTTCCCTTTGACTCATTGCTTATCTGTTTACATTTGTTTACAAAACATCGCCCATATCCTAGAGTCCAGTGCTCCCTGCCTCTTTGGCAACATACTCTGGACTCTAGGTACTGTATAACTTTACTATACTCATCAATACATTGGCAACTTACTCTGGACTCTAGTCCCCATCTCTTTTGCTCTCTCAGTAGCCTCTAGAAGCGGCCCACTTCACTCCCATCTTAACATACTCATATTTATTGTTTTGACTGTCTTGTACATTCCACTCGAAGCAGTATTTTAGAATCTTATTTCTTATCTCAGTCCAGACAGTTAAAAGAAGCTCAGCACATTTAATGGATGTCAAGGTTTGACGCTAGCATGAACTGTGCTCGACCTCCAGACTAGTACTGATCCCTTTGCTCATGGTCAATTGTACACAGCGTTGTCAAGAGTGATAATGCGAAGTGATGTAGTATCTGCCTATTTACAGAGCCAATACTAATATCTTATTTCCTGAGTTGCTACTGTGAATACAATACACCGTCATAGAGCAGGTTGAAAGGGAGTCCTTGGAATATTTAGAGGAATTCAACTCGATATTGGTCATGCGCGAAATTTGAATTTGGATTGAAGTGGGTTTGTGTTAAGGTCATACTCAAATAGGTTCGGATCCGAAGGGCTTCAGCCTCAGCTTGTACACTGTGCCCCTTTCCCAAGTATAGCCCTGTATTTCAGAATACTATAGGTATCATATCTAAAGATCTGGATGGCTATCATAGCATATCCGAAGGTCCGGATGACTATCATATGATATCCGGTTATAGGGACAAGTATTGTTTACCTATCCACAGGTAAGGATAAGTATCATATTCCTATCCAAAGATAAGGATTAGTATCGTATACTTATCCGGAGGTGCATCCGGACATTGGATGGAAGTATAAAGGCTAGTCTAGACAAGTCTAAGACTAGAAAATAACAGAGTGTACACTATCCAAAGATAGAGGCAGATATGTTAGACTATCGGATACAATCCTTAAGTCTCGGAGGGTGACAAGAGTTGATAAGACTCGAGTCCAGATAACAGAATGAGGACAATCTAAGATGATATTCAAACTGGGGTGCTACAGGACATATACAAGAGTTTATATACGATAGAACTAAGTGAAAGGCTATGCACAAAGTATCGCAATGTATAAGCAATGCTTATTAGGAGTCAAACATAGGCCAGAAGTTAATCACAGGTTAACAGATCAGTAAACATAGCCGGAAGTAAGCATAACCGATATACCGGAAGGGAGGATATACTGAATGGAGGAAATAAGCAGTGTTTAACATTATATGAACAGGATATGAATGAAGAAGCTTATCATAACGGATCTGGAATGGATCTGGTATCTGGAACTTCGGATGAGAAGCGTGAATGTATGGGATATGACACTTACCACTTGTTGGGCATATGCAGCTCATCCATGGTTTCCTCTTGTCCCCTTGAACCCTAGCTTCAACAGTCCAATATTTGAGTGTCTGAATCACTTGATGTTCTCCCTGCGCACAGAGCTCGACAGTCAGGGAAAGCACATCCTTCACCACCACATTAGAGAAAGCTGGGTCAAACTAGAGAAGAAGTTACTCTGGTGTCAGGAGCTTTTGGGAGCTGGGCTTCTAGTTCCATGGGAGACTAAACTTCCATACCCTCCTGCTCAGTATGGGTACCAAAGGTCGCACTCAGACACGAAGCTCGCTAAAAAAGTCGCACTGAAATCCCGCAATGCATTTTTATGTATGTGAACGATATATTCAGTCTCATTGCAACTAATGCATGCCTAGTGATCACCGCTGTATGCTCATGGTACATCATGAGTCGTCAATATCGTGGATCAAATCGTCCTTGGAAGGCTCTCCTCATCAATAACCCCAGATGCCCCATACCAGCCGAATGGGTCCACAAATTGTCCCATTCATTTGTTGGAGATATCTTGACTAAGGTTCCGCACACTGGCACTTTCATATCATCTGTTCACTGCCCTTGGGAACTGCAACTTCCCATGTTTGAACACTCCTCAATCCCAATTTTGGTTCACATAAAACAAGTTTCTGTGTTTGACTGTGAAGTTGTGTCATTATAACCCATCCAAAGAAGCTATTGCTCATGCGATTGAGGCACAGTACACAAGTAACAGCACCTGGGGTCAGAGTGATAGTGCCTGGGGTGAGGATGATGGCATCTGGGGTAAGTGGGATGATAGCTCTCAGTCTCAGAGTGCCCTTGGATTGGATGGCAGCACCCTTGGATGGATGACAGCACCTTGGATGGGGCCCACACCTGAAGCTCCTCAAGTGGACCCTTGCTTTCCTGTCCTGGAATGACTCAGTGGCCAGAAATCAGGAGAAGACTGGAAGACATTCTTTGCATGTCACCTCAAGGAAAATAAGAAGAAGCAGGCGAAAGAATCCCCAGCTCAACTGCATCCACCTCATCAAGGCCAAAGTACCATCGACTTGGGGGAACTACAGTAACTCTACGAGACTGTACAACTCATTTAGAAATGAGTGGGACTTGTGTGATCAGTTGGATCCCACTAGTACCCCTGATGGTGACTGAGAAGAAGACTTTTTCGACATCTTGGACCCCATCCCTGATCCTCTGCCACCACCACCCCCTGTGCTCCATCATTGTCCAGCTTCTTGCATGACATTCGCAACTACTTTGGACATCATGAGGTTGCAGCTTCCTCTGATTACATCAAGGGTATTGAATGCTTTGTCATGCACTTACGATTTCACCTTGGCTTTCATCTGGCAGTGTCAACTACCAGATCCATTGGTGGATCTATGGCCTTTGATAGCTGGGTGGATAAGCAGAAGTTCAGTCATGTGTGCAACATTGTCGGGGACTCGGGCAAAGATGTCAACTCCATTTCAGACATGCAACAACATGTCGTTACATGCTTTGTAGGCTACCCTGTCACCCTGCCCACAACTCAGTTGTCTGAGATCCCATCCAATCACTGGGACCTGGCACCCGGGACTCCCTTGTCTACTTTGAACGCATTCATTCGAGTTTCTTATCTCAATATTCCCGGCCAGGAGCAACTCTATATCATCCAGCCAAGTCAATCAAGAAGTCTCGTCCCCTGGAAACTCGTGGTCCCTGACACTGCTACAGCCATGATGTGCCTCTGCCATGACTGGGGTTCCGATGTCTCCACCATTGCCCTTGAACTCCTGAAAAAGGGCATTACTTTCAAGACACTGCAACCCATGGCAGTTTCTCCTAGCACTCGGCACCCGCTTAGTGAACTTCAGACACACTCGCTCAGATACTTCTGGCCCCCCTTCAAGGTGGTTTATGCTGACTACATCATGTATGAGCAGTATCATCACAAGTTCATGAAGGAGGATCGTGCACAAGCTGCTCTTCTTCATGGTGGGATCTTATGGTGGCTAGCATTACATAGCCTTGGCTTTGATATCCTCCCCTCAGTCTCGATTGGCATTTCACAAGATGCTGTGCCATTCGGACAAATGTTGTCTCTCAATGGTGAGACTCACTTCAACGATGATTTGTTGGAAGAGGAGGTTGATTTCATCTGCAGGACGTATTATGTGTACACGAGTAAGTTTCCCTATTCATATTGACTCGTAATGCACTCATATTTGAAACATTAGATAATGGATGCATAGAAAGTTGTCTTGGTGGCCAAGGCCTCAGGCATGGGCTGGATCAGGGTTGGACGTGGGGTTCTGGTCTTCTCAATGCAAAGACTGGTTCCAGAAGTGCCTCAAAAACATTTGTCAAGGTGTTTCTCAACACCGCAATTCATCTGACAACAATGGGCCAGTGAACAACACACATTGGAAACAAGGACTCAAGCTCAATGCAGCAACAAAGAAATTCAAGAAAAATCTTGACACTGCATGTTCTAACTTTCTCACTACTAAAGCAAGTGGTAAGTCTCTTTTTTGTCATTTGTTGCACACCTCTGATATCTTCTCAGCTTTCACGGACGACTAGATGATTTTTTTATTTATTTTTGTACCATTACCATACTGTACAGTACTGTTAGAATATGGAATATGACCATTAGGATACAGAATACGACTACAGAATACGACTTTAGATAATTTCTTTAAACAGCTACAAGTTGTTATCCCCCATTCCTGTGTTGGCTGTGTTGGACTCACTCAAGCTTTTACATCCTATCCCTCATGTATGCAGGAGATTATCTACTCATGAGTGGGTGAGTGGGTGGTGAGTGGGCGATTGTCAGGTGATTCATATTGTCTGGAGAGAAATCTTTATACTTTATCTTCACATTTTATTGTCAGGAGGTACTTTCAATATAAATGCCTGTCTATGTAGCGGTCTAAACTTCATGTATGAGCAGACATTCAGTCACGTGCAATGGTTGAAGTTTTTTCGAGTCTAAAATGTGAAGTTTCATTTTGAAGTATAGGCTAGCATTAAAGATATATTTATATTTCTTATTGTCATTGATGTTTAGCCAGCAACAAAATGTTCGCTGATGCGTCATATTTTTCTTGTCATGAAAGATTTCTTCAACGCTTGAAATTTTACATCTGCTTAGATGCTAACCTAAATATTAAGTATTGCCTTGACATTTCGCATGACATTCAGACCTGTCTTAAATATTACGGACCCCGTAGTGGGAGTTGTGAACCTCCCTTTCGTTATGGCATTTCATAAAATTTTATACGATAATCAGGGACGCGTCTTTCCTCTATAAGGCCAAACATAACAATGTGATTGTCGATAGCAAAATTATGCTAGTTCTTGTGATTATGTACTATATATTGTTATTTATTGCTATCTACTTTCCTCACGGGTTCACTGATGCCCTAGCACTTACTTCACCCAGTGGCAGCCTTGAGTCGCAAAGAAATTCATACTAGGTCCCCCTCATGACTTCTGTGATAGAGACTTTGTCACAACGCGCTGTACGGTGGTATCCTCCCTCTTATGACATACGTATCGAAACCATTCCCATTCCCGAGTACGTTGATTTCTCGCTTGTTGTATCATAGGATTGCACTGATTTGTATTTTGTTTCAAGGATTGAACACCCGGATGATGCGATAGTAAAGATTCAGGTTCGCAGATATGCGGCAGACTTCATCTACTCTCAATTTTAACGCACCCGAAGCTTGCTGGGCTATGCGGCAGCGATTTACATGTGTACCGTGGAACAGAGAGGCTCACAGAACCGTAAATGAATCCAATCGTTACCAGAGTGCCTTCTGAACTCAAGAGACACATTTGCTGGTAGTTGTATCATGGGTCACGAGTTCATCGGTGAAGTTGTTGCCCTTGGTGCGAGTTTTCATTCTAGTTCTACCGGTCGACCGCACTTGTATTCCACGCTTCGTATCGGTGATAAGGTTGTCTCGCCATTTACCGTCTCTTGTGGGGAGTGCCAGTATGTCGGTTTCATTTCACCAGCCCCAACCAGTATCCTCATGTGCTGCAGTTTTTGCAGAGTAGGATTTACGTGCCGTTGCATTGAGTCCCGCCTATTTGGCACTCCTTTGACTCCAGGGGGACAAGCTCAATATGTTCGTGTTCGCAGGGCTGGAGGCACCTTGTACAGTCTACAGGATATCTCTGATGGGTCTTTACTCGCTGACTCTTCTTTGTTGTTACTATGCGATATACTTCCGACCGGAGTATTTGCCGCATTTCAGGCACTTGGTCACGCCAAAACCCTGCCATTTACGACCAGACAACCTTATCCACTTAGTGCGAGTCCGCCGCAAATTGGGGACGTTTCATTTTTACCCTTCTTGGAAGAAGATAAATCATTAACTATGGCGGTGATAGGGCTTGGCCCCGTGGGGGTGGTGAGTTCACTACCATGCTTACCCAACATGTTTTGACATGGTCGCCATGTTCTCACTAGTGCACGTGTATCGCTCTCCTTGACATGCTCGATACGCGAAAGCTGAAGTTCAGTGTGATAGCCATTGACCCGAATGAAGCCAGGAGGGCAAAAATGGCATCAATATACTCTATCATCGGCGGCAATCAACAATTTGGCGAATTTCAGGTAGCTGACACCAGCACTGCCAAAGAACTTGTTGCAAACTTGACGAAGGGAGTTGGTTGCAATGCTGTTCTTGAAGTGAGCTCCATGCAACCTGCTTGTGGATCTTGACTGAAACTTGAATCATAACTCGAAGGTCGTTGGTAACACCAGTGCGCTTCGGCTAGCTTATGAGCTTGTACGGTCGTTTGGCTGTATCAATTCTGTTGGGGTTCATAGCGATCATGCGGTGCCATATAAAGGCGTTGAGCTTTATGACAAGAATGTATCACTTGACTTTGGTCGGTGTCCAGTACGTGCTATGTTTCCAATGGCACTGGAGCTGCTCCTGAAAAGGCAGGATGTACTGGGATCTGTGGGTAGGGAAACGAGCTTGGTGGAGAAAATAGCGAGTTTTGATGATGCGGTGCAGGTATATGACGATTTTGACAAAGGAAAATGCGGGAAGGTATTGTTTGATCCATTCAAGTAGCATATACGACTTATGTAAAAGCTGTTCGGCGTTACCTGTGATACTGATTGCACAAGACACGGATGTTCCATTGGCCATTAGAGATCAAAATGGCTTTTTCTCTATTCATGAAATAAGTTACATACAGGATAATAGCGATAACAGTGGACACGACAAGCGAGGAAATATCATGGTAAAAGGACACTGTTTAACGTTTGGATGACGCAAAACTATTATTGAGCTTGGGCCTCCTTAAATAAATACACACTGATTACAATCCAAGCCCCACAAGGAAAAAACAAAGGACGAACCTGGTCCACGAACTCCATGGCCTCCTCTCGCTTGATGCTCCTGATGGAACTGACCTTCTGGTTATTGAAGAGCACACCATAGAACTTGTCCGCGGTGACCAACATTTCTGGCCTGAAAGTAGTCGTAATGAACTGAGCCGAATGCGAAAGAGACTTGATCATGTCTAGACAGAGATCAGCATCGATTTGTGATGCGCCACAGGACACCTACTTGCGACAGCAGTTCGATACTGCGCGTCCAGATTTGCGTCGATCTGCACAAAACAACATATTCTAACAGTATATCCTGTGCAATCATTTCAACGCACCTCGTCAAATAAGTAGAAAGGAGCTGGATCACATTTCTGGATGGCGAAAACTGGAGAAAAGGCTCAAAAACATGGTTATCCCTAATAGAAATACAGTTACCTGTTGCGAGTGCCACTAGGGATTTTTGACCCCCTGATAGCTGTTGTATCCGAAGTCCTTCATCGACCTTGGAGTTGAAGGATACCTACCATACAATAAGCAAAACGGTAAAGCGATCGCAAACCAATTACCTTTATTGATATGCCAGTGTAATTATCAATGCTACTTTGCTGTGTATCATCTCCTTCGTCTATAGCTTCATCTTCATCCTGTAGCAGATTAAGCGAAGTTATTTCACGCATAATTGTCCTATCTACCTGGTCTATCCGACGTTGAATGATCAACCGCCCACGGCCAGCAGGAACAAGTTTGTCGAAGACCTCTTCAAAATTACTAGCGACTTGTTTGAACGTTCGCTCGATGGCTTCATCCTTTCGCTGGTCCAGTACTTGTACTAGCTCCTCGATCGACGTGGCTGACTTGTCTAGATCTTCCCTGCGCTGCAAAAGTTGGTCTCGTTGTTTTGTGAAAGAATTATACTGTTCAAAAGCTTTTTTGTTCACGTGCGCAAACTTCTTCAGCCCTTCGTTGACAGTGTGCAGTTTTTTAACCAGCTAAGTCGTTAGAACATTAGCACATAAAGTTTGAGAGATGAACAGCTAATAAACCCGCACTCGATCAAGTTTCTCGTTCGTATACTTCTCAAAAGCTTCCTCTGGAAGTACACCTAGATCTCGGATATTGCGGTTGCACTCCTCCTTACGACCGACAAGCATCTGTTTCTTAGCCAGATATCGCTCGGTGTTCTTCTGCAGCTTCGTGACACTGCGACCGTCCTCCGATTGTTGATTCTGGGCCTTCTCCAAGTTGGATCGAAGCTCCTGTAGGTCAGCCGTCAATTTATCAAAATCCTTTTCTGCCTCTGTGGGAATACGCTTGGTACATGCGGACACAAGGAATCAGTCAGGAACGAACCTTGTGCACGCTTTGTTGAAGTGGATATAGAAGCATCGAGGGACTTGAGTTCACGCAATCGCGCATCCAAATTATCGGCGGATGACACTTCTCCATTCGCCGAGTCACCCAATGGCTCCAATGTTGCTTGCAGTTCTTTCTCTTTTCGCCGGAGGCTTTCATTGAGCTCGATTTCTAAGAGGTTTTTGCGGCTATCAAACTATGCGTGACATTAGCTGTGTGTTTCAGAATAGATTTTTGCTGGTGCACCTACTTCTGTTCTCGATTTGCTCAGCTCGAGCACTCGCTTGCGCCTTTCATCTACCTGTTGACCAAGAATATCAATCAGATTTGCTTCATCATTTGTTAGTGCCCGTGTAAGGGGGCTCGCAAGCTCGGTGCTGTATCCCTGTAGCCTCTGTGCAATCCCGCTCAGCTCCGTCTCCAATTCATCCGCTTCATTTTCTAGAGCTACAATGCCCTCATGCAATCTCTCGCGCTCCCTTGAGAGTGAGACCGAGTCTGAAAGAAGGACCTCGCGTGCTTCCTTTGCCTGCGCCTGCTGAACGCTAAGGACTTGGATCTTCCCTGTCACCTTCGTGATCTCCTGCTCGAGCGTGGTGATGGCAGCTTTAACTTCTTTGGCACGCTTATCTTCAGTGTCAAACTTGGAGCGCCATGTCGCTACATTCTTGACAGCCTCAATGCGCGAGCGACGCACGTCATGGTAACCACCTGTAAGAGCACCCTTACGATCAACCTTATCACCGTCCAGCGTGATGGTGTTAACACCATGGCTCTTGACATACGCAGCAGCAACTGTGAGGTCGCGGCATACCCAAGTCTTGCCAAACACCTGCTGGAAAGCCTTGGCATGCGCAGAATCATACGAGAGCTTCTCGAGGAGAGGAAGGGCGTCTTGATTTGGAGGAATAATGGGCTGTTTGGGTTTGAGGCGATTGAGAGGCATGAAGGTCACACGGCCGTTCTTTTCTCGTAGCATGATGTCGAGGACCTTCTGTGCAGTTGCATCAGTATCGACGACGACGTGGAAGAGACTGTGAGGTGTGAGCATAAGTAGAGATGGATATAAATGGAGCGTTGTACCTGTTTCCAGCGGTAAGCTCGATAGCAGTGCTAAACGTCGAGTCTGGAATCTCGAAAAGACGGTACAATGGGCCATATACACCCTCCAGGTTGTGTCGCTCTGCAATCCTGTCGACGGCGCGGAGACCAGAGCCAGTGTCCTAAAACAATAAATAATGGTCCATCAATTGAGGACGCGCATATACTCACTTTGTCCATCATACCCGCAAGATTGCGCTCAGCGCCCCTCAACTCGTCACTGGCATGCGCGAGAAGCCCATCTAACTTGGTATCCTCGCGCCAAAACTCTTTCCTGCGCTCAATAAGTTCGGTCTGCTGCTCCCTGAGTGCTGTAACCTGCTCTCCAATGTCTTTCACACGCGTTCTACCATCTTCCAAGCTCCCTTGGATGTTATCGACTCGCCGCTCCATCTCAGCAATGTTCTGTGTTTTCTGTGTAACATCCTTCCGAGTGGAATCGAGTGCTGCAGAACGGGCTCGTTGATATGCCTCCATACTCGCGATCTCCTGCTTGAGGTATGCATCTCGTTCTGCCTTTGTCCGAAAGCGGTTGACACGGCCTTGCTTAGCAAAGAGCGCGCTAAGCTGAGAACGCGCCTCCTCCATCTTGCGCTTTTCTGCACTTTCCTTTGTGCGGGCTTTATCCCACTGTGGAATTAAATCACGTAGTTCACGCTCTTTATCCCGTGTGGCTTGCTGAACGGACGCAAGTTCTTGTTTGAGTGCGCTATCATCACGCTCGCTTGTTGTACGGAGATCAGCAACAATACACTCGAGTTCTGTACGAGCGCGGATGAATTCATTGAGCTCGGAGTGTGCATCTTTCCTTGATATTTTGAGAGATTGAAGAGAATGTTTCGCTTGCGAGATTTCTTGCTCTAGGCGCTATGGCTGTGTTGATGCTAGATTCAATGAGAGAGGGTTGAACGGACCTGTATCTCCTTTTCCCTGGTATCAAACTGCTCTCTTCTCATGTTGGCACCATGTACTTCTCCTCGCCTCTCTTCTTCAATCTCCTCCAAAGCTTCTCCAACCTCCTCCAGCTCTCTCTGATACAGTGCATACTCGAGACACCGACGCTCCTTGTCCTTATCCTGAAACTCGCGCAACTCTTCCTTCTCCTCTTCTAACTCGGTCAGACGAGAGTCGATGTAGTCGATAAGTTCATTAATCTTTGTGCGTTTGGCATCGGTCTCGGCCATGATACGAAGAGATTCGGTGCGACGTTGTTCATAGACTTTGGTGCCAGCAACTTCTTTCAACAGGGCAAGGCGCTCGTGGTCCTTTGCGTTTGTAAGGGCCGTGATCTGAAAGATTCTTTAACAAAGTATGAGAGGATCAGGTAGCACATACTCGTCCTTGCGGAACGATGTAATATGGATTGGACTTTGAGAATCCCGCACTCTCCAGGAGATTCATGACGTCAGCTTTGCTAGCACTTTTCTTGTCGAGACTGTACTCGTCCTTCTTAAGACCGATGGTACGTCTTAGGATGACTTCTTCGCGACCAGTGGGAAATCGATTGTCAGAGTTGTCAAAAACAATCTCAACTGGTTGGAAGTATGAGAAAGGATGCTAGAGGATAATAACTAAAAATTTCGTACCATATGCAGATAGTGTGGTCGTGACGGAAACACCTTCATGAAGGAGAGCCTGTCGCTCCTCTCTGGACATGGAGGTGTATGCATCAGACAATACAAAGCGAATGGCTAGGAGGTGTAAGAGTGAGATTGAGAGACATAGTTTAGGAGTACAATGGGCACCTGCAAAAAAGTTACTCTTGCCTGAGCCATTTCTACCTACGACGACATTATGACGAGGAGAAAAGGGCTCTATCTGTGTCTGATCACGGTCTGGTAGAAACAGTGGGTAAAGTGGGAAATTACCGGATGAAGAATGGTCAAACTTACAAGACTTGAATCCCTGAATTGTCAGGGTCTTGATATACATCAAAGCTGAGGCGTGCTCAACACGCAATATCTGACAGACGCGTGCAGGCACCGATGGATGGTGGCGCGTGTCACACGTGCCACAGTCGCTTGTCACATATCACCTGACTGTGTAACTAATCTTATGTAATATTCCGGGACATCCCAATAGCAACTGTATAGTAGTTCGGGGATTGGCGGTTTACCTGATCATCGGCCTCCTAGTAATACAGGCTACGGGCAGAATAACTTCAAATCAATATGGCCCCTACTAATGTCAAGGCCAAGGCCGCCAAAAAGGCCGCTTTGCAGGGCGTGCACTCGCATTCAACACGGAAGCAGCGATACTCTGTAACATTCCACCGTCCCAAAACACTCCGCCTACCCAGGAATCCCAAGTACCCTCGCAAATCCATTCCCCATGCGCCGCGAATGGACCAGTTCCGAACCATCGTCTCGTGCGTTTTATGTTATATAACATAAATTATTTCTTTGACCGTTTAATAACAGTCCACTGAACACGGAGTCGGCGATGAAGAAGATCGAGGAGCACAACACCCTTGTCTTTATTGTTGACATAAAGTCGAATAAGCGGCAAATCAAGGACGCCGTAAAAAAACTTTACGACGTTCAGGCTGCTAAAATCAACACCCTGATTCGGTTTGTCTTCGTGCAATGAGCTTTAAGATCACAACCTGATTGCCCTTAGACCTGATGGGAAGAAGAAGGCATACGTACGGCTTACACCCGACCACGACGCTTTGGATGTTGCAAACAAGGTGATTCACCGCCAACGTACTGTCGACGTCGTTATTAATCGTACTCTAGATCGGATTCATTTAAGTCTATTGTTGCATTTTCTACCATTTCGTCGTGTATTGTCATACTATCCAATCATATGCACCTTGATGAATCCATGTTCCTGCCCCTAGTTGTGATGTCGTTTCGAATCATAGTTACAAAATCTGTTAAGTCAACAAGTTTCCAGTGCCACGGATAGTGGAATGTCTCAAGGAAAGCTAAAAAAAATTGGTTTCTGCAACTGAGATCATTTGTTGTGTTACCGTGTGATCGCGATTTGGTAGTAAACTTACCTACGCACTCCATAGATCGTTTCCAATTCTGTCTTGTTCTTCCCCTCGTTTTCAGATTTCTGGTCTCAAATTTTGCTGCTCCTGCGACGCTGCCGGCGACGTCTCGTCGATTATCGGCCAACTAGCTTCCAGGAATCAAGAATCTTCGTGTTTTAAAATATCTTAGAACATACTTTTCGCCGCTCTCTTTGAGAGAGCAGAAACGCACACTCGTTCTATCCCTAGCGGACCC
Source organism: Suillus cothurnatus (assembly GCA_016758765.1). Taxonomy (NCBI): domain Eukaryota; kingdom Fungi; phylum Basidiomycota; class Agaricomycetes; order Boletales; family Suillaceae; genus Suillus; species Suillus cothurnatus. The sequence goes on along the minus strand of JABBWL010000058.1, from coordinate 229,501 downwards.
AAAGTCGCGCTGTCCTTGCTATCCAGCAATATTCTATCATCTCTATGTATTCTGTTATCTATTTTATCCTTGCAACCGCATTCTCCTCCCTTGTCGTTCTCCAGGTCGATGCACGACACTCGTCGGCCTCCAACTCTCATGCAAGGCGATCTTTTTCATTCAAGAAAAGAGCTCCTGATGACATTTTAGGTGGTCTTGGTGCGTATTTTCTCATTATTTAGTTCGGGTGATGTTTTAATGGGCTGGTTCTCAGATAACATATTGGGTGGGGTTGGAAGCGGACTTGGTATCACCCCAACGCCCTCTGCGCCCAGCAGCGCAATATTCTCGTCTACAGGCACTGGTGCGCCTACTACAAGCTCTAGCCCCCCAACCATTGCGTCGTCAACGGGCTCGTCATGCAATGGGCTCTTTGGGTTAGGTATAGGTTGCACTCCGCCCACGAGTACCTTGTCTAGCTCGCCAACATCAATTTCTACCCCCACTGCTGCTATATCATCCAGCTCCAACCCATCATCAACTGCAACATCATCCTGCAACGGACTGCTTGGTTTGGTGGGTGGTTGCTCACCTCCCTCGCCATCTCCCACTTCGAGCCAACCAGCTTCGAGCACGCCTGCAAGTTCCGGTTCTGTAGCCTCCAGTTCGGCGGCTCCCGCCACAACAACAACGTGCAATGGACTGCTCGGCCTTGGGATTGGTTGTCCAGCTCCCTCATCATCTCCCAGTTCGAGCCAACCATCTTCCAGCGTGCCCATAAGTTCTGGTCCTGTTGCCATGAGTTCGGCGGCTCCCGCCACAACGTCGTCTTGCTATGGAGTCCTTGGTCTGGGGATTGGTTGCCCAGCTCCCTCTTCATCTCCCACGTCGAGTCAACCAATCTCAAGCGCGCCTGTAAGTTCTGGTTCTCCTGCCACCAGTTTGGTTGCTTCTACCGCTTCGTCGTCGTCGTGTAATGGGCTACTTGGAATTGGTATTGGTTGCCCAGCTACCTATTCATTCCCCACTTCGAGTCAGCCAGTTTCAAGCGCGCCTGCAAGTTCTGGTTCTCCTACCACCAGTTTCACCGCGTCGTCGTCGTCGTCGTCGTGCGATGGGCTACTTGGTATTGGTATTGGTTGTCCACTTACCACTTCGACATCTACCATGTTAAGCCAGCCAGCTTCGACTCCACCTGTAACTTCTGGTTCTCCTACCACCAGTTTCACCGCGTCGTCGTCATCGTCGTGCGATGGGCTACTTGGTATTGGTATTGGTTGCCCACTTACCACTTCGACACCTACCACTTTAAGCCAGCCAGCTTCGACTCCACCTGTAACTTCTGGTTCTCCTACCACCAGTTTCACCGCGTCGTCGTCGTCGTCGTGCGATGGGCTACTTGGTATTGGTATTGGTTGTCCACTTACCACTTCGACACCTACCACTTCAAGCCAGCCAGCGTCGACTCCACCTGTAACTTCTGGTTCTCCTATCACCAGTTTCACCGCGTCGTCGTCGTCGTCGTGCGATGGGCTACTTGGTATTGGTATTGGTTGTCCACTTACCACTTCGACACCTACCACTTCAAGCCAGCCAGCTTTGACTTCGCCTGTAACTTCTGGTTCTCCTACCACCAGTCCGGTTACTTCTACTTCAACGTCATCTTGCGATGGCATTGGTTGCACTCCATCCCTTACGTCGACGACGGATTCCTCTACATCTGGTACTGTGTAAGTTTAATCATATCGTGCTTGAGACCGTTTGATCATACTCCGTTACAGGACTACCACCACTGCTATATCAACTAGCACGAGTTGGAGCAATGGCATATCTACAGGATCTACCTCATCGACCGTCATTAGCTTCCCAAATGGCACGTCCATGAGCAGTACTGGCATCCTTAATGAGACATCTACGATGTTGTCAAGTACCTACGTTTCTACGACCACGAATTCCAACTACCAGTACCTGTCCACGGTCTTATCTTTACTGACCGCCACGTCCACACCCACAGCCTCCCCAACTAATTCAAATCCTGACGTCCCAACGACGACGTTCTCGCTTGCATCCGCTCCGCCAGCCAGTCAGCCTTCCGCAGCACCGATCCCGACGTATCTACCAACGGCCATTATGCCACGGCCTACGCTCAATGTCCAAAATGTGCCGACTACTGACACCCTGATCAGCGTGCTGTTCAATCAATCCCTCAATTGGGAATGGGTTGCAACGAATTCGGATACCCAAGGACAGATATTTGAGTACTTCCCCTCAATAATTGCAACAGCACTTGGAATTGATGGTAACGTGCTCCTCAACATCGCGTACGTGCATACGTACTGAAAATGTATTTCAGCTTCTCAGGTACAAAGCTACGAGCTGCTGGTCTACGAACCCTCGTCGTACACCGGCATTCAAGATGTCTCACTGCTTGGTACCATCTGGCAAGGTTATCTCCCTAATGACCAGGTCTCCACACTCGCTTCGCTTATCTCCAATAAAAAGTCCTCGTTCTATACTGGACAAGAAGGCAGTATACCCGCATCGCTCGCCCAATGCGTTGACCCCACGCTTGCATTGTCATCCATTTCAGGTCCCACTCCAGGTGGCAGCAGCACCAGCAGTAGCTCAAGTTCTTCTAAAGTCCGTCAGGACGCGATTATCGGTGTCGTAACGTCGCTCGGCGCTATCGCGCTCATCATCCTTGCTATCGTTGCTTATCGATACTACAAGCGCCGACAAGAGGTCGCTCATCGCCGTCTCTCTGAAACCATCGGTGATCCTGCAGGCGTACGCCCCGATGGTCAGGATTTTGATCGGGACAGTATCGGCGGCCAGAGGAGGCGGAGCTTTTACTACGCGGAAGACAGTTTACGTGGATACCAAGGTGTCCGCGGTGATGATGACGGTTATGAGCGCCGTGTCTCTCCTCCTGTCATGAGGGAGCGTCGTCACCTCAACCCTGGAGCTATTTCCGCTCCCGTTCTGCAAGAGAGCAGCATGAACTGGTGAAAAGGAAGCGTTTTCCCAGCTACTCAGGGTGTTGTGGCCACTGCAATACGCAATTTTGGACACCTGTTTGGTTTAAAGTTGTTTGTATAGTTTTGGCTGCGGTGAGTTTGTGAGTCGCGGAGCCCGTTATTTCTTAGAGCCCACGATTCTTTTCATAAGTAATTACTACTCGTCACGGGCTGGCCTGCACCTTCTGATGACAGTATACAGTATATGTTCTTTGTGTACTGTCTGGACATGCTGTTTACGATTCATTTTTACTAATACCCAGGGTTAAGTTTTTGTTTTTGTTTTCTGAATAGCTGCTCGCTGTTGATGTTGATGGACCTCACTATATGTCATGCATGTAGACGACCTGTAAGCAAGGATGTTTGATTCGCACTGAACTTCAACGTTCAACGGCCGGGGCGATCGTTGCGATGCAGCGTGTGCATGTGCGTTGTGCTGTAACTGCCTTCCTGATGAAGGCACTGTTGAATACTGATGGGGGTCAATAATTCACGCGTCGTGCACATGGACGATCCTGTTCATGGATGTAAAGGCAATGCAAACATTTTAAAATAGATGTGAATCCCTCACCAGCCAACACAATTCACCTTTGATATTATCCGTGATTGCAGGCTTTTATTATGGAGAGTTCATCAATTTGGCGCTTTCCCGAAGTCTCCAAGATGAGCGTGAGGGGGCTTCCCGCAATCCCAACAAGTCCACTCAGACCGGACACTCCCCCTTCTTCAGTTGCAAGAGACTTCTGGATTCCCCAAGTCTCCGGAGATGGTCAGGTATAGCATTTCCTATCTTCAGCGCTCAGTTTCCGGTGACAGTTCCTTTTACATGTAGATTTACTATGTCAACACAGTCACTGGGCAACTATCTCGTGATCTACCGTTCGACACGGAGGATGAGACGTTTGATTGTGATCTTGCGGGTTTAACTTCATCACAATGGAGCTCTCGTGCTGGTACCGGTGCTGGTCTCGGGTTTGCTTCTTATAGGGATGTCGACACTCTATCCGTCGTGAACGATCCTTCTCAATCCCAGTCGAATCCAGTAGAGCTTGCCCGGCCACCCAACACGTCGTCATCTCATTACCCAAATAACCTAAATAGTATTTTGACGGCTCCCGCAAAACGGTCCTTGCCATTCCTTCTCTCAGACCTCCCACCAGGCCGCACTCGTGCCCAGACAGACTCTTCTGCTCTTCCCTCGAATCGTCATACATACCGCAGTTCCAGTGGTCCCTCCGGTTCGACTGACCAAGTACTAAAGAGGAGTCTTACTACGCGGGGGGGCTCATTTACTAGTCATCAGATGTCTTTGTCTATGGATCAAGATCCTCGTCTTTTCTCGTACTCTCACCGTCCGCATGTGGCCAGAAAGAGCTCTCGATTAAATGAGGCTGCCACATTACCTATACCTCCCCAAGTCCAGGAACCTCCACCAGATGAAGATCCTTCTCACCCCCTGACTGCAACACCATCTCTGGAGGAAGTACTTTCTCCTCGTCCACCAGAGCTCATTTCTGAATTGCTAGATCGGTCTCAACAAGCTATTCGTTCTGTCATCACACATCTGCAGCAGTTTGGAATTCCTCGCGTCGCAGATGATGAAGTAGTCGTCGATAGCCTCGTCAGTGCCGCTATCGCTTCAGTTCGTGATTTACTCTACGTCTCCGGTCCTTCCTTCGGTCAAATACCAAGTCATCTTGTTCCGAAAGGATCACAAGATCAACAGAACACGAGCACAGCGTCGCATACATTACTCGTTCCTGCACAGCGTCGAGCTATTGCGACACTCTCGAAGTTTCTACTCTCTGCGAGAGCAATCCTGAATGACGGTCCTTGGAGTACAAGTGACAATATCGGCAACCTTGCGGCTGATGCCGCAGAACTTGAGCGCTCTGTTGTCGATTTCGTGTCGATCACGCAAAGTTGTCGTGGCGACGAGTTGGATTGCGATAAGGGTCCGAGACACTTGCGGGGTTACTTCTCAGCACCACGTGCAGGACTTGGGAAGGCTGGCGCCGGGGCTGCTGGAGCTTGGAAAGGATTCGGTTGGGTCACCATCGATGGCAATGAGGAAGCTCCCCGGCGAAGCTTGAACAGCGCAGTCTTAGACGACATCGTGGGGCTAGTTCTGCAGGTACAAGATAAGTCAAATGAGTTCGTTGAAGGCCTACGTGCTTCTGCACCTGGTGAGTATAAGTCCTACAAGTCCGCATATCTCGGTTGAAACTCTGCTTTCTCAGCCAACGTGGTAATGCCAGCCTGCTTACGGATGATGAATCAGTTGTCATCCCTTCTCCACCACCTTGGCGACCTGCACATCGCTCGGCATGTCGACATCGAACCAGTGGATCAGGAGGAACTCAATGATGGTGCTCGATATCTCCGGACCGTTGAGAAAGCCAGAGTTCTTGTACGGTCGTTCGAAGCCACTACTCAGGCTGTGTACGATGACGGTGCTGCACTGCTCACTACTACACAACGGATCCGTCATGTAGAAGAATGCGAAACGTGGCGCGGTCGGGATGAATATTATGATACCCTCGAAGCGCTGAACTCCTCACTGGACTTTAATCTTCAGGTTCTGCGACAGACTCTTGAAAGTCTTCTCGTCATCGTGCAGGAACAGACAGACATTCTTGAACGGAGTAACAAGAGCCCCATTGAGTGGCGTATGTCACAACGTAGCCTCATCACAGCAATACTGGCCGAAGAGGCGCTTAACGGCACGAATGACGGCCTTTATGATATGAACAATGACGAAGCAGATGAAATCTTCAGGAATGTTGCAAATACCGATAATACTACGCCTATAACAGAAGTACCGGCTTCGCCTGTAATAAACGGAAAACTGCCCCTGATATCCGATACAATACCATGGGCTGACTATGAAGGCGTGTATGCTCTTATTTCGTAACTATTGGCATAATCTGACTTAGACCACAGATCTTCGCATAATCAGAACTCCCCCTCGACAGGACAAGATAAGGGCATTCTTTGGCGATGACGCACCTTCCCACTATCTCATCACCCTCAATGCTGAAGCTAAACCATGGTATCTGAGGCCGACGTATGATCCAAATGATATACTGGTTGACCCTGATGGAACTACACGAGGTGGAACTGTTGCAGGCCTAGTTGAGCGGCTAACCGCTCATGAATATGCTGGTAAGTAAGATTCCGCCAGTATTTTTCCATCTTTCTTAACTCCTGATTATAGATCCCAAGTTCAGCAAAGCTTTTCTGATGACTTACAAGACCTTCACTACCCTTGATGAATTGTTCAGATTGTTGGTGCAGCGCTTCTGGATACAGCCTCCAGAAGGTCTAAACTCCCCGGAGCTGGTGGAATGGCGGAAGCTTAAGCAACAAATTATTCGTATCAGGTGAGCCAGGCTAATGTCTCAGACCTTGTAGCTGAACGATTTTAGGGTTATTAATACGATTAAGTCAATGGTTCAAGATGATGATGTGTTAGAGAGAGACGACGCGTACATCCTTGATCACATGATGGAATTTGTTGCGCATGATGAAGTCATCACCCTACCCGCGGCAAAGCAGCTTATGGTGATCATTAAACGTGCTGTGCGTGCTGGATTAGCGTCGAGGTTGCATCATCTGAATTATGGAATAGCAGCGGGGGCGTGATCCAAACAAAGTGACAATCAACACGGCTCTGGATCCGCCACCTCCGCCAATAGTCCCTAAACGGATGGAACTACTCGACATTGACTCCTTGGAGCTAGCAAGGCAATTGACTATCACAGAAAGCCAGTTATACCAGAAGATTCGACCTTCTGAATGCCTTTTGCGGTCCAGGGAATCGAAAACTGACCACCATGACAACATTGCGAACTTCATTCGCCGTAGTAACAGAGTAAGTTTCCTGCCTGTATGTGATTAGCGGTTCACACATGCGCCTATTTAGGTAGCCAACTGGGTTGCATATGCCATCCTTTGCAAAGATGAACCTCGCAGACGCGCTTCCATTATGAAACATTTCATTAGTGTCGCTGATGTTTGTTTATTTTGTTAAACTTTAGTGCTTAACTTATGTCTTTCCTACAGCGCTGCAGGCACATACAGAATTTTTCGACTATGTTAGCCATCGTATCTGGCCTAAACTCGTCACCTATCCGTCGGCTTAAACGCTCTTGGGAGCAAGTGGGCACCAGATACATGTCACAGTTGGAAACATGCGAGACAACAATCAATTCTTACAAGACGTTTAATGTCTATCGATATGCCCTTGCGAAAGTTTCCCCGCCGTGTGTTCCGTTCGTTGGTACGTAGTCGACACCACATATATGAACAAGAATTGATCCCCAAACAGGTGTGTTTCTTACTGCCCTGACACACATTCAAGATGGCAGTAAGGACACCCTTCCGAACAACTTGGTGAACTTTCGAAAACGCCAGAAGACGTCTGAGGTAATCCAAGATCTTCAACGCTGGCAGACTCAGCCGCACAACTTCCATCCCCTCCCAACTGTTCTTGTCTACTTGGATGATGCACTTGGACAGTTTGGCGACAAAGATGTCAGTGATGTCTTCTGGCAGCTGAGCTTAGAAAGGGAGCCACGCGAGAAGGAAGAAGAGAGACTTGCAAGGATGTTACATGAGAGCGGTTTCTTTTGAGCCTCTCCAGAATTACTCTATTATCCTGATGCCTCATGGGATTACTGGTTAGATACACAACTTCTCACACATCAGTAAATCACTGGGTTCTGTGCGGTTCTGTACAGAACTGTACAGTGTGAGAGACGGATAGCTTGGTCCACATACAGAAACTAACTGAGAAACAAACCGAGAAACAAACGGCAGCTGTCCAGGCCCTAACATTTTGCGTCGACATCCATCATTTGAACTCTTTTCGTACTTCTGTCAACTGGAGCTCTCCTGTGACGCAAGTAGCTACATATCCGTATAATATTTTTGTCTTAATGTGTAGCAAACAACGAGATATGAAAATGTGGTCGTCAGATTTTGCAACTCAGGCCCGTTGAACCATGGTACGGTGTTTGTGAAATTGGGATCGTGTGCAATGAACGATGTAAGCACAAATGTAGAATCGTAGAAGAATATTAATCTAGCAACCAAAACCCGGGTATACACAAGAAAACCAACCATCTAGCACACTACCTCCTGATTTCAGGCGGAAACACAAACCCAACACCGGCGATGGGACTCCAACCCTCCTCCCCAGCTCTTTCATCAGCCCTGATGAGACTCGCAATACTAGCTGTATGTCTATGTCCTCTTCCCCTCCCCATTCCAGGATTCGGTGATCGGTAGGCAATAGGCGTCTCTTCCTCATCACTGACCGTCCAATCGCTCGCAAACTCATCCGCGCCCACTCCACCCCTCCTCGATTCAAGATCATATCTCTCGTACTTGTCTCCAGAAGCATTGGCATTCCCATTGCGCAGCTCCTCAGGCACGAAAAAGTAGAAACAAGCAGTGGCAAGACATGCACCACCCACGACATCAATAAGATAATGATGGCTCAGGTACATGGTGCTCCAATAGAGGACCGCCGCATATGCCCAAGCCCATTTCGCGTACTGGGGCCACAAGGCGGTTATGAAGAGTGCTTCGAGGGTAGCCCATGCAGCGTGCAAGCTGGGGAAAGCGCCGAATACAAGGGGTGAGCTCGCAAAAGTGCGTTTGTAGCCATCTCCACCAAAGAGGTCGTCGATGCGACCTAGGCCGCCTGCGGATCCGGGTGTGCCATATGCTGCAGGTGTGAGGCCGTAGATGATTTCGTACCAGGGTGCTGCGCAGGGGAGGACAATTTGAGCGAAGACGGCTATGCAGTTTTGATAGCCAAAGGCTTTGGCGAATACGGGAAGGGTGGGCGAACGGAAGAGCCAGAGGAGGGCAGCGAGGACGAGGGGGAATGTGTAGTGGATGACGCCATATGGGAGCCAGGCGATGACGTCGAGAATGGGGTGTGTAAAGTGGGTAAGGATGTCGCTTATATTTGCACCGTAGAGGACGGATTCGAGGGTTGGGAGGAGGACGACGTGTACTGCGGGACGGTGGTCGGCGGGTAGGAATTGGTTTGAGTAGAACATGAGGACCCATGAGAAGATGGGTGTTGCGGGTATGAAGAATTGGGAAGTGAATGGGATGAATAGGGCGATTGCGTATAGGATTGGTATAGCTAGTTTGTAGGGGAATGGGGGGACTTGCATGAGAGTGAGCCAGAAGAGAGCAGAGAGTATATGTAAAATGTAAATAGAGTCTTTCAGGGTAAATTTGTATGCACGGAGTTTCGTCACCGTATCCGAGGGTGAAAACGACTTGTCCAGTCGATTCACCCCAGCGACTACCGCGTTGACTCCAGTGTGTAAAGGGCGCAGCATGGTAAAACGAAAAGTTCCGTGGGAATAAAATCATTTCCTAATGCCGTAGTTTGCAATGATTGTTTGACAAACTTTGCATGTAGTCTACATACCAAGCTTAGCGAAGCGCTTAAGCATGTACATGTGCATGTGTATATATATTGCATTTGTATTTCAATGGCTTGTACTACATGCTCTATATATGCATCTGTATTATGTTTTTTTCGAGTCAGTTTGAACCACGCGCATCTTCTCATTCGTCCACACCGTGACCCCGGTTCGATACGATCATTCTCTCATATGTGTTTCTAGCGCAACACGACAACCACGAGCCCGGAGCGGCGAATAGTTTATTCGCTCACTGTGACTGCCAGACTCCAGTGTTGTCCTTCTTCATAAGAATCCCCCCCCTCCATGCTTCCTTGATCACTGATCTCACTCGTGGTCCTTCTAATTAGTCTCTACTTCGCTCAAACTAATCTCGTCTTTCGCGCTTCATTAATCAATAGTATTGTACACGGAAATCTGTTTGTCTTCAAACTAATCTACGGCAACCTTTCGCTCTCTCATCCCTCTTACCTCCCCTCTAACGAGTGCGGCACTCACTATAAAACTTCCTGGTTCAGGTTCCTTTACGTAGAAAGGTTTTATAGAACACTTGTTGGCTCGATGCAGTCTCGGAGCCTTCAAGTGCGTGCCACGCATAAATATTGATATCCACTGACCGCTGCATTTGCTCAGACAGTACGATTTTTTCTGTTACAACGACTATGGGCGTGATTGAGACTCCGATCACTGTTGACACCACTGAGCGGCTCGCAAAGCTGTGAGAGCTGTTAAAGAACTTCACCCAGCAATACCAAGGTCCAAGGCTTTCTTTGTTCCTAGCGAGGACCAGCGTAGGCACGCATAACATGTCTAGCAGAAGTATTGCTGAACATTCCATGTTCCAAACATTTTAGTGAGTGTCCTGCACACTCGGACGAACGTAGGGTATTCATTTCAGGTTTCAGTAGTTCAGCCGGTGAGAAGATGCAATGATCTACTGTGACGCTAATTCAGTGTTTTGACAAGGAATATTCTCTGGTATTTTTCTCGTATTCTGTTGTGATCCCAACGGAAGTAATACTTAAAGAATAATTAGTGCTCAGGTCTAGCACAAGTATCAAGACGTTCCTGGCCTCCGGTGTTGACATCCATCTATGTGAATTTTTCACCCCTTCTTTGAGGCAGCTCACTGCGACGTTGGAACTAACAAAGAGAAAGCGAGTTATTTAATGCATGTTTAAAATCAATTCTGATTTGCCCGCTTTAGCCTATGTTATTGATAAAACTAGTCTAGCTGTTGTTGGTTCTTATTCCGTCACTAGTGCCATGAAGGCAATAAGGAATGAAGAGACCGAGATCGAGAAATGTTACATCCCCTGCCCTGACCAATTATTTTGCTTGGTCGGAGGAACAACTTAACGGCAGTGTTGAGCTCAACGAAAGCCAAGCCGCAGCTAAGCTGTAAGAATTCAAATCATCAGTGTGGACGATATCTTGTATTGCAGCTGACCTCATAGTAGCGACCTAGACTTGTTCTGTGCACTGTCGTTCATAACACTCTCATCTATTAACATATGCTGGTGCGTGAACGTTTGAACTCGGGTGAGGCAAGTTGCACTGATCATCGCACAGCCGCTCACCCCAACACATCCTAATGCTATCGCAGCATCCCTCTCAGTCAAACGAAAGTTTACCAACACCAGGCAGCCAAATACGAAGCCCATGCGGGTACGCGGCGCGCGCGAATAGTACAGCTCTGTATGTTGTCTTGGCCGCTAATAGTACCCTGATTCTCTAGCAACCTCTGTGCTCTTGACTGGCAGAGTGACGGACACCAGAAGGAACCAGGAAGTAGGACCACGCAATCAAAGTCTGACATGCTTGCATTTTTTTTGGCTTTGCAAAGATTCTTTGTGTTTTGCGCAAAATCCGTCTTGGTCTCCAGGTTCTTAGATTTATATATACCTCAACTTGTACTTAGACGTCTATCTACATATATCTACCTCTAAATTGTTCACTCAGTGGGAGCGCTCAATATTCGGCGCCCATTACCCACTGACACGAGGCGAGGTCAAGGGCAACTGCTTGAAGCTGTGTCATGCGCAGTCAAGATAGTGACTCGGACCTTTGAATCACAATTCTGTGTAATTAGGCATCGATCGGAACTGCGGGCTGCGTGCTACGTGTCACTTGAACTTGAAGGGTTATAAGCAGAAAAGAAAGGGTGAAGTTTGTCTGAAACAACCTGCAACTGAACTTGAAGATGGTGATGGTAACACGTAGTCAATCACCAGCACCCACAGCCAAGTGGCGACCCCCAGCACTGCGTTCCACAACTCACTCTGTCCAAATACCGCCACAGTCCCCCTCTCTATCATCTCCAATGGAGGCCTTCCGACTTCAAAAGAAATATCCAGAAGTCTCTAAAGATGAAATGTTTGATCTCGTAAATCGCTTCAAGTACGTGAGATCTCCTTTCATGATTACTTGAGTAATAAATCTCGTCCACAGTGCGATCAGTACCAACACGCCAGGTCGTATAGACAAGAGTGCTGTTCTTCAAGCACTTCAGAATACCGGAGAATCGTACGACAAGGCTCGCGAGACGCTTAAACACGTCTCTGTCGATGCGAGTGGCAAAGTCGAGCTCGAAGACTGGGTAGAGGTCCGTACACCGTTCATGATGTCATCTCACACATCACTCATCAACTATCCTTCGCCAGCTCAACGTCAAACTACGCACACAAACCAAGGCTTCCGTCCTTCCAACACGAGCAGGAAAGGTTACCGTCCAAGGCTCAAACGCTAATGTCAGCCATACGATCAATGAAGATGAGCGGACGGAATTCACAAATCACATCAACACTGTGAGTTTCTCTCGTAACAGTCTTCTTTTCTCTTATTCATTCGTTATAGGTGATTGAAAATGACCCCGACATCGGGATCCTTTTCCCAATCCCTACAACAACCATGCAACTCTTCGATGAATGTAAGGATGGTCTCATCCTCTGCAAACTGATCAACGATTCCGTCCCCGACACCATCGATACGCGTGTACTGAACAAGCCAAGCGCGCGCAAACCGTTGAATGCTTTCCAGATGACGGAGAACAACAACATCGTGATCGCATCTGCCAAGGGTATCGGATGCTCCGTCGTCAATATTGGCTCTTCCGATATTGCAGAAGGGAGGGAGCATTTAATTCTTGGGCTTATTTGGCAGATCATCCGACGTGGTTTACTCGCACAAGTCGATATTAAGATTCACCCTGAATTGTATCGGCTGTGCGAGGATGGCGAAACTATTGATGATCTTCTACGGTTGACGCCAGATCAAATTCTACTCCGTTGGTTCAACTACCACTTGAAAGCCGCAGGATGGAAACGGAGGTATGCTCGTCATTCGTACTTATTGATTCCTTCTCACTCACGATCTATTAGGGTTAACAACTTCAGCCGTGACGTCTCAGACGGCGAGAACTACACCGTCCTCTTAAACCAGCTCAAGCCAGACCAATGTTCACTGGTACCTCTACAAACTAAAGACGTGAGACAACGTGCAGAACAAGTGCTCCAAAACGCCGAAGCCATCGGCTGTCGCAAGTACCTAACACCTTCATCCCTCGTCTCCGGTAACCCCCGTCTCAACCTCGCCTTTGTCGCAAACCTCTTCAACACCTGGCCCGGCCTCGAGCCCCTCGACGAACAAGAAGCCAAAGATTACGGTGCTGTTGAAGACTTTGACGCCGAGGGCGAGCGTGAAGCACGCGCATTCACGCTATGGCTCAACTCGCTGGGCGTCGAGCCAGCAGTGTTCAACTTATTCGAGAATTTACGTGATGGACTCATCATCCTCCAAGCATTCGATAAGATTTCGCCTGGCTCTGTAGTATGGCGCCGTGTTTCGAAGCCCAAAGGCGGTGCACAAGCTCCACCCCCAACGATGCTCGATGAAGAAGAGCAGGAAGATATTGGCGTCACTCCCAACCAAAGTACGCTCTCCCGCTTCAAGCAAGTGGAGAACACAAACTATGCAGTGGAGCTTGGAAAGCAGAATGGGATGCACCTCGTTGGTATCCAGGGGGCTGATATCGTCGATGGCTCAAAGACGCTCGTTCTTGGTCTCGTCTGGCAACTAATGAGGTAAATCGAATCTTTCACACTATTTACACCTTTCAATTCGATTATTGCAGGTTGAACATCACAAAGACCCTGATGGCGCTCTCCAAGACCGGTAAACCCATCAGCGACACAGACATGCTCAAATGGGCAAACATGACCGCACAAAAAGGCAAAACTGGTGTTCGACCCATCCGATCGTTCAAAGATCCAGCTATCACCACCGGGCTATTCTTCCTCGATCTGTTGGACGCGATGAGACCAGGGATTGTGGACCCTGCTCTTGTGAATAATGTCAGCGAGAATGGGGCTTATGAGGATCGGCGGCAGAATGGTAGGTTTTTGTGAGTGTTGGGTTTCTCAGATGCTGACTTTTGTTTCTCTTCCTTTCAAGCGAAATTGGCTATCTCTATTGCGAGAAAGATGAACGCGCTGATTTTCTTGGTGCCTGAGGACATAGTGGACGTTCGTCCACGGCTTGTGCGTCTCTTTATTCTATGGCCAGTCTTCGTCGTCGTGCTGATTTTCGCTACAGATTTTGACGTTTGTTGCAAGTTTAATGAGCATATCGCAGTGATCTGTGCTTGTGTTTTTCTTTCATTATTAATTATCCTCGCTGTTGTTCTTTGCAAACAAAGTCCGTCAAACTCGCTATATGGCGGACGTCCAATGTATATACATACCACTTGCCTCTGAATTTATCACCTCTCCTTTAAATGTTTGTGATGTGGGCCCCACAAAGCCAGGAATTTGACGACTCCGTATGAAACCTTGTAATCCAAATATGAATGCATTGCAAAGTGGACGAAACAGCACTACTAGGTCTCAACTCTGTGTAGGGGATGAAAGTTGGTCGGTGGAGGGTTCTGGTTGTAGGAGTAAATTTCCCAGTCTAGGAGGCGTCGAACGCGTGATGAATTCCATTATCGTTGGGAGCTTGTCTGCTGCTTGTCGTAAAGCTGTGAAGAAATGAGTTTGAATAGAACAGAGATTGGTAGAAATCCCTGCCTTCGCGTGCCAACTCTTCTCTAATTGGAGTCCCTCCGATCTCAAATATGACGCGTCCAGTGGGGACACTGCACAAATGAGCCTCATGAAACACAAACACAAAGAAGAACACACCGGGTAGCCCAAAACTCGAACGTCCCTTTTCCTTTACCCATACGAGTTTCGTTCCCCTTGAAGGCATATCAGAAGTCCGTGCAGAGAACAAACACACGTATAGCGGACCTTGATGCAAACTGGAATATCAGGAAAAACTCTAAGATAGACTTTTGCGCCTTTGACGACCTTGATTTTGCGTTTTATGACTTCCTCAGCCGTAGTAAGTTGTTTTGCGCTGAAGCGGACGCCCATGCCCTTGATGCGAATTCCCCATTCACCGTAAGCAAGTGTGGTGCCTTTGATTGACCCGCCTATGGGTATCGGAACGCGACCTTTGTGTCGTTTGACATGTTGGACTTGACGAGGTGCAAGTTGTGAGCGGAAACGGACACCGGCTGGCAAATGTGGCACGAGCGTCGTCCGGAGCAAGGAGAACATCGTCTTAAGCGTTGAAAGTAGTCAATGCGAGAACTTTGCAGTAGAATTAATCGAGACCCCCTTTTAGAGGGGTTAAGCGCTAAAGTGATAAGTAACTCAGCCCTAACTTCAAGTCAAAAACTGGCAATACTAAACTTCTCCTTGAACCTACTTTCCACCTATGTATGGGCCTTTTGGAAGGACAACGACCACAACTAGGGTGAGCAATGCTGATGAGACATTGAGTCTTTGTGGAAGATTCCGACAACATTCGGATTTCTGAATGCGAAGATGATAACCAAAAAAAACTGCCAGTATGATCCGCATATAACAAAGAACAGTAGTGTCGAACAGGGGTTATATATAGTGATATCCCAATACAAGCGACTGAATCGCCGCAAACACGCCAACCCGATGACCCCCATCTCACTTCCTCGTCAACTTCTCCCTCAACTCTGCTCCCCGCAGTTGTGCCCGCAGATACTCCAACCGCCCTTGATATCGTGCAGTCACCTCTCCTCGCCGGCGTCGAATATCACTCAGCTCGCTCTCGAGCGCCGAGATGGAGGCATCATCGTCAGGTACTTCACGCACCGGCGAGTTGTGCACGGTTGATGGGAGGTGAATGGAAGAGTCTCGTGCGAGGTTAACAGAGGAGACACTGCCTAGTTCCCGCAGCTTGCTGGGGGTGAGTCCCGGTGGGGAGTGCGAAGTATGCATCGAGCCATTTGTGGGGACGCGTGCGCGAGACGATATTGATGACATACTACGCTTCCTTGCCGACGCAGATAATGTTGATGGCGGAGCACGTAATGAGGAATTTCGGTATGACTGCGCCTGGGAGCGCGGTTGGCTAACAATGGAGGCTGCTGACGCAGAGTACATGGATTGAGTATCAGCCTCGCAGGGTGTGCCTCTCCCGGTGCTTAGGTATCCACTGCCTCCATATTCACTGCCCCCGCCTCTACCACCATATTCACTTCCCCCACCTCTGCTACCATAATCGCTCCCTCCCGTTCCAACGCGGACTCGGCGCACAGAAGGCGTTCGCGGTGGATGACGTCGAGTCAGTGCGGTGAGCTCAAGCCCATTGAACGCATCAAGTAACCGTCTGCCCTCAGCTTCAAGCGTCGCAATTTGGCGCTTCAGCTCTGATGAGGATAGATTATCGGGATCAGCAGCATTTGTAGATGCTGAGAGAGATGGAGAATGCGAGGATGTGCGTGGGGTTGTTGATATGGAGGGGACAGGTGTGGAAGGTGAGCCGGTCGTGCTATTTAGACGGAAGGAGGACGGGGGAGTAACTGGCCCTGTTTGAAGGCGGCGGAGGGACCGGTACGGGCTGCTTCTTTCCCTGTTTCCGCCAACATTGATGCTGCTGGTACTCATATTCGCACTTAAATATTGTATGTCACCCGTATGCGACAGGTTCTCGGATATCAGAGAAACATCGCTTCGCATGTGTGGCGGCGGAATTGGCCGTCGGAATGTACCGCCGGAAAATATGGACGTGTCATCTGTTGTTGCGGTCAGACCTGTGTGAGTTGAGATTCGCGAAGAGCGTCTAAAGAGAGTGCTCATGGCAGAGGAGATCGAGGATTTGGAGCGGACAGATGGTGAAGGACTTTTGGCGGAAGCCAGGTTGTAGGCTGTAAATCGTAGAGAATGAAGTTGGAAATCAGTCTCTTCGAAATGCACAGTGTAAGGCTCACCGTTCGGTGGGCGCGAGACAATGGGGACAAGGGGAGCTTCTTGCGGGACTGAGCTACCTGAAGCAAGCCGTTCGAAGATGTTTTGCCGCAGGAGACGGTATTCATCGTCACTGTTGGCGGAATCAGTATGGTAGGAGGTTTGACGTGAACATGGGAGACCAATTTTGGTGTGAGGAAACATTGAGACAACCCATATGGATGCAATGATTGCTACCACAACACACAAGTCATGTCCTCAGTCTCAAGAGCTAAAAAGAACTCACTCGAGCAAGCCCTGAGAATTTGCGGCAGCAAGTTCATCGAGACGTTGTGCAAGGGTAGTCCTGTGAGCGAGAGACATGAGCGAGTGATGTGATTTACAGTTGATGGAAAACGTACGTGATCACATCTGTATGTGTACGTGGAGTATCTTGTGGTGGTGGTAAGGATTGCTCGGTACCGAGAGGGGAGCGCCCAGCGCTGAGACGGTGGGGATTGTGGTCACTGTGCCTAATCATTGAAGGGTGGTGCGTCTCGCGCGCCTTGCCTTTGTATTTTCCATACTGCATAGTTCACAGCCCCCATCATGGTCAGTGCACTGTCCCATCAAGAGAACGGATAGAAATACGCACAAATCGGGAACGGATGACCTGGACCATTGACATGGACACGGAATTGTCGCTATGGACGTACGACTGGGACTCGTCTACTGTCCTGAGCGACGAGAAGAAGCCCATGGTTGGTTGTGAATAGCCGTAATGAACGTTAGACGAAACGAGTTGATATGATTTTGTTTTCTATTTTGTTTTCTTGTCAGTATGAGCACATTGCGGATGCAGAAGCGGTGCCAGGTGCGATTGTCCATGTCATTGTCGACATTGGACTTGGACTTCTGCCACCTCACGTTACGCGCTAAGCACACTAACACACTAGTCTTTGTCTGTTAGATCTAGACTAGGTATCGTATTTTTTCAACGTTGCTAAGCGCTAATCGTTCTGTTTCTTTTTCCACGCTGACGCTTTCTCCCTTGACTGAGATGTTATCGTCGAAATATGGAGCGCTCAGCGCTGTCATCCGTCTTGATAGTCGTCTCATCAGACGTTCCCTCATTTCCACTCAATCTAATGATCAGGGCATTCCGCCCCCACTTACGGGCATCAGAGTCCTCGACCTCACTCGTGTGCTAGCAGGCCCATCATGTACCATGCTTCTCGCAGACATGGGCGCAGATGTCATTAAAGTTGAGGAGGTCACCCGCGGCGACGACACTCGTGAGTGGCCTGTGCTAGCCTATCCGTTGTTTGTTTCTAAAAAAACAGGCTCCTGGCTACCTCCTTCTGCTCCCGTCTCCCCGAATTCTCCCAAGGAATCGTCACACCTCCCTCCTGAATCTGCATATTTTCTCGCTGTGAATAGAAACAAGCGTTCCATCACTGTGAATTTCAAGGATCCTGCAGGACTCGAGGTCATCCAGAGGCTAGTTCGCAGTTCCGATGTACTTGTAGAAAATTTTATTGCGGGAAAGCTCGCAGGGATGGGTCTCGGTTGGGAGGACTGCAAGGTGCTCAATCCGCGGCTTGTGTACGCTTCCATCACCGGTTTGTCTGAGCTTTACTTTCCCTATTTAAATCAATTTATGCAATTAGGGTATGGACAGACAGGCCCGTTCCGCGAAGCTGCGGGTTACGATGTCATCATTGAAGCCGAAGCTGGGCTGATGCACATGTATGTATACTGTGTCGCAGGTGCTTCCAAGTGATATGTCCCTTACCTTAGATGGATTGTAGCACAGGCGAAACTGATCGTCCACCATCTAAAGTGGGCGTTGCAGTGACAGACTTGATGACAGGGCTTTATGCACACGGTGCCATCCTTGCTGGTTTGCGTTCCGTACAGCACACAGGAAAAGGTGTTTGGATAGATTGCAACTTATTTGAAACACAGGTACGGTGACTGTCACATGTTTATTTCCTTATTTGGCTTTCTAATGTTTACCAATACGGTTTCTCTCGTATATACTTAGCTTGCGAGTCTTGCGAATATAGCATCGAATTATCTCATCGCCGGAAAGGAAGCCTCTCGGCACGGAACTGCCCACCCGTCCATCGTTCCTTACCAAGTTTTCCCATGCAAAGACGGATTTCTCATGATTGGTGCAGGTAATGACAAGCAGGTGGGCAGCACCACTGATAAGCAGTTCTAAACGACCTGACTCTGAGGCACATGCGGTGCTAGTTCCGACTGCTTGCCGAAAGGATTCTAGAGAAACCTGAGCTGGCGAATGATGCGAGGTTTTTTAGTAATGCTACGCGGGTAGCAAACAGGGAGGCATTGGTGGACATCATTACACAAGTGCTCCAAAGACACGAAAGGGATTATTGGATCGACCGCTTCACGGGACTAGGGTGCGTCGTGCATGATACCTTCTTATGTATGATTCATCTGCCAAGATATTCACACGCATATGTCCGTGCAGGGTGCCGTTTGGGCCAATCAATAATATCCAACAATCATTCGCGCACCCGCAAGTTGGCGCTCGGCAGGCTACAGTGGAGGTTGATGTACGTATCCCCCATCCTCGTGTGATAGACTTTGGTTTGATTATGTCTAATTGATAGCACCCACGAGCAGGGAAAGTGAGAATGGTGGCTCCACCTGTTACTTACAATGGAAAGAGGATGCCAGTAAGACGACCACCGCCCTGGCTATCACAGCATACAAAGGAGGTACGTGCACGTGTCAGTGATATCTTGGGTTTTTTTTTTGGTTCACCACCCTCATTCTGAATTGCATTTCATTGTGCATTGTGCATTTTGGTTTCTGATGGTGAATTGGTTTTAGGTCATGCTGGAACTAGGGTACTCTCAGAATGAGATCGCCGAATTGAGGGCTCGCCGGATTATCTGAGGCAAGGATTTGCCGATCTCATTGAGAGTTTGGGTTATGGGTGCGGGTCCGCCAGCTAGGGGGTTATTTCGTAGAAAATGAGATGACGATCTAGCTCAGATAGACAGTGGGATCGTGAATCTCTCAATGATGCTACATATTTGGCAGCGGCACTGCGGCGGCAACAGATAATCAGTAGACTACTTTAAGCATAGCCCCGAATCCCTACGGCCTGACGTCCTAGAGCCGCTGCTCCGATTGTTATTTCAGAACGCTGTCTTTCGTCAGTGAACAAGGCCAGGATTCTCTTCATGTCTCCTGCTCTGCGTGCTCGTTCCCCGAATATCATTGATGACATTGTCAAGCGTCCACCACCGTCTCCTTCCGACAAAGCCCCACCACAGAAGAAGCTAGACGTCAAATCGCGGCCTGCCTCGGAGGAGCCAACGCCGAAGGCAGGCTCGCCTATTACTACGCTCAAGGAAAAGAGCGAGCTGAAGGAGGTTGAGAAGAAGGAGAGCAAGGTATGTCGCCACCTTGAAGTGGTTTGTTTATATGCATGCACTTGGAAGCAGAGCGTTCGCCGGGAACCCCGCACTTAGCCCCTGCCCATCTCGTTATCTTGTTCGTCTTGTGATGACGATCACTGATCACACCACCAGCCCAGTAAACAAGATATAATCGATATGGAAGTCTTCAACCAGATAGTCGAGCTGGATGATGGGGACAGCTCATTTGTCTCAGCGATGGTGACCGAGTATCTTGAGCAGGTCGATTCCACTTTCAACAAGATGGATCAGGCCATGTATGTCTTCTTCTTATTGGAATGACTACTCTAGAATCTGATTTTTCTAACGTAGGGAAACCAAAGACTTGAAGGAAATATCGCAGCTAGGACACTTTCTGAAGGGCTCCTCAGCCGCGCTAGGCGTGAAGCAGGTTTCATCGACCTGCGAAAAGATACAGAATACGGCCAAGGGTACACCTACAGACAAGACTATTGAAGAAGTGATTTCGCTACTAAAACGCGTCAAAGAGGAATATGGTGCGGCAAAGATTTGGTTACTGGAGTCTTGTCCGACGTGATGGTAACATTACATTCTCTGCTGAGCTGGCTTGTCATCATACCCCAAGAGTTTAAGATGTATGATTTTCACTGTACTCTACCTATCTAAGTAGTAACTGCCATACTTACGCTTGGCTACATCCATCCTTTGTTTTCACTATCCGCAATGTTCCACTATATGCACTAGTTTTCAGACACGGTGTACAACATCTTTACATCATCTTATAAATCACCCAAGCTCCGTTCCACACTCCACTCTTTCCATATCACTACTTTGTGTTGTGCACCAGTGAAATTTCAAAGTGCGAGTGAAGTGACGACGCGTGGGGTCACGGCGCACGCGTCTGAGTATTACTGTTCAACATGGACAACGATGACCTCGTCCTTCCCACTCGTAGCAATTTCCCAGCATTTCCATACGACCCGCCGTATTCGATACAAATAGACTTGATGAGTCATGTCTATACATCAATCGAAAAAAGGCAGGTCACCATCGTGGAAAGTCCTACGGGCACCGTAAGTGATTGTACCAGCTGGCCAGCAAATTTCTGACGCAGGGAATCAGGGTAAGACACTAAGTCTACTGTGCTCGAGCCTATCATGGCTTGTGGACGAGAAAGACCGCGCGCGCAAAGGCCAGCTATTGCAGCAGTCCGTCTCAAACGCTGGTTAGTGGTAGGTCTCTGTTGGTCTTGCAAGCAACATTCTAAAGCCTCATCAGCGCCATCATGGGTAGCAGCTCAGGCTCTCGATATTCGGAAGCGCGAGCTGGAGGCAGAGGATAAGGAATACGAGGAACGCCTCGCCAAAGCTCGGAAGACCGAGGCTCATTTCCGTATGCTGGCTCGGGCACGTGTTACCAAAAAGCAAGTGCGTGCGCTCAATATTCACGTTTGGGCTCAACTTATTTACTTCATCCAAGTAGCGCGTGGCAGTCGACCTTGTCCAAGACCATGTTGACGAGGACGCATATCTTCCAGACGACGACTGTGAAGACAGCCAAGATAACTTCTCCCCAGCTGTTCGCGCTCTGATGGCAAAGTCAGGATCAAACTTTTCTGATGTGAGACGGAACTAACGTGTACCAACAGAATGGACAAAAATAATAAACGTGATCCAGCCTCTCAAGGAGACGAGCCGTCCTGCACGAAAATATACTACGCTTCTCGCACACATTCACAACTTTCTCAGGTCCTGCCCGAATTGGCCAAGCTCAAGTTCAAACACCTCGTCTTGGGCAGTGATGAGAGCACAATGGGGAACATGTCTCGAGCTGATCGCGATCCTTGCCAAAAGAAACGCACCCTCGAAGATGTAGATGGCGATAAGCGCGAAGCTGATCAGCGTCAGTGGCGGGCCGTATCACTTGGATCTCGCAGACAGCTGTGTATCAACGAGGACGCAAGGTCAACGCTAGGAGATATAGACGAGAAATGCCGGGAATTACTGGAAGGTAGCATACCAGTCAAGACTGGAGTATGAGTATGTATTCATTGACCATCGTGGATATGCTCACAGGGAAGCAAAATAAACGGTGTCAATATTTGCCTCCGGTGGGTGATGACATCCGTATGCTTGACCTGCGAGATCAGATTCTGGTCAGTGAAGGTGATGCGTTCGAGTAGACGGTGCTGATGGGTTCTTTTCAAGGCATCGCCGAAAGACATAGAAGACCTTGCCACTTCTGGGAAAAATATGCAGACTTGCCCTTATTACGGATCAAGACGAGCGATACCTCAAGCAGAGGTCAGCAAGTAATTCCATTGATGTGCCTTGTTGAACCTCATGCTGAATTTTCAGCTTATTACTTTGCCTTATAACCTATTATTGCAAAAGACCGCCCGAGAAGCCTTGGGGATTGACTTGACTAACCAGGTTGTCATCATTGATGAAGCACATAGTATGCATCTCACCTAAACCGCCCTCTATAGCGGCTAAATCTGCCTCAGACTTGATACCAACTCTATTATCACTTTCAAGTGTCCGCCTCACATCCAATATTCTATCGACCTCATTGAAACAGGTCTCAGTGTATTACCAAAAATTTCGCAATCGGCTGTCTGCAATGCATGCATTGCATCTGAAGAGGCTTCTTAATTTCCTGGATGCATTCCAGAAAGTCGCAATGGATTGGATGGCCCAGAAATCGAGCGCCATATCCAAAAGGCAGGATACCGAAGTCATGACCGTGCCAGATTTCATCCACAGGCTCGGGAGAAAGGTTGAGGGTATTAACCTCCTCGAGATCGAGTCGTATCTTAAGCGCAGCAAAGTACGTTGCATCAACTTGATTAGGTGTTTTTTCTGATTACTCGCAGATAGCAAGGAAGATATCTAGTTATGCTATCGATGTTTCTGAAGGTTTGTACACCCTGACTAGGGCATAATCATATCACTGAGTTTGCAGGGGAAAAACCTGGGAGACATTTATCAAGCATGGCCACGCCGCCACTACACACGATTGAAGCACTGATGTTGGGACTGGCGGGCGCAAGTGAAGGTGGGCTGAGCCGCGCCTAAGTTGTTTCTTTGTTCATCATTGTTATAGACGGGAGACTAATCTTCTCTGCTGTTGGAGATGCTGTCGAGATTAAATACCAGCTGCTGAATCCATCGACGCTGTTTCGCGATGTCGTGGAGGTGGCGCGTTCAGTGGTACTTGCTGGTGGGACCATGTCGCCGGTGAGCAGCTTCCATTAACGGGCTCTTGCAATACAGTAATGTCGGGCATAGATTTCTGCTGTAGTGTCCGAGCTTTTTACATACTTGCCTCTGAACAGGCTGACGACTTTCTCTTGTGGTCATATTATCCCAGCATCTAATGTGCAGACATTGTTGCTTACGAAAGGGCCTTCAGGCTTGGACCTGGAGTTCAAGTTCGCACAACAGAGCAATCGGCAGGTCGTCTTCGAGTTGGGTCAAATCGTATTGAATTTCTGCAACGTCGTGCCTGGAGGAATAGTGGTCTTCTTCCCTTCCTATGCATCATTGAACTTTGCAAGAGAAGCTTGGAGCCAGAGTGGATTACTGGACAAATTCAGCGTGAAAAAAAAAGTAAGTGTTTCTAAGTAATAGGAGGCGGCTTTTTGATTTTGTGTTTAGGTCTTCTTGGAACCTCAGGAGAGTTCAGGAGTTGAAATGATCCTGCGGGAATATGCTATAGCTGCCAAAACACACGTAAGTCTAACGAAGTGTAACTTCTCCTCCATCATGACTATTTTCTTTTGAAGACGCTACTAGACAAGAAGACTGGCGCAGTACTATTTGCAATTGTCGGTGCCAAGCTTTCAGAAGGGCTGAATTTTTCGGATGATCTCGCTCGTGCTGTTGTTGTAATTGGGTTGCCTTTTGCCAACAAAAATTCTCCAGAGCTGCAGGAGCGCATGCGGTACGCAAATCAAGCAGAACTACGATCCGGTGTAAAGAGGTCTGTCGGTGGCAAAGATGCAGCGGCCGAAATGTATGAGAACATGTGCATGAACGCAGTCAATCAGAGTATAGGTGAGCACGTCCGACGGGTTGTATATCTGAAACGCTTACTAAGCCTTGTGCAAGGCCGAGCCATCCGACACCGTGGTGATTGGGCGTCTCTCGTACTTATTGATCGGCGGTTCATGTCGCCTGCGATTCGCGGGAAACTACCGCAATGGCTAAGAGATGATGTGGCAGTTTGTGAGACTTTCGGCCAGGCGATGAAGCATCTGGGAAACTTCTATCGAGAGAAGAGACAACGTACAGTGTGTTGATATGGATGTACCGCGACGTAATGTGAGTATCTCAAGGCATAGTTTCATGGCGAGCTCCTTGAGGGTAGAACTATAGTCTGCTTGGCCCAGGCTGAACCACGAACAAACCACAGAAATCCTCCGCTTAGATTTGGTAAGTAACATGAGATGAAATTGTAGTGCAGAACTACCGTGATCTAGAAAGTCCAGGATGTATCTGACGAATACCTGAAGGTCTCATGACCATGATCCGCGATAAACGACCGTAGGCAGTCCCTCCGATCCGAGACGATCCGTCGGTGGTAAAAATACTGATTTCCGTGAGCTTCCAAAATGCCAGCCTGAGTGCAGA
Source organism: Suillus cothurnatus (assembly GCA_016758765.1). Lineage (NCBI taxonomy): Eukaryota > Fungi > Basidiomycota > Agaricomycetes > Boletales > Suillaceae > Suillus > Suillus cothurnatus. The sequence goes on along the minus strand of JABBWL010000058.1, from coordinate 204,753 downwards.
TACAAACTATCTTGTCATCATCTGCTCAAATTGTAGAAAATTTAAGTGCTTCAAGTTACCAAGTATCATTTATTTCAATCATGGTAGGGTCAACAGTATAATATATTTGAGGCTACGGCGGGAGTCCTTACCTGAAATCTGACCCGGACTTCCTTGCAGGCACATACGTACGGTATATGTTAGATACTTATATATAGATCTACCTAATGCAGAAGGAACGTAATCGCAACTGTCTTTGCAGAGGTTCCTCGTTGTATTGGACCTGCTTCGTCACGAGAGACTATAAGGCAGTAAGAATACTAGAGTACTTGCTTGTGCAAGTGCATCCCAAACTCAAGTCCAGTGAATATGGACGACCACTCCAACCAAGAGCTCTCCACGACGCCCACTCCAACCAGTCACCTCCATCTCCACCGCAGCAGAAGCCATAGTTCGCACTGGTCACCTACTGAGACACCAACGCACCATAATGTAGGGACATCCTACTTTTCTTCCTCGTCACCGACGCCGCGGGCATCGTACGCCCAGCCATCCATTAGCCATAGTTTATCAAACAGCCGCACCCGCAGCACCAGTACCACCAGCTCTCTTCGCCCTCGCCGTTCAATTAGAGATAACGATGGCGTGCTCAGCGAGGATGAAGAGGTTGGCTATGAAGATCATGTAGGAAGCAGGGACTTTGGCAAAGGAATTGCACCCTCACAAGATGAGGAGGGAGAAGGGGAAGAAGAAGGGGACAGTGAAGAACGAGAGACAGGCTCCGAACACGATGACTCAAACAGCAGAGATGATGACGATCCAATTACAGTTAAAGATCGTCAGTCGCTCATCAACGTTGAGCATCCTTTTGGCTTGCCCATTTGGAAACCTGCATTGTACAAGAAATCGCGCTCCGTCACTCGCTATGCGGATGCTGCCCTACATTCCGTCCCTTCTGCTCAGGCAGAGCGCCACCTCCTCCCAGGAAACATTTTCTGGGTTTTCTGCTTTGGCTGGTGGCTTGCGCTTTCCTGCTTTGCTGTCTCTGCTTTGTTGTGTCTCGTTCCACTTGGTGGCAGACGCTATGCTGTTCTCATGTTCGGTTTGGGCTGGTACCTCGCATGGCCATTCGGCAAATATGTCAAAGGGGATGCTGAGGGCAATGACGAAGAAAGTACATTCCCACCTGAGGATGCAGAGCCTATTCGTAGCGCTAACACTGTCGATGCTAACCCGTCCCTCTCTCGCACGCCCACTATCACCCCAAATACTAATGGCGAACAAACTTTCCTCCGCCCTCCAGTTCCCTCTAAATCTTACGGAGCTACCCCAAGCCCGACCGACCGCACGCCGTATGAAAAGATCTCTGCTGACTGGTTGGGCAGGGCTATCTTCTGGATCCTATTCACAACGCTTGTTGCTCCGCTCCTTTTGCTCACCTGCATTGCCTGCTGGGCACTCATTATCACTGTCCCAATGGCCAAACTCAACTGGGCTCTCATTAAATACATATTCGCATCTCCTACCCGGATACGCTTCTGTGCTGCACCACTCGTCCCACCTAGTGCAGTCAAGACACCCTCGCCTCGCAGCTGGTCAGGCTGTCCCCTCTACGTCTGGCCATAGGAGCACCGTACTGCTGTGCGTCTATCGTGCTGTTGGGTGGCAATACTATAAATACACTGTTGGAGGTGTCAATATTATTTTCGTCAATCTCCTCCCGCTTGTCTTCTTCGTTATCCTCGATGGATTTGTGCTCATGCGTATGGCAGAGCGTCTGGAGGAAGCAGGCGAGCATGTCCCTCGCATCCTCGCCCTCGTTGCCTCAAAGGCACTCATTTTCCTTATGAGCCTTGCGAGCGTTATTCCTCTCTCTTACTTCATCGGTATGGCTGTGGCCAGCATCAGCGCCCAAAGCTCTATTGGCATGGGCGCCGTTATCAATGCCACATTTGGAAGCGTCGTCGAAGTCGTCCTCTATTCTATCGCATTGACCCAAGGCAAGGGGCGTCTTGTTGAAGGGTCTATTGTCGGATCTTTATTGGCGGGAGTACTGCTGATGCCTGGTATGAGCATGTGCGCTGGCGCGTTGAGGAAGAAGGAGATGAAGTTCAATGCCAAGAGTGCAGGCGTAACGAGTATGATGTTAATCATGGCATTTATTGGAACGCTAACACCGACCTTATTCTATCAAACATATGGGAATGTAAGTATTTCCTCCCTTTGTGTCTTTCCGGCAAAAAACGTATATTGACTCTGCTTACAGTTCCAGCTAATTTGTAGCGGATGTCCCGACGGCTCCCGCGGCTCGTCTGAGTGGAAATGCGACCAGTGCTACTACCAGCACCCAGACCCTGTTGAAGATCCATTTTATCAGTCTACAGTGAAGAGCCTCATGTACTTCTGTGCTGTGATTTTACTGTTTGTGAGTCCCCTTCTCTATTTTGATGCGTACAACATTTATAACCCTTATACTCGCCGTAGTCGTATTTGATAGGCCTGTGGTTTTCTCTCCGCACACACGCCACTCAAATATGGCAGAACCCACAACCGCTCCTGCAGCCCCTCGACATTCCAACCACGCAATCCATCTCGTCTCTCGCTCTACCAACATAACCGTCCTCACTCTAGTGCAACCACAGGAAGCTCAGCGCAATCCCCGCCGTCGCATATTCCACCGACTATTCGCGAGCCACGTCCGCGACCGGAGGGGTCCCGTGAACGAATGCGACTGGATGATGATTCCCGGTTTCAGACCCCAGCCCCACATCTCACCGTTCCAACGGCGAATACGGCGTCTCTCACTTCCCCTTCGATGCTTCGACGTGTTTCCTACGCTCCGTACACCAATCCCCAAAGTGCCCAATCTCAAACACAATACACACCTCTTTTTGAGTCCGTTGACCATGCCATTAAGTCTACTGGTGCCCTGCCCCTGCCCTCTACTATGTCTACCGATGACTTTACGCGTGCAGTAGCTGTCGCAACTGTCAGCGCTCTTCGCCACCAGCACGCGCATACTCGGGCGGCCCGCGCAAGCATAGTTGAGGAGGAACATGGATCAGCTCAAGGACACGAGGCGCCGGAGTGGAGCCGTATAACGAGTGCGGCAGTCTTGCTGTCATGTACGGCTTTATATGCCGTCATTGCTGGTACGTGTACATTTTCCCGATTTTGTTGTAGTCACTGATTAATGTGGGCACTAGAGCTCCTTGTGGATATGGTGGATGTCGTTCTGAAAGACTCTGGGATCGAGGAAAAGTTCTTGGGAATCACCTTGTTCGCGCTGGTGCCCAATACCACGGAATTTATGAATGCTATCTCGTTTGCCCTGAATGGAAATATCTCGCTAAGGTACTCTTTAGCATGTTTGTCTCCCTTCACACCTAACCGCTTCCCAGTGTTGAGATTGGCTCTGCCTATGCCTTGCAGGTCTGTCTGCTCCAGATTCCAGCCATGGTTGCGTTCTCCGCTTGGTATGCACCTGACAAAATGGGCGAGATCGCAAATGCATTTACGTGCGTATCAAAACATGCTCTTGATATTGTCTATGGTAAATCCGTTTACCCGTATCCTTCTCCAGGCTCGTATTCCCGCGCTGGGATGTCATCGCCATCATCTTGTCCGTCTTTCTGATGACCTATACCTATATCGAGGCCAAGAGTAATTACCACCGTGGAAGTATCCTCATTTTGAGGTAAGTATCTATCTTCGGTTATATTGTACGACGTGTTGATGTGTCACAGCTACGTTGTCCTTGTCTCCGGGTTTTATTTCGCTCCGCGCAAATCTAATGACCAGGAAGACGTTGTGGTTGGGGATGTTGGGGCTCTTTCTGTCGTCTCACATCTGTATGCGGCCTTCTGGTCGTAAGAATACGAGTACTGCGCCCGTGCGGCTACCTTCTCACCTCCCCTGTTCCAACTACCATCCGCTCGTTTGATATAACGATCACATCATTGCCAGTAGGTCGTAGTCGATTTTTATCTTTATACAGGGATGCTCGCATTCAATAGTTAATGAAGTTGAGAGTTGGTTTAAAGTAATCAAACTGCAACTTCACTTAATCCCCTCGTTCGATCAATGCATGCTTTGCATACTCTCAAGCGCCTTCTGAATCCTGTCTGCCGATATCGTGAGTTTTTCGGGCTCACTTTGTCCATCCATAATCCGCTTGAGCGCCTGGGGGTTTCCCACAAACTGTAAGAAGCGCTCGAGGAAGTCGCCATCAAGGAACCCGAAGGACGACGCATCCGCGTCACTGCGGCCGCGGACATTCTTCGGCGTGCGATACCTATGTACAAAGTAAATTGGGTGATTATCGAAAGTGACAGCTCGTGACACACTTTGTGTGATTTGGCCCTTCCTGCTTCTGGATATAGTTAGACAGGTTGCGTTGAAGGCCAGTGAGGTCCTAGTGCAAGCTCGTCGGCAAGATCGATGATCACACCGATAAGGCCGGCAGACGTGAAGAACAATTGTTGGGGCTGCATCGGCGCATCGAGCGAAACCTCCTGAGACGATAGCGTACCTAATATGCGTAAGCATGGAAAAGTCACGATAAGTGGTACGCGTACCAGGCAGGAACTTATTGACCAAGTCTCCAAGGAAGTAACTTCCGTCTCTCTCCAGGAGCTGCCGCGTGCCCGAGTTCTGGAGACTGAATGTATAAAGGTTATATTCACTCTGAGCACAAGAGATTGAGTGCACAACATCAAACAATGGACGTCAGCTTACATTCGCACCAATCAGGGTGGAGTTGCTTGTGAGCTCAACACAGGTAGGCCATAGTGCGCCGTAGTCTCTGGCAATCAAGTGTAGTCGGTTGTTCTCGAGCCGCAACATCGAGATCGAGCTAATTGCGTCACCTAACAGGATGATATCGCCGCGAGACGTAAGACTTGTCACTAGATAGTTGTGGTTCCAGGTTGCTATTTTCGCCATTATCATGTTTCCGCTCCCTGTGTCCATCTTGAAGACAACGACCTGCGAGGCAAATAAGTGGCCACATATACAGATTATAGGCTATTCCATTACCATGCTATTAACTGCCGCAGCGATCATAGAATTCACGGAAGTCAAAGCGTAGGGGCATCCCTTGACGTCATGAGAGGTTGCAACACACATGTTCACCTGCAATGCGTTCGACGTCATTTCCAGAACAAAAAGGCGTCCCTTGGAGGCTTCGGTATCTTCATCTTCGAGTGTCACCGCTGCTACACATAGATACGATCCGGAATTTGTTGTGAAGGATAGCAGTGACGTCGGTTCTTCGCCTTGCTCCAGATTGAAATGCCCCAGCTCTATGTCATTATCAAAAAAAAATTCTTTGAGCGTTGGACTTGGCTCACTATTAAACGATATGTCGTCAAAGACTTGAATGGAGCCCTTGATATCCTCCAAATCGCCGATACGAGCCGGGGTTATGTAACGACATGCGACGGCAAAAACTCTAAGCGCAGGAATATGCGTAACGCGTAAGGGATTGTTGAGGCCGAGAGGTATCTTAGAACCAACTGTCAGCTGGTCTCCGATAGAAAGGAAAGCCTTTTGACCCACAGAGCGAATGTGCAATTTGTCGAAGTTGTTCACTTTCCCGAAGACCAGGCCATCGGAGTTGGCGAGGACTATGGAAGATGGGTAAGCACTTGTACTCAATTCCGCTGCAGCTGTCACATCCTACGAACTCGTTGGTTAAGAACAATGGCGAGAAAAGTGTCACAGACCTTGAGTATAAGTGGCGAATACATCAACCTTTCTTTTTCCCAGAATAAAATCGCTGTCCGGCTTCCACATGCAAGCACTGTTTGTCTCGTACCGACCCGACACGAACGCACTGTTACGGGAAGACTTCCAATGGAAACTAGTTTCTGGTCAAGTAGTTGATCATTTCGATACACAAATGACGCAATAGAACCATCCGTGAGCCCGATTAGTAGGTGTATATTTGACAACTTGGAGTGGTCAGACGTGAAATCGTACAACAGCAGTGAGCGGGGTGCAGAGGAGAGTACAGGGGTTGTTGCAATTGTGGGCATGGTTCCATCCGTAGGTCTCAGTGAGAGTATCTCGACGTGCTTAGATGTCCAGAATCCGACCACAATATTTAACGTGAAGGGCTTGGCTGAATCCTGCGGAAGACACGAAACTGCTGAAATCTCCGCATCACGATTATTATGCACAAAGTTGCGCTCCCTGCAATAACACACAATCAATTAATCCAATCTTCGCCTAGATGCTCATACTCACCTCAACTTGATAAATCGCTTAACATCCACATTCAAAGTCAGCACCACCACCCTCCCCCAGTTGAGTGCAAGCACAACCTGGCTTGCGTTGATACTCGCAGCTACAATCTCTCGTCCCTTCCACAGTCCCTCCTTACCAGGATCTGCGAACTTTTCCAAGGTCCATAGTTCACTGGCTCTTGAGTACTGTCGCACGCCGGGGTCATACTCAAGTAATAGCAGGCCCTTCGAAACGACCTGTATAACAAAACTAGAGTCTAGATAGTCGGATTTGTTTTCCGTGTTGCGCGTGCGTCGAAGGATATTTGAGACAGCGATGGTTGGTAAATCGGTGATAAAACCAGTGTTCTTGTCGCCGTCGATGCTGGAGATTGAGGAAGCATTGTCAAAACGAAAAACGTGCGTTTCCTGCAGTGTTGAGACCACGATATGTGCATAATCGCTTGATTACAACGTCAGAGGTTCTAAAAGATGTCGGGACAAATGAAAAACTTACGATGCACAGTACATCTCTTTCAACGGCCAGATATGAGTGACATTACAGAGCCCCTGAACTATTGCTTTCTCGGAAAAGTCAGCACCACTCCGTATGACTTTGATGCTCCCAGTGCTTCTGCCACCAGAGCACGTTACAATTTCGTTCTGAGTCACTTCAGCCCACAAAATCAGTGGACAGTCACTTGACATACCTGTCCACTACCATCCGTGTCAATCAACGCAGCGTCAAGTATTGGAGCGAGATTGTTGAAGGAATCCAGCTCGGTGACGTAACTCCCCATTCCAACGACGATATAACCCGATATATCGTTGCTTCTACCTAATACGTGAGAGTTGAGCGCGTTAGGATTGATGGTCGGTATCGTGGATGGAACAGGCAATGTAGGGGCGTCGAGCGCAGAAGATGGAGTAGTGGTAATCTGGAGCAGCTGCGAGCTACCGAAGTGTGAGCCATTATAAAAAATTTGATTGGCAAGGTAGGTTAGTGTGGTTGATGCAGATATCTTAGTGAACACGATCAGCGTAAGAACGACCAGCGGAACCGGAGCAAACCTACCTGTCCGAGTGCCATCAGTGTCAGCGTCGTGCCTCCAGAAAGGTTTATGGAAAGCAAAGCGAGTCTTCCATAGCGGTCCCCAATCAAAAACTTCCGCTCCTTATTGTTAAGATTACACCATCTAACATCATGTGAGCCCGCAGTCTCAGTTATGCGAACGGAACTCACGCAGTGACTTCTGCCCATGGCCATTCCACCATAGCTCTAGCTTTTCTCTTCTTCCACTCCATCACCTTCTCTTTATTATTTGCTTCTGCATCTCCAGTAGCTTTCCTCTTATCTGCACGTTTCTTCTTACTCTCCCTCTTCGCCCGCGTTTCGACGTCCACAAAATCATACAGCATGATCTTTCGCCCACCAATAATGAGGATACCGCCTTCGAAATCATCGTCGTCATCCTTGTAGGAGGGAATGTGTATGATAGTAGGGGTTCCATCGTCGTCCATGACTGTACTAAACAGTTTGCCTGGGATAGAGAGTGAGGGGAGGAGTGGCGAGGGTAACGGGGAAAGCTGGAGGTCCTCAACAGAAAGGTCACGAGTAAGAAGCTGGAGGCGTTGTTGGTAGTCAATGTGCATCATTGCCAAGGTATACATATCCCGAGATGTTGACACAAAAGTAATGTCCAGAAGGTTAAGCTCGGTGATTCTGACAAGAAAGTGAGAACAATTAACACAGCACGAATAATGACACGACATACGATGCATCAAAATCACGGTCATATCCTCCGTTTTGGTCAAGCACCACGACCTTGAGCTTGCCTGTGTATGCACTCACAACAGCCACACCCCCAGAAGGATCGACTAGAAGAGTGTGGCAGAATTCTGCTGGCCGAGCACTGTGTTCAATCAATGGGAGATATTTTGTGACAGTAATCTCCGTTGATCCTGCGTCATTCACAGTAAAAGATAGGAATATAAGCTCTGGCTCCGGGTGATCAGTAAGCACGAGCAGGCTGATACTGCTTCTGCTCTACAAAACGAGTCCCATAATCTCAATATGACACTACGGGCGTGTAACTTGCAGGTTATTGCTCACCAAGACTGGTACAGCTCTGATAACTCTGACTCTTCCCCAGATATCAAGACCCTGTTGATGACGGAGCCCTTCTGGAAGTAGTGCATAGATATCAAGCCTATTTGGCTTTGCAACGACAAGAAACTCTGAGGGTTGCTCATCTTTCAACCTAAATTTGAGCGAATCTACGACAGATGACGCCGGGTGAAAGGTGGTAACGACCTTCATGGCAGCTATGTAGCACAGCCACTACGCTATGCAAAGCGCCTTTATCAAAAGGTCTAAATCACGTGAACCTCTAAAGGCGGTCCAGCCCCTATCATGCAACAATCAAATTGAACTACGCTTGCTAGTCACAGTAATGGGGCGTGGTGTATAGAGTCCAGATCTAAATGGTTAAGTATACTAGCGTTTCTATGAGATTCAGAAGTGCTGATTGGTAGGAGGAGTCGACCCGTATAAGTATGCAAAACCTCTCACCGAAATTAACTTCCGAAAAGATTTCGGGCCATAAGGGTAACTGCACCACCTGCTATAGCGCTGCCCACAACAAGCAGTACCTCCCGGTCTTGAACCATTCGTGATACCGGATGCGACCATATTGACGAGTGCTCCTGTTTCCCAGCAACAGATAATGTCACAGCTGGCACTGGCAACGAACTAGGCAGATCTCGAGCATCGTATGCTGCCCTTTCCACAATCTCTGAGATCAATCGCTCCTGCTTTACCAGCCGCTCATCCAATTTCGTACTCCCAGACTCTATCAAAGCTTGGGTCTCCGCAGCTATTTCCTCCACCTTCTTTTCGAATGTTTGCGCTAGTCGCCGCCTCTTCCATGGCTCAACCACCACGATAGCCAGTATGAACACCACCACATTTACCCCGAGCACCATCATACTCCCATAGGTACTGGCACTTCGGATCTTGTCACTCCACACTTGCTCCTCGTGGTACCTGGCCAGAATGGCGCGCATGAGCTCTCCAAACTCTCTATCCAACGCATCTTCATTCTCAGAGACCTTGGCCTTCGTTGCGACCTCGTGCTGTTCCAGATGGTGATCTGAACGCACGAGAGAAGTGAACGCGCTGACATCACTGTCTGTCCACGAAGATTTACGCTGCAAGAGCTCATTCACTTGGCGCTGGGAAAGAGAACGCTGCAAGACAGCGTCATCATACGCTGTTTTAGCTTCTCGAGCTGCTTGACGAGTAGCCTTGATTTTAGCCTCTTAGTCAACATAAGTCTAAATTGTAGCACAGACAGTAAGGGAATGCAGCACACCTTGTTCGACTACCCGTTGTTTAAGCACCTCGATCTGCTCGTAGCCCGTTACACGGTTGAGCTGGGAGCCCAGTTTAAAAAGTTTTGTGGACGTCTTCTGCGTGAACTCATCTGTGCGTTGACGGAGTTCGTCTGTTTGCTGCTTGAATCTAGCAGTCGCAAGTACCATCCAATCTCCGATGCGCTGTTTGATGGTGTCTAGATCGCAAACGGATATATTGGAGTTGAGTCGGCGAGGAGAATCGGCAGGCTGGACTTCTGGGCCAGCAGGCGCAGCTCCGGGTGGATATCTAGCGCCCTCAGGCACATTAGCACGGGTTTCCTGGAGTTGGGCTTGCAAGTCAATATTTGATGGCCCCGGAGACAGAGAACTCGTTGATTGTGCGCTAGGGCGTTGACATGAATGAGAGAAAGTGCGTAGATTGTTCACTGGTCTGCATGCCCTAGTCCGCAACATGACAATACCTAGACCAAAATAGTTGAGCGGAAGACAGATACTGGTTCCGAGCCGCGCCGACAAATGATTGATCTGGGTAGCGCCTGAACATCTTTCCTATGGGAGACTAACACCGCCAACAGATTAGCTACAAGAAGAGTGCAACGGAACGATAAATGTTCGTGCAGTTTACATAAATCTATTGCAATATAATATCAGAGTGTCGTGTCACAGTGCGTTGACGTGTCATGAGTTGGCAAATGAGTAACCTAAACCAATAATACCCTTTAGCTCCAAACATCTAGCATTAGCCGCGAGCGTTCCTTCATCAGTTTGATCTCAGCCGCGCCATCGGCCTCACTCCCACCCTTCGCTTCGCCCAAAATCCGAGCAAGAACTTCCTCTACTGCCTTACTCATCGCTTTGGCGTCACCACAAATGTACACATAACCCTTCCCATTCAGGATGGCGTCCCCAACATTTTTCCGGTCATCCCAAATGAGATCCTGTACGTAGATCTTGCCGCCGTCGAGCTTGTACGGCGGCTCCCGCGAAAATGCGCAGTGCATCGTGAACTTGCCCTTCAGCTCGGCAGTGTATTGTGGCCACTCGTCTTTGTAGAGGAAATCTTCTGTTGACTTACGGCAACCATAGAAGAGTGAGATTTGACCCCAGTCAGCCAGAGCATCATCACCGTTCTTCTCAAGTGTTCGGCGTGCAAGAGCAACACGTTCTTGGACGAACCCTCGGAATGGCGCAACACCCTGAGCCGTATCAATAAGCGATCAGTTACAACGTACTTATAAAAATAGACTTACAGTGCCAGGTCCAACCATGATGACAGGACTCTTAGGGTTTGTCGGTAGCCTGAACGTAGAACGGCGAACGTGGACAGGAATTTTGTAAATATCCTCAGCCTTGTGTGCTCCGCGGGGACCCTCGATAGCATACGCCGGTAACGATACGTGTTCAAGTGCCTCGCTAGCGGCAGGAGTCTCGCCATTAGCAGCGTGTTTGATATTAAGCAAGAAATTTGAGCCAACACCATGTACCCAACGAGAAGCAACGAGCTTGTTGGCAATGGACTCATATTTGAGAACAACAGCCGTCACGTGCACGGAGGTAGGGTTAAGCTTGGGGCTGCTTGAGATAGAGTAATAGCGGGGTTGTAAACGGGGGATCGATGAGATAACGATGTCAAAGGGAATGGCCCAGGCAGTGGTATTCTGAGGTGTGGGGTGGGCACTGATGTCATTGCCTGCAGCCAGTTGGAGGACTTCACCAAGCTTTAAACATCCATTCGTAACGACCATTGCATACTCATCCTTATTCGAGTTAAGGTTACGCATGAACGCACCGGCCTCAGGAGAGGGCGCAAACTTGGCGAGAACACCGAGAATCTGACGACCGGTGACAGCACTGATGTCAATATAATGGCGGAGGACACTGATGTAGGTTGAAGGAACAGGGAATGGAACCTTGGCAAGAGCAGGGTCGAGCGAATCGACGTTTATAACGGTATCTTTCTTGGAGTAGAGTCCAAGTGCACAAAGAAGACGGTCGACCTCAGCGTCAGGGTTGAGAGGCCAGACGCCAACGTGATCGCCATGTTGGTATGTGATCCCAGAACCTTCGATGTCAAGCTCGACATGGACACAGTTACGATCTCCACCGACTTGGAAGAGTTCACGGGAAACCTTGACCGGAGAAGCGTACGGGTTCTTGGCATCATGGATGCCTTTGGTCTTTGTAAGAGCACGTGCGGAAAGTTCACCTACAGACCAAGATGAGAGGCGTACAAAAATGGACAGCGAGTCCTTACCAAGATACACTTTTTCCGGAGGGTGTGATTCTAATTCAGTAACAGCGAAATCTGGGGTATCACCACCCTGACCCTCCTCTACACCTAGAGCTTCAGCGAATGCGGGCCAAAAAGTGTCCTTCCACTCTAGGTAGTCCTCTTCCATGCTCTTATCGTCATCTCCCTCACCGCGCTCGCCGATCCGGACTGCACCCATTTTCGCAAGTTCGGCATCTACCTGACGTGCTATGGCATTGTAGTGTTCGTAAGTCCTGTTGCCCAAACCAAAAACAACATATTTGAGGCCCTCGAGTGTATGTTGACCGTTGCTGAATTCAAATGCAGAATCGGTCAAGTTTTCCATGAGCTGAACTGCGTTATCGGTAGGTTCACCCTCGCCATAGGTAGCCATGACAAAAATGACACAACTATCCTCGGGGACCTGATCTAGATTCTCAAAGTCGTATTCCTCGGGGTCGCAAACGAGAGATGTGAGTCCGAACTTGGTTTTGGCTTCTTTGGCAATGCGGATGGCATATTCCTCGGCAGTACCAGTTTGCGAACCATAGAATATAATGAGACGTTTTTTCTGACAAGGATATCAGAGATATGATACATTGATGTGATCACGAAGCTTGGAAGCTGATAGCTTACCCCTTCCTTCATTTTAGCAATAAAATCTCGGGGGTTTCCATGGCCATTCGCAAGTTTCGATGGAGCAACTGAGACAGCTTTGGGCGTCGAGGGAGAGAATATCGAATCACGAAAAAGATATGCAGCAGCTAAGACCACGCCCAGCGCAAGTATTGCTACGTCCGAGGAGGACGCGACAGCCATTAGTGGACGAAACCTGGAGAGAATAATTGTAGATAGAACGAAACTGAGGGAAAAAGCAGGAAGAGTCACTCGAGAAAAGTTAAAGGACAAGAAGCGCAGCGATGCAAGGTACTGAATGCCGACGTGGCGAATTTTCCACGCACATTTCCGTAAATTTTAGTCAGAAAATACATTTTTAAAATACATTTCTCTCTCTAGTACTGTGCTATGCATATGTGGATTGACTAAAGTCACTAGCGGAGTTTGTCAAATGGCATGTTTCAAAACGAATCTTGACTAGTTGATCATGAGAGCGATACATGAGCTGTGCTGGCAGAAACCCGAAGTTGTCTTAGTTATTACCGGTATTCAAGCATAATGTGATGCCCGACGGGCCTGTATTGACTAATCACAGTGACTCATATACCAGGATAGACGCGTCTAGTCCGATGGAATGGTGCAACTTGTAGCTAACGAGGGAATGGTCTACGTGGCGCAACAAAGGTTTGAGACAAGAAGTGATAACCCTTATGTAAACATTTGTAACTACCGAAATTGCTCGGACTCGGGAGATCATCTCATCCAGTCAGCATCTGAGTCCAAGTTTACAGCATGGATTCACCATGGGAGGAAGATCCACGAGCAGATTATGCTCCTGAAGCAGATTGGGCAAAACTTTCTAATGAATTCACAAATGTATGCGCACTCACGATTCATTCTTACTTGATTGATATCTCCATCCGTAGTCAGGATACCGAGAAGGGATAATCGCAGGCAAGGAATCCGCACTTCAAGAAGGTTTCGACGCTGGTTTCGCGCATGTAGGAGTTCCGATAGGTCGTGATCTGGGATCAATGCGTGGCGTAATCTCTGCGATTTCGTCATTCTTGAGTTCAAAAAGCCAAGAACATTCAACAACTCTATTAACAACGGCACGCGAAATATCATCTTCGCTTGCGGGCGTTCGATTCTCCGATATCGTTCCTCCCGATCAGGAAGCAGAACAACACGCTAGAGAGCATCTTGATGCAAATGATGATCTAGTTGGACAGAGTGAAGAACTTTTGCAAAAGAGAGAGATGGAAGGATTAGAAGATATGTTGCAGAGGCTCACTGCTGGCAGTGCAAGTACATCGTCGCAGGGTAGGCCAACTAGAGAGGACGTGGTCCGTTTGAAGGAAGGTATTCTTAACCTGAGTGGTCAGCTGGGCTTGGATATCACACCCTAGTTTAGGGTTAGGGTTAGGTCTCACTTTGACACGTACAACTTTGTAAAGGCTACGATCCTTGTTTCAACACCTTCAACTTGCGTGCCGGCACAATGTCAGTCCTTCGGTGAGCCTTTTCATTAAAAGAGCTCGCATCCGTGTTCATGAGTTTTGAACGCCAGGCTTGGAATATGTATTCTGGGGGTCTACTCAATGTTTCTAGTATGCTAATTTCACAACCTCTGCGAAAGACACATACTCACCAGTGCTATGCTCAGTTATGGGCTGTAGCGCAGGAACGACGTAGGTACAACGTATAAAACCAACTCATTTCAGGAACTAAGACAGCCTCTTAGTGTCAGTTCCGTTTCAACACATAGATGGACAATCAACACACAAGTTCAAGTCTGCACTCTTCCTTGGGACTTGTCAGAGCTTCCTAAGCTCGCTGTCTGCCCTCGCATACATAGTCATCCGTGGAAAATCAGGGTCATCACTGTCGTCTTTACTGGGCCTGGGCCTCTCCTCCATGGCACAGACGAACAATTCATCCAATTCCAAAGCAAACAGTTCTTCAAGCACTAAAGTCAATGGCCATGCCCATTCCTCAGGTTCACCGTCACACACGTCTTCGTCCACATCCAAAGCTCTCCTCTTGCGCTACCTCCAGGTTTCGGCTTTTATCACGGTAGCTGCTCCATTCGGCTTCGCAGCCCTCTCATACATAACTTATCCTACGATGGTCTTGGGAAAGTCCTGCAAGCTCGTCCCAGTGATGCTTATGAATGTTGTCATGTACAGGAGGCGCTTTGCTCCACATAAGTACATCGTGGTTGCAATGGTCACAGCTGGCATCAGTGTCTTCATGAGCTTCGGGAATGAAAAACCATCGAAAGCATCGTCCAATGGCGAACAGGGGCCTTATGGGCAGCTGATTGGCATTCTCTACCTTGTCATCAACCTCATACTCGACGGCGCAGTGAACTCGACGCAAGACGAAGTGTTCGTTCGGTACAAGGTGACCGGGCAACAGATGATGTTCTGGATCAATCTATTCTGCACATTGTTGAGTACAACGCTTGGAACAGTTCCCTTGCCGCACATCCCTGTGCTTCATCCCTCGAGTGGTTTGCAATCGGAATTTGCAAATGCAATTGGCTTTATAAGGACGCATCCTTCCGTTATCGTACCACTGGTCCAGTTTTCTCTGACTGGTGCTCTTGGACAGCTGTTCATCTTCGAGACATTACAGCATTTTGGATCGCTGACTTTAGTGTTCGTAATCCTTTTCTTGGGCTTCTGTCACGTTCTTTACTCATCACAAATTCGCAGAATGATTACGTTGACAAGAAAGATGTTCACCATGGTTCTCTCTGTGGTGGTTTATGACCATAAGCTCACCTTCGGGCAGTGGGCAGGCGCAGGCATTGTGTTTGGGGGCATCTCCGTTGAGGCGTGGGTCAAACGTAAAGGTCAGAGCCTTGTTGCTATGGATGCCTTATGTCTAACCACTCTCTCCAGAGGTCCATGCAAAGCGTGTTCTACAGGAGAAAGAGAAAGCAAAGATCAAGTCACTATAGATCGTACCCAGCTGACAACTGGGTTATATTGGACCCCAACAGAATTTATACCATTCATTCATCATGATAGAACACGAAATACTTCTAAAAGCAAGAGTATACGGTAGTGGTAGACTAAACAGAATTGAACTAAAGGGAAAGAAGAAAGCTCCAAGAAAACACGGTCATAAATCGGTTGCCATTGCGTCGTCCCCATCGTCGACAAACACTCTTTTACGGTCTTCCTCTCTGATGGATTGTGAAACTTAAGAGACACAAAGAACGGGAGATGATTTCCAGAAATGGACACACCTGAATTCCTCCTCATCGTCATCATCATCCCTCTTCCTCCGGGAGACAACTCTTTGCATGTGCCCTTGCGGAAATCCGGCGACGGCGACGGATGCCTTGTATATCGACTCGTATTCCTGAGGCAGAACATAAGAACATAAAGCTCCTCACAGAAGGCTTCGTTGTGGTGCAAGACAAAAGGTCGAGGCACAGGAATGCAAAGCTGACCAAGCTCGGGGACACGAAAAACTCACCTTGATCTGCGTCAAGAAACCACCATTTGGTGAAATACAGTAGCGACGATTTTGAACAAGATGAAGAGCATCTTCCCATGACAACTGACAGCGACGCATGACAAACATGACAACAAAAGCAGGTGATAAGGAAATCCCGCCTGTGTTGTAAGCGGACTGAGTTGACGCTGCGAACAATCAAGCGCAGAGCGCACCGTTGCAGTGAACTAGAACAGTGCCCTTTTTATTCAATGATTCGGTAATGAAATTATGAGCTCTGGCTGACGGTTAGCATGTTTACAGAGTATCGTGCAGCAAATACAGACTGCGGGAACAGACGAATGACATTTTGGTCTTCGTTATCCTCCACATCCAATACAAGGTACTCGAAACGTTCCGGGAAACGTGGTTTCACGGAGAATGCTTCCTTCTTGTCGCGTATGCAGAGTCTTGGGATAGAATTTTAGGGGATTAAATAAGAGACGCGTCGATTAATCAGTTGAGCCGTCAATCCAAAGAGGGTTTGAACTTCACATGTGAGTGACGCCAAGCGAGTTGAGCACCTCGAGCGATTTTGATGCTTGGAAAGGGCCTAGTAGAAGGCCAGGAATGATCTCTTGACATTCCCGACGCATTTCATACCTAGTAAATGGAGCGCTTTCATAGCTGTGACACAAGAACGTGTGCGGCGCATACCTCCATTCCACGTCTCCTGGGCCCTGGATCAGGTTTTTGAGGGGTTCATCTGTCAGCGGAAATACGCTATTCGAAGGAGTTGACATAGTGGATAGAAAAGACATGAATGAGTACTAGTGCTATATATTATAACACGGAAGCCACTTAAGAGTATTCCGTAAGGTTCGGAAGCAGTACATTCATCTCATCGGCGAGCTCTGCTCCCGCTTTCGTTCTACCACCTCGATTGTTCCGCTCGACAGCAAGTCACATCTCCGTATGGTCGTTCACTTTGCTCATATAAACTCAGTCATATACAGTCACCTCGAGCGATTCCCAAAGTTATAGCGTTCAAGATCAAAGTCATGGACTTCGATGATGATATACCGTATGTTCGCGGTATGTTTTAGTTTGTCGCTCGTTTGCATCGCTAATATTTTCTGCTTACAAGGACGTTGATCGAACATGAAGATCAAGCGCTTATTAATGATTCTGCCTCAACTCGCCGAGTGCCATGCACAATTATCAGCGGCTTTCTTGGGGCGGGGAAATCCACCCTGCTGAGGTATGCGAAATACTTAGCACTATGCGCACCGTGCACCTACTGTCTCATCATTTACTAGGCGTATTTTGACGGAGCGTCACGGGTATCGAATAGCCGTGATCATGAATGAATTTGGCGATACTTCAGTGAGCATTGATGTAATCTGTTCATGATTACGTCTATTAAATATTCATCGGAAGAGCATCGAAGGTTTCTGTTGCTATACTAACGATGTGAAGTCCTTCTCTAACATTAAATATAGCTAAAACTATTAGTATCTCTTCGGAAGACGACCCAACAGCAGACAATTCGCAGGAGTTCCTTGAGTTGGCAAATGGATGTCTATGCTGTTCTATCAAAGACGCTGGCGTAGCTGCCATCGAGAAACTTATGCAAAGGAAAGGTGCCTTTGACCATATCCTACTAGAAACTACTGGCCTTGCTGATCCTGGTAGGCAGTCTATGATTCGTTCTTGATGTTTTACATATAACTATTCTGTCTCCTAGGCCCTATCGCGTCCATGTTCTGGCTCAATGAGGAGTATGCCGCTGGCTTAGGTCGACAGATTTCCCTGGATGGCGTAGTCTGTGTCGTCGACGCTGTCTTTGGTCAACAGGTACATCGACACTGTTCTTACATGTGCAAGTTCCTCCTCTAAATTATACCCCAGCAAATGGAAGAAGATCGTTCTGTCGACGGCATTGGCGAAAGCCTCAGGTAATTGTGGATCACATTTTGAATCTGGTTCGCGACTTACAGCGTGTCCAGACAGATAGCATGCTCCGATGTTATTTTACTGAACAAAGTCGATATAGCGTCACAAGAGCAACTGCGCTCGACTGAAGAACTTATACAAAGGGTCAATCCATCTGCTCCAATTCACCGAACTATTCGCGGTCAGATTGATCTAGCGCATATCATGAACCTCAATGCATATGCAGGGGGGACAAAGGGGTTGCAATCTGCACAATTCCAACATGGTGACGATGACAATCATGACCACGCGGAACACGCCGTTACCGCAAAGCACTACGAGTTACGTGGCATATCTAGCCTGCAGGTCACTCTTCCCACGTTAACCCGCCATCGTCTCCAAGAACTAGACGAGTGGATACGTACGGTTCTATGGGAGAACCGAATCCCAGATAATAACCATCAGACCGGACTATCAGAACTTAAGGTCCTTCGCTGTAAGGGTCTTTTCGTGATAGAATCTGGGGAGCAGTACGTTCTGCAGGGTGTGCAGAGTATGTATGACATATCCTTAGTAGAAGGGGATGTTACAGGTATTCCTGATTCAGGGAAGTTGGTATTGATCGGGAAGGGTTTAGACGACTCGGTTAGGCAGAGCCTCGAGAAATTGCTAGTGTAGGGAGCTCAGCTTGTTACATACATGCTTGGAGAGGACTTGACAAGCGCTTCGCGATTTCCTTATCAGGTTGACACACTCGCTTCCGACGGCAAGTCATAATTGATTCATGGATATTTTAAAGCGATCATAAGACTGGAGAGACCAGACACACGCTTCGTACGCACTTTCTTGCTCACGCAGGTGTACATATAGAATCAACAGGTGTATCGATGGAGGCCCCAGACCCAGCTAACGTCCGAATAATCACGACTCTCGGGCATGTCGATCACGGAAAGACTACACTAATGGATGCCCTTCTTGCGGCAAACAACATTATCTCTCATCGGATGGCAGGGAAACTGAGGTTTCTTGATAGCAGAGAGGACGAGCAGGAGCGCGGGATCACAATGGAAAGCAGCGCAGTATCGCTCAAGTTTCAGGTCAAGGGACGACCTGACGAAGGTACCCATCTCGCCATGATGCATATACCAAGGAATAGTAATAAACATGTCCAGAAAGGTCCCCAAAGACATATATCGTGAATATGATTGATACCCCAGGACACGTGGATTTCTCGAGCGAAGTCTCCACGGCGTCTCGGTTATGTGATGGTGCACTGGTCCTCGTTGATGTCGTTGAAGGTGTGTGCACGCAGGTGGGTGAGTCTGTTTATGATACAGAGTACATCTAATGCCAGTTGTGCAGACTATTGCTGTGCTTAGACAGGCATGGGAGGATAACCTCCGCCCGATACTTGTCATCAATAAAATGGATAGACTCATCACGGAGTTGAAGCTGGTGCCCATCGAAGCTTACCAGCACCTTTCGCGGTTGATCGAACAAGTGAATGCTGTCATGGGCAGTTTTTTTGCAAGCGAATTAATGGAGGATGATCTCCGATGGAGGGAAGAGCGCGATCGACGACTTGCTGAAAAGAAGAATCAACTTGCAGATGAAGCCGAAGCATCCGCCAATGACACAGATGACTTTAAGGAGAAAGACGACGAAGATATTTACTTCGCCCCGGAGCGGGGTAATGTAGTCTTTGCGTCTGCCATTGATGGTTGGGGTTTTAGAGTTGGGAACTTCGCCCAGCTTTATTCTG
This sequence comes from Suillus cothurnatus, assembly GCA_016758765.1. NCBI lineage: Eukaryota > Fungi > Basidiomycota > Agaricomycetes > Boletales > Suillaceae > Suillus > Suillus cothurnatus. Next base: position 185,153 of record JABBWL010000058.1, on the reverse strand, counting down.
CAAAGCTCGGTTTCAAGGAAGCCAATCTAAGGCGCGTTTTGTGGGGCGACTTCTATCTCGATCCAAAAACCAAGAAAGTTATCAGTCACAAGCATCTTCGCGGACGCGCATTGAAGCCATTGTTTGTCCAATTTGTACTGGAGAACATCTGGGCAGTTTATGATGCCGTTGTGATGAACCCGTAATCATCATCTTTCATATGATGCCCCATGATATGCTAATTAATCTATAGGAACACAGAGAAAGTGGCCAAGATTGTAACAGCTCTTAATTTGAAGATTTTACCTCGGGATCTGAGATCAAAAGACAGTCGGCAGTTGCTATCCACGATTTTTACACAATGGCTTTCACTGTCTACGTGCATCATCCAGGCGACTATTGATGTCGTTCCTTCCCCTCCTGTTGCCCAGGCAATTCGCATCCCCAAAATGCTTTATCCTAATATATTCGACAAGAGCGTACAGCCAAAGAACAAGTTAGAGCAGGATCTCTTCACGTCCAACTTCGCGCCAGACGCAGTTGTAGTTGCATATGTAAGCAAAATGTTCGCTGTTGCAGCTAAAGAACTTCCGGAAAACAAGAAACGGGCTGTGACAGCGGACGAGCTATGCCAACGGGTGCGAGATGTCAAAGAAACACGGGATAACAGCACTTCGGTTTCAGAGATTCCGGACCCTCCCCGTGCAGGCCCGGAATCTCCTCCTAGTACGGCTCCAAGAGAAACGTCAGACGTTTCTGAGTCTGAAATTATCCTCGGCTTTGCACGACTATATTCAGGGACTATACACACTGGCTCCACCATATACTGCGTGCTGCCCAAGTACAACGCCTCCCTTCCTCCAAACCACGCTCATAATGTTGCACATCTTATTCCGGCCAAGGTTGAAGGATTGTACGTGATGATGGGCCGGGAGCTTATCCCAGTGGACAGTGTCAGGGCAGGAAATACCTTTGCAATCAGGGGATTGGGAGGCAAGGTGTACAGGAATGCCACACTTTGTGCGCCACAAAGCATAGGCGTTCCAGAGGGCACGGATCCTATCCAAATACAAGATAGTCTCATCAACATCGGTGGTGTTACTCGCACGGTAAGTGTCACGCGAGTGTTTGGATCTCACTGCTGATCATTGGTTATATCATAGGTATCCCCTATAGTGCGGGTTGCACTTGAACCTGCCGTCCCTTCTGATATGCCAAAACTTGTTGCCGGGTTGAAGCTCCTCGCTCAAGCTGATCCATGTGTTGAAACATTCCAGCAACAGACTGGAGAACATGTGATTCTGACCGCAGGAGAGTTACACTTGGAGGTATGATTTGATTGTACATTGTTAGTTACTTCCATTCACCCTATTTAGAGATGTCTGAAAGACTTGCGGGAGAGGTTTGCTCGTGTGGAGATTCAGGCGTCTAAACCAATTGTTCCTTTCCGCGAAACAGCTGTGAAAGCCCAAGGTATGCATAGTCTCCAATGCATCGTCTCGTTATTCACCTTTTGAGGATAGATATGGCACCCTCGAAGACTCCAAATGCTGCCCGTGGAACAATCAAGAGTGCAAGCACACAGAACTTGGTCACCTTTTCGATTCGCTCGGCGCCTGTCCCTGACGTCATCTTGCAATTTTTGCTGCATAATCTAACGACCCTCAGAGCATTGCAACAGGACGGTCACACAGACAAAAATACCCCTGGTAGCAGTATCGACATTGTTTCTGAGAGCGAACTGGTTGGTGTTCAAGACGATGTACTCCATACTCCAAGTGTCAGAGCGGACCAATTTTGGAATGCACTAGAAGAAAAGTGCAACGAAGCTGGCGGGGAATGGGTGAATATCAGCGACAAAATCTGGTCGTTTGGTCCCCGTCACGCTGGTAGCTGTATTCTTATTGATTATCGTAAAGATACCACAACGTTATCGTGCGTCACCTTGTAGTTCTTTGCAATGTTACTGATGCTGTATTCAGGCTGAGGCGTCGCCTCTCGCGCAATCATCCAGTTCAGCCCACAAACACGTCCGACAATAATGTTGATTTCACGGGCTATGTTGAGACGGGCTTTCAGCTAGCTATGTTCCAAGGACCGTTGTGTGCTGAGCCTGTCGAAGGGATGGCCTATTTTGTTGAATCGATTGACATTGATACCGATGGCGTCCAGAAGGAGATTGGTATGTTTTTTTATATAAATGCTTGACAGATATGATGTTTTAACATTTTCAACAGTCCAGAATAGGTTATCGCAAGTGACGGGCTCCGTGATATCAGCGGTGAGAGACGCCTGCAGAAATGGATTACTCGATTGGTCCCCTAGGCTTATGCTGGCGATATATTCGTGTGACATTCAAGCCTCAAGTACGTGATCTACTGATCAGTTATGAGTCTTATATTAACTAGAGCTTATCTCAGCGGATGTCCTTGGGAAAGTCTATGGAGTGGTTGCGAAACGACGTGGTCGAATTGTGGCTGAAGAGATGAAGGAGGGGACTACATTTTTCACAGTATCCGCTCTTCTTCCGGTTGTGGAGAGTTTTGGTTTCGCAGATGGTGAGCTCAAATTTGCAAGCTGCGATGGGATAATCTCACACTGATACAGATATACGCAAACGAACGTCTGGTGCTGCGAGCCCACAGCTAATTTTCAGCGGGTAAGTAATACCACGTGTTGGGCATCTGCAGGTAACTGAAATAGAGCATAAGATATGAATTGCTTGATCAAGATCCCTTCTGGATACCAACGACTGAGGAAGAGCTGGAAGACCTGGGTGAGAAAGCAGATCGAGACAATATCGCAAAAGGTTATATGGATAGCGTGCGAGAGCGGAAAGGAATGTTTGTTGATCGAAAAATTGTGCAGTTCGCGGAGAAGCAAAGGACGCTGAAGCGGTGAGATCGATGGACTATCAGTGCTGTCCCGAATTCCTTGGCACGTAGTCTGCGATAACGCGATAATGAACTATGTTATTACGTAATAGTCCGTTGTGAAGGCATACGGCTCATCTTAGCTAGCTGAGTTGAGTTCCCTCCGCTTCCGCCAATCCATCAGAATTCGTTCTACTTGAGGTTCTCCATTCTTATATGACTGCAATCGGTCTCGCCATGTACAATGGTGTCAATTGTTACCCCTCCCAATCCACCACGATTACTGTCGAACAGGAGCAGCAAATCTCACAGCTTCCGGAGGAGCAGTATATCTCCACATTCTTCTGTCGAGCTCTATATGACTACCAGACACAAGACGCTTCCTCTCTCTCCTTCCACAAGAATGAAATTATTGAAGTTCTCACCCAGCTCGAGTCAGGCTGGTGGGACGGCCTCCTTGGTGATGAACGGGGATGGTTTCCATCCAATTATGTAGTGGTATTATCAGATGAGGAGGCAGAGATCGCTCTTTCCAGCTATGACGCTTCAACTCAACAAGGGCCTTCCCCTCAAACAAATGAAGTAGCTCGTGATACTCACTCAAACGACTTCCACTCCCGGACACAGGACCCCCACACATCAGATAGTGAATGGTCGCGAAATAAACGTGACCCGTCTGTTCCATCTCTTGAATCCCGCAGTGCTGTGGAAAACAGTGCAACTTTGTCAAGCGATTTTTGGATGCCCCAAGTCACACAGGATGGTCAGGTGAGCAGAGCATTCTGCTTGCTGTAATTCCTTACACATCAGACCAATCTCTTCTTCTCCAGATTTACTATGTTAACACCCAGACAGGCCAGATTTCGCGAGATTTACCCATGGAAGGCGACGATGTATCGGCTGGTGAACTTGCCGGACTGGCTTCTTCTCCACCAAGTTCGCGGTCAGGCACAAGCGCAGCGCTAGGACTCAGCGCCTTGACGGAATCTTCCATCCCAGGTTTTGGTGTTCTAAAGCGCTCCGGGACGCCTGAGCCTTGGGTGAGACGACTTGCCGATGATGGCATGTCTTACTATTACTGGAATAAGCTCACTGGTCAAGTGAGCTGGACAATCCCAGAAACTGAGGCTGCTGTGCAGAAGGGCAGGACTCGCGCCCTCACCAGTTCTTCCACTACCTCATCGAGTTCATTCAATAGTCCGGGCGAGGATTCGGCGCCAACACGATTTCGATCTGATTCAACGACATCCCAAACTCGCCATGGGCAGGACCGGAGGCACAGCAAGCCGGATCATGTCAGTGATTCTGAAGATTCCTGCCTATATTCTCCAGACCACGGTGATTCACCGTCAACCAGTGGTCGCTCTCAAAGTGGTCAGGATCTTTTTGCAGACCAATTGGCTCTCAGGAAGCCTTCCGTTGAACTAACCGCAGCTGAGAAAATCGCCCAATCACTCCAGCAATCATTGGCTCCACCTCTCCCGGACCTTATTTCCGACCTGTCTCATATCGCACATAACGCCATCTCTGCCGTTGTCCAGAAAAACCAGTCTCTGGTCGGCATATCTCGAAAAGCAGAACACGGACAGGTCCTTGACAGCCTCATCAGGGCTGTTGTCATCACCGTCCGCAATCTACTTTACATATCCGCACCTCCTGGTCACATACCCAGCAATCTCATGCCACGCAGTGCCCGTGGACGCCGCGAGACTACTGCATCACAGACGCTTCTGAAACCAGCTCAACGGAAAGTAACCGCCACGTTATCCAAGCTCGTTCTTTCTGCTCGAGCCATGGAGTATGACTCGGGTCCTGCAGCACATGATACGGCATCTCGTGTTGAAAGCGACGCGGCAGAGCTTGATCGTGCCATCGTGACATTCGTTATTGAAGTTCAACGGTGCCAAAACGAACGACTTGGTAGCGTAGGAGTAAAACGAGTTCTGGGCTGCTTCTCCGCAGTCTACCTTGGACTAGGGCTAGTTGGTGCGGGGTATGCAGGGTCTTGGAGGGGTTTTGGTTGGGTTCCGCTGGATGATAATGATGAAGCCCCTCAGCGAATTTTAGATGGCGATGTTTTCTCTGAGTTCAAGACGCACATGGTATCAATGCAGGCGAGGTTTGGAACATTCCACGCTGCGCTCAAGACCATCGGTGATGAGTCTCGTGAGTGTCAGAATTTATACTGTGATCTACCTGTTGATATATCTTCAGAGCAACGAGTATGGATTGCAGGTCGCGAGCTTCTTTCTGGCCTTTCATCACTCCTCCTTTTCGTTGCCAATATTCACATCGCTCGCCACGTCGATATCGATGGTTTCTCCAACATTGCAGATGCTGAACGTGCTGCTCTGTACAATCAAACCGTAGACAAAGCTCGGTTGCTCACACGCACGCTCGAGGCGGTAGTACAAGCTCTGTACGATGATGCAGCTACACTGCTTCTCACGATACAGCGAGTTCGTCGTGTTACTTACAGAGCCTCGCGACAAGATCGTGACTTCCAGTGCGAGTATTTAGACGCCATCTCCGTTTCCCTCAAGTCAAATCTCCAATTCCTCATGCAAACCCTTGATTCCCTACTTTCCCTTGGCCACGATCAAGCAGACATGGCGCAAGGGGAATACACAGGTGCAATAGAGTGGCGCATGTCACGTTTAAGCATCATTGACTGCAAATTTGACGCCCGTCCCATGTCGGTCCTCAACCCAGCAGATCCAGAGAGCGAGGACATTGTTGATATCGAAGTTGCTTTTGGTGCGTCCTGGAATGAAAAAGTCGGCAGTCATTCTCGGTGACCGAGCGCCAACATTCCGAAGTCAATCGCAATTATCTGACACCACCATTACCCTTACCGATCGGTCACTGAAGTCGGCGGCTTCGAACTACGACCCCACTGTGTCTGTACACACCCTGGTTCCTTCAACGTTCGATAAACCGCAGGATGTCCTGTCGATGAGCGACTCAGCTTCAATGCTTGATGACGATTGTAAGCGACATTTGTATATTCCCTTCCTTTCTCGGCTTATGATATGTACAGCCGCGACTACTAGAACAGCAACGAAGATTAAGAAAATCTTCGGTGATGACGCTCCTGAGCACATCATCAGCACAAAGCCCTGGTATCTGCGACCCGACTACACGAAGAATGACATGACCATCGATGTAGATGGAAGCGTTCGAGCAGGAACTGTTCCAGCTTTGGTCGAACGTCTAACATCACACGATCCTTCAGGTACGGGCCCTTCGTAACCTATCTGCCTACGGTGTCATAACCAGTATTGGGACATTATAGACCCCACGTTCATCAAAACATTCTTAATGACGTACAAGTCATTCACCACCCTTGATGACTTTTTTGACCACCTTGTTCGCCGCTTCCGTATCCAAATTCCGGAAGGCCTGAGTCCCACTGAGTCAGAAGAATGGAGAAAGCTCAAGCAGCATGTTATTCAGATGCGGTGCGTCATTGTTGAATCTTCCGCACTATATCTAATGTGTTCTCCAGTGTCCTAAATACTCTCAAGGCCATGGTTTCGGATGAAGATTTCCTTGAGAAAGAGGATATGTACATCCTGAATCGAATGAAAGAATTTTTGCAGGACGATGATGTTAGCAAGTTTGTGGGTGCAAAACAACTACTTTCACTCGTCGAACGTGCAGTGAGTTCAGTATCGTTGAAATGGTACAGGCTGTCTGACTCAGGCGCCACAGCGTGGAGGAGACGTCAAGAAAGGCTTGACTCCTACTTTGGGCAGTCCACCTACCTCGATCTTACCCAAGCACAATAAGAAGTTGAAACTTTTGGACGTAGACCCCTTGGAATTGGCACGGCAGTTGACGATTATGGAAAGTCACTTATACCAGAAGATACGGCCAGTGGAATGTCTGCAGCGTTCGCGGGAGCAAAAGACAGACCACAACGATAATATTGCTCGGGTAATCCAGACAAGCAATCGGGTATGATCCGGCCTTCCGATAGCCATGATATGCTCATTACTTTACCAGATTGCTAACTGGGTAGCCGACTCAGTTCTCATTCACGAGGACTCCAGGAAGCGTTCGGCTATCTTGAAGCAGTTCATAAGTGTGGCTGATGTGAGTGGTTTGCTACGAAATTTATTTGTGGAATGCTTACTTCCCTCAGCGATGTCGCTCGATGCACAATTACTCGAGTATGGTTGCTATAGTATCTGGACTGAACTCGCCTCCTATAAGGCGCCTCAAGCGCTCATGGGAGCAAGTAAATGCGCGACATATGGCTCAACTTAGCGCATGCGAAATGACCATCGATTCAGGCAAGAACTTCAATAACTATCGTTCGACGCTCGCAAGAGTCTCACCTCCTTGTGTGCCTTTCATTGGTGAGCTTTCTGCTTTGATTCTTTATCGCCGATGTATTCATTTGTATAAAGGGGTCTTCCTTACTACACTAACGTTCATCCAAGATGGAAGCAAGGACACTCTTCCAGGTAACTTGGTGAACTTCCGAAAACGACAGAAAGCCTCGGAAGTGATCCAAGATATTCAGCGCTGGCAAACATTCCCTCATAATTTCAATCCTATTACGAGCGTACAAACTTACCTTGAGGAATCACTTGCTAAGTTCAGCGAGCAAGTTGATGTAGGCGATTTCTTTTGGAACCTTAGTCTGGAACGTGAACCCCGTGAGAGAGAAGACGAGAAGATGGCTCGATTGCTGCAAGAGAGTGGATTTTTATAAATGGGGACTTCTATATATGTTGTATCTTCATATAGTTGTAGAAATACAACTTGCTTTTGAGTAAGTACTTAAGTACTTATCGACGATCTATATCCAGTTTTTGGTTACGCATGATTGACGAGGTGGTGTACACCATGATATGAACCAGATTGATTGATCATCCTAGTGTTTATAACCATTCTAACTAGTTGGTGATCTCTCCACCCGTATTTGCATTCCACCTCTGAGCCTTTCGTCTTGCTACGACGTTGCCCTTGTAAAATGTTGTGCGGTCAAATCCTGGGCTCAGCACTGCAGATTGCCACCGACGCGCTCCATGTACTAGAACGAAATCAGCAGGATCACCAACACGGGGGACAATACCATCGCCTTCGTCCGCGGATTTCCCACCAACACTGTCCCTGTGCATGACACCAATGGCTTCTTTAGATGTTGTTGACACCGATCGCTGTGACAATCGTCAGATTACGGCAAGAGATAATTACACCCAGTTTGCTCACTAAGAGTACTCTCCAGTCTGGTTCCGTACCCACTTGAAAAAGTGCGACGCCAAGACTAGCAAGCGTGAGGGGATCGAGTGACCCCTGGGGCGTGAAAGCATTCTCGACGTTATTCACAGAAAGCGCAACACGAACTCCGTGATCGCGGTAAACCTGAGGCGCATTGATTGTGCGCCCTGCGAGCGGGACAGGAACTCTCCCACTAGGATCCGCACGACCCATCATGTAAATATCACTTTGCGGTAGCGCGACAATCTCCAACGGTAACATGTCTGTGGCGTGCTTCAATTCGGCCCACTCTCTGCCCGAAAAGAGTCCCAACCTGGTTGCATGTCCAATAGTAACACGTTTTCCACTACTTTTCCACCAGGATCGTTGGCGCATCTTTTGCACTACGTCCCAAACCATCGGAACGGCGCCTGGATCGAGATTGTAATCTAGGTGAAAGTCTGCGTGTAGGTCGTGTTTCTCGGCGAGAAACATTATGAGTTCAATGTTCTTGAGAGCATGTGCGTGGTCGGGTTCAACCCAAGGCGCAGAGCCGACGACAGAAACGTTTGAGCGGGAAACCGCATCGCAAAGCAGATTGTAATTTGGACCGGGTTCTGTTGAAGCCGCAAAATCGTAGAGCGCCTCTTGGGCGAAAGCTGAAAACAGGTATCAGCGCTCCCAAAAGTGCAGTAGTGGAAGGCGAAGGTAGCAGACCAACTATTTGGATATGACAAACCTCAGCCCATTCTTTGGCTAACTGAAGTCCCATATCTAGACATGTGAAACCAACTGTCGTGTCCACCTCAACGAAGGCTCGCATTGCAGTGACCCCAGACTCCACGCTCTCTCGGATGAGATAAGTCGCCCTAGCATAAAGATTATCGACATCCTTTGGAAATTCTGCTTTAGCTTTATTTGTTACACGAAGAGCTTCAGGTAAAGACCTTGGACGGAGTTAACATTTCAATCATGTCAAGACGAATATGATGCAATGTACCCAGTTATCAACGGGTCACACTGACCGAGTATAAAACACTTGTCGAGGTGAATGTGCGAGTGGCAGAGCCTAGACAGAGGAGGTCTTCAGGCTGTAGATCATTCGTGGACAAAGTCAAACCTACGAAGGGACTAGCACACCGCCGTCGGCTTCGATGACTGTAGCTTTAGCGTGAGGCCTGCATGATCCTGAAGAGGTTATACTCTGTACTCGACCACCGAGGCAGGCTATGTCCCATGCAGAAGTCTCTGAATGTTCTGTGCATGGCAGTCGAACGTTACGTATCACAGTACCAAAGTTCGGACTCGCCATGATCAATGACGGTGCCTGGCAGACCCTAGCGTAGGAATGATGTTACTGGGGAGCGCAGACGCAACTTTCTCATGGTAATGTGCATGTCAGTTGGACTTCACACCAAGATGGTCCAAAATAGAGAAGGTGTAAATTGAGTTCAAGGCACGAGGCTATCGCTTACCTAACTATTTTTCTCACGACTGCTATGTTATTAACCATGTTCAAGCGGTTTCAATATTGTGGTGCAACTGCTTGAGCCCTCAGACCCCCAGCTCCAGTTGCCCGTCCGTGCCTTGAGTGATTTCAACAATATGTTTGCGTTCACGAACCTCTTATTCACCTTCATATCTTTGGTGTCATTGGCATCCTCACTGCCACTGAACTTGAGGGATGTAGTAGATCCGCCCATCACTAGTCCAACGGCGGGCACTGTATGGCGAGTCGGAGAGAAGCAGCTAGTAACTTGGTAAGTGTGCGCACCCAGGCGTGATCGGATTCCTTTGAATAACGCATTATGGCAGGAGCACTAATGGTTTGTCTTCTAATGTCACCAATCCGGTTGGGATGCTCGTTCTGGGATACATGTACAACAATAGCGAGAACTTGATGTTGAGTAAGTCAACCATGTCGTAAAATATTATACTTTTATTGTTATTAAATAATATTTTTAGATTCACCACTTGCGACGAACATCAATTATACGGTCGGTCAAGTTCTGATCACCGTCCCCAATGTGGAGACACGAGAAGATTATATCGTTGTTTGTAAGTTGTGGGTGTCTGTGCGAGGTAGCTCTAATAATTTTGATCAAAGTGTTTGGGGACTCTGGCAATGCTAGTCCAGAATTCACCATCATCAACGACAGCTCATCTTCGTCTGCTCCTGCGCCATCTACATCTTCTCAAGTTCAGTCGTCCACTCCTACTGGCAGTACATCCCCTACAGCTCAAGCTTCCTCGGAAATCCCGACATCGACTCCTGTTAATTTGACTCCCACAACAACCTCTGGCATAACACTTGCAGCCGGTGCATCTACGCCTACTTTAAGTTCTGGTACAACCACAGTTGTTACTTCTACTGCAACGCCAACACAGACTACACACACGGGTGCTGCATGGAGGAACCATGCCTCAGGCGCGTCAATTGTACTCGCCTTGGTATCGCTGCTCTACATCCTGTAGCGCCATGAGCTTCGAATGACATCCAACGCATTTCTAAGAATCAGATGACATGTTAATGATAGTTGCGACTCAGTGTTCATGAACTTTTGCTTACTCATTCTCCCATTGTACGAATTTGACGACGAAGGTGGATCTACGACACATACTTGGCTGGCATTCAATCACTTTACTCCAACTCTATTCTAGCATCTTCATGATATCACTTTTATTGGAACACTGCATGATTTACATGAATATACCGAGTTTTGGTTACTGGAAAATTGCTCGTGTTGGTTATGTCTCTGAGACGGGTGCATCGTTGGATGATTTGCACATTCTCAGTCAGGTTGTCAAATGGGTGTCTATTCGCTGCTTCCTTACGAGTTATCGGTAAGGTTTGAAGAACGCAAGTGAGATATTAATCACGAATAGACCGTTACTAACCGATGGCAGAAAAAATAAATAATAAAAGCGTGTTCTCTTTGGCTACCATACTAGCACCAGCTGAGGTCAGACCCTACTAATACTAGTTCAGAGTTTAATCTCCATGGTCTCTTCCGCTCATTCGGAACCAGGAAGAATAGCTAGGAGAGAGCTATGGTAGTCGATTGTCAAGGACCCGAGCGACTCAAAGACGGACATGATGCTTCGGAAGCATTTGTGTGACTTGTCAGTGGCGACGGAGGTGGATCTAGGGCACATACTTCGTCCACATTCTATGATTCCGTACTCAGAAATCAACTGTCTAGAAGCACTCCGAGTCCTCGCCACTACCGGAACACGATGTGCATGATTTTCATTTGAATCTTAGTTTTGGAGCTTCGAAGAGTTCCCCTGTTGGTTGAGTCGCGGTACCTGGCGAGAACTACTGGATGATCAATGCTACATGCATTCCAAATTAGACACTGCTCTGGATTCATCGAGGGGAAATTGAGCCCCTCATTTCGCTATCGATTTTAGGGGAAGATTACAAGGGATATAGAGAGGCGGTAGTCTTCGGATGACGGGTTCACCTAACCCGAGTTTCGACTTCGAGTTTCGTCACGGAGCATGCATCGTGCGAAATGCAATACAAGAGCTGCTCTTGTCAAGTCAGTGATCGCATAACAGCTCAAGCACTAGATGGATTTCTTGTCGTGTGAGGAATAAGAGCCAGAAGATGGTCGGACGTCGCGTCACGGTGCTTGAATTACTCGAGAACGAACATGCCTATCAGATCGTTTCGAAACGATTCAAGTCACAAATTAGATGTGAAATGCGGCGCTGCTATTATAAGGGCCTTCCAAATGGGCCGAAGGAAGGAGAGGAGAACGTAAGGCTCTTCTTAGAAACTGATGGGCCGAGTACTAGCACGCTATATGATCTTCATTTCAGGATCACCGTGAGCATGTTGCTCTCCGCATGGCACGCCCTTCATATCATATGATGTACTACCAGCAGTGATATTATTCGCTAGCAGGCTCCGGGCCATGAGGATACGCGCCATTAAGGATTTGATCAGGACGCCTAGCCTAGGACCAGTGCCTAGGACAGAGATGCCGACGTATCTTCGGCCTCATTTCCGTGACCTCCGTACGTTCTTCTCTTCGCGGAAGGCTGGAACAATTTGGGGCGCAAACTTTCACCAGCTTCCACTTGTACTTGAACTATATTCGTTCTCGGCCATTCGAGAGTCGAGCACGAAAGGAAAAGGTACGAGCACTTGTATGTGCGACTATTGAATATCCCTTGCTTTTCAGAGAAATAGCTGCCATGCTGCCAAACTGTGGTATATCGACGGGAGTGGCAGACCATTATTGCAAGACTCGGTGAAGGCCCAAAATCAACCAGTGGTTGCCGAGGCATAAGTCTTGGCGAACGTGCCAATATCAGCCCATCGGGTTCTACATCCCTGATGGCAAACTCGTAATGGCATACAGTCTCACGCAAGTACTTGCAACCTTCCTTGTTTCGGGGGACAAACAATATTTGTGCAGCATACCCACGCGGAACGCTTTACGAGTCCCCGCGGTCATGGAGGTGTCGTATTTTCATTATGGTGTCTCCGACACTCACGGAAAACGTCAGTTCGAGATATAAGCAGTGCATATGTACACGCGTTATACGCGTGCAGATAAAAACTGGTAGTACTATATCATCATCATCATCGTGGCATCGTGAAGGTACGGCGATCGGGCACTTCTGCATCGTGGTGAATCATGGAAGGCGAACCTGAACTGCTCAGGAAACGCCATGCTGACGTGACATGTAGCGATCTTGTGAACAATATTTAGGATTCTACTTGTATAAACCGCAACAGTTAGGCAAGGGATCCAATATTATTAGGTCTTCGTTTAGGGTGACATCGTGCTATAAATGATACCATATATCTTCGAGTCGCAAGGATGTGGAGCCCAGCGACCTTAGAGACTGTGATTTTCGAAAGTGCAAGTCATTTACTGACGGGAAAGGAATCCACCCGGAATTCTATACATATGGGTGCTAATAACAAGGACATCCTAATCGGATCACTAAAAACAACACGGAGCGCATATCGTCAAAAAAAGATGGTAGCCTCCCAGAGCCCTCCATTTACTTTATAGTTGTAGGTGATAGAGCGCAACAGAGATATCGTTATGTAATGATACAAAAGATCCTGATCCCCTTCCTGACGAAGAGGATATGTCGTCTACTTATAATGATAATCTAGAGAATCGTGATAAAAACCGTAAGGAAATCGTGTACCCGAAGTAATACAGGACGGCGTGCAGTTAAGGCGACCAGCCCTTGCTCATGAAGTGCCATGAAATTGGGATTTCACCAGTGTCAAGAGTGCTTAGTTCTTCAAATAGGCTAGGAGACATGTCTGCCGAACTAATTTAACAGGTACACAATTTAAATCCTGAAATGAAAACATACCTAGACTACCTGAGTCACAAGACTCGCATTCGTCACGCGTCTTCCCGTACGCGCTCTGTCCGTTGTCGGTATTGGTGATGTAAATCCACTACGAGCGATAAGCTCAATGTCCGCATTGCAGCAATGGGAGATGGGCCTACCTGATTGCAGTTTCCTCCATCGCCATATATCCCGGTGGAAATAGCAACTATAGGATCATCATCTGTATCCGTATATCCGCAGGCTCCTGTGCCAACTTCAAACCAGGTACCCTTTGTTAAAGCAATTAGTAATCAGCTATCAACTGACTTTCATCAACTCACCTCGCCTGTGTGAGTGATGCGCTTTTCAAGTGACATTGTCGCAGTTCCATCGAGTCGTAATGGCGCAGCCAGAACGGTGAACAAAATCGTGCATAGCGTGATCAAGACAGTTGTTAATCTATACATGTTGACAGTCAGCGAGGGGACAAGATGTTGAACCCGTGAAGAAGACGTTAGGGGATGGAGCTCTACTCGCACTTACTTCGATATACAATCTATAGGCCCTTATATACCTGGAGACAGGCTTTTACCTCACACATCAGATATGCTCTTCAGGAAAATTGATTGCTGTGCCAGTTATAGATTGTCCCGCACTGGAGTCGCGTTGTCTAGGGAAGAAATTGAGGGTACGCGAATACGTACTTCAAAAAACAACGTACATCGGAAGTTTCGGGGGAAGATTATTGTTTCCGAGTCGAGGGCAAACCGAAAATCACGGCAAGCTCGAGCACAGGTACGCTTGCGAGATCACACACCTCAGAGGTAATGCCGTCCGGCTAAGATGTACACCCATCTCATCTTGGATAATGTTTTTACTTAACCTCGTGTATCGAATCACCAAAATTTTGAGAAAGATTTGACTTGAATGTTGCTCAAAGCAGTCATTTTGTGTCCCACGCACCTAGTACTCCGGTCGTCTTGTCTCCGCAAACTGGGTCAACTTCCCCGCACCTCGTGTTGTTTCTTGCCCACTTCGTTTCTCAGCACTAGTGCTAATATGTCTGTCCGACTCTGTCGTGCTCTCGGCCTCCGACATACCGAACTCTCACCGCGGGGATCGCTCTCCAATAAGCGATGCGAGCACAACTCCTCGGTGCCGTCCATCTTCTCCGCATACTAGTAAATTGTCAGGCTCCACTGCTCCAGGACCTCCTCATACTGAAATACCGATTCCTGTACCAGATCGTAGTAAATATTGAAGCCTAATAGCCGCAACCTGGTTCAGCATCAATGTATAGAGTTTCATGGGTCCTTGTACCAACATTTTCTCGCTTCTTAAAATCCTCTCTATCAACGCTCAGGAAATACGAACGCACCTCGTTACTGCTTGACATACTGCGCACAGCCCGCAACTAGGGTGTGGACGTTTACGCGTTAGGGCTGACCAACGGCTAGAGCACTCATGTGCGCTTCACGGACCGGTGGACACCGTCACAGCCAGCGGAATCATTAACGAACCTAGATTGCTTCCTAGACATGTCCTTGGCACATCAATTTCTGACCAGGCTCGTAATATTTTCTTGTAGTGGCGTCGACGTAAAGACGACATTCCCTTATCAGCGTGCTACAACATATTTGGCACAATAAAACACTAGGCAATCCTTCAAACTTCAAGCTCAAACCTTGCAGTTCGCTCGTAGTGACCTCGACGTAAAGACTACGTTCCCTTACCAGTTGGCTACAACATATTTGGCACACACTAGGCAACCCTTCAAGCTTCAAGTGCAGTTCATCGTTCTTTACTAATCAATCATATCTATGTTTTTTGTTATCTAAATTAATCACCGCCCCACGTTTCACCTTGCCCACTTGAAACTGATGGCATGCCGCATGATGGTGGGTGAACCGGCAGGTAGAGTCGCTTGTCTGCATCGTGTCTTGATTAAATGCAGTTCCCGATTTACAACTGTCCCTGTCATGGCTTTATTAGCATATATTCAATGTGCGATTTTGGTGCAACAGTGATATTTTTCCAACACGACGCACCGCGATGACTTAGATAATATGTACCCATGTCCGAGTTACCTTTTCTGGCAAGACTCGGCTGGGTGGTAATCAAGATGATCAACGCCACGTTCCCTTTCGCAATCGCTACATTTCATCTTCACCTGGCCATTCGAATACTCAAGCTCAAGGCGTGCCAGATTCCAATCGCAAACTCAAGAAACATACGCCTTGAAAGAAAATGCAGAGACAAACCAACAGCTATGGTCAACTATTGCCTGTAACCTATTGAATCCGCAGTCAATCATGATATTCCTTACTGACGTTCATTTCACGATTAGGACCAGGTAGATCGTATCTCTAGTCTTTTTGATGCCCACCTTAATTTATTAGCCGACGTGCGTCTTCGAAACTCGAAATTTGGACAGCTGAACCCATCGCTTGACTTATACAGGTCCGCGAGCTATACCGCGATAGGGCAGTGTTAGAACGTGAGTATGCAGTAAAGTTGAAGCAGTTGGCGAAGAAAGCGAGGGAAAAGAAGAACAAGAGTGGACTATCACTAGTCGTCGGAGACAATCCCACCAAGGCTTGTACGGAAAGCATGAATCAACAGAAGCACGTATTTTCTTCTTCCCAATTTTGGCCGGGTACTCATATTTCCGATGGTAGCACCCTGAATCATGCGTATTCTGAGATCTTATTATCGATGTCAAATTCTGCTCAGGATCACATCAACCTAGCGGATGCACTGTCGTCTCAAATTACAGAATCTCTGAAGGTTGTCGAACGCCGGAATGATGATTACAAGAAAAAGGTTCCAATGTCGCGGAAAATGATACCCATGCATACTGACGATATATTTAGCAAATGCAGTTCTATCACACGATTTTAGCCGGACGCGATAAGATCTATACTGAACGCATCAAGGCAAGGTTTTAAGCTGGACCCGTACTACATGTTTAACCATCATGTTACAGAGCAAGCAAAAAGTGAGATCCTGGATGCCATAACGCAACTATTCTAACCACTGCGTTTATCAAGTATGACGCTGATTGCGCCGAAGTTGAAGTTCATCGTCAAAAGGTAAGGAAGCTCAGGTTCGTCAAACATATTCTCACGATCATGAATCCTTGTGAAGTCTGTTCACGATCGACATGCGGAGCGCTCAGCAAAACAATATGATCTGCAGAGGCTTGATATGTTCAATAGCAAAAAGTACGTACCAAAAAAAACAGTAGAACGTTATCCAATTCCCGGCAGTGTCTATATTATTTCAACAGCAAGCGCTAACAGCGTTAAGACGAAGTTTTATACCGAGGACCTGCCAAGTCTTGAAGATGTAAGTTAGATTACATTATCATATTCGGCATATACCAATACTGATGAACCTTATATCGTATCTAGTCTTTCCGTGAGCAGCCACCACTGCACTTGTTTCGGCTAACTGTTTGCAGAGGAATTACAGACTCGTCTAGTGATGGATTTAGTTGGCGTCGTGACAAAGGCCCAGAATATCCAATTATCGCATCAAGATATCTTAAAGGATCGTCTTGCAACCGTTAGCGCCACCTTAATTGAAGTCCAACCCGACAAGGACCAAGCGCTTTTCGTAGAATCCAACATCCGTCCGTTCAGCCTACCCGACGATTGGGTATTTGAACCATGTTCAAACCACTACGATACGGTGGGCCTGACTGACTTGAGTTATGTGCACTGTATTAAGGAGGCTGTCAATTCCAGGGAGATTTTTGCATTGGTCCAGCCCCCAAGGTGTTCTTACAAAATAAACTCGCGCGCTCGCGAACTAAATTAAGAGAACTAAACACTATGCTTGGAAAAAAACGTAAGTGTAATGTTGCCTCATTGCCTACTGGTCGCACTCACCATCTTGAGTACAGGGGCCAACGCTGAGAAATATCGTGTCATGCTTACAGCTTGCGCCACCGATAACACACCCGGAGACATGGGCGGCACCATGAACGTGCGTATTCATGACGCACAGAGCACAGGTCCCTTACTAACTCTTATGCAGAGCTACCTGGATGCTTCCCACGAGGTCACCGCCCTTTCCACCTCAGCGTGTGTACTGAATTCCGAAATCAACACTATCGCGGATGCCCTGGGGGGTAAGCAACACGTTAGATGAACATGGTGTATATATTAATCAATGTTAATGCGTAAGGCGATGAGGGAGGTTCGAGCCCGCACGTTTTCAAAAGCTCGGCCTTTTCGATACCCACAACATGCGGATATTGTAAGGTATGATCAATAGGTTGGTGGATATGTGCCTATGCTATTTGACCAATGACTGCCTAGGTGTCGATCTGGGGTCTAAGTAAGCAGGGAAAGACCTGTAAAAGTTGTGGCTTATCGGTGCACTCTAAATGCGAGTTAAATGTGCTTTCATTCTCCCATTCAAACATGCAAGGTCGCCGCTGATGGACATCGTTAGGTGCCTGCGGAGTGCAGTAATGTTCACGGCGATCACAAAACTTCGGAAATCCAGCAGTCTCCCTCTTCTGCCGTGTCTATATCGGAGAGTAGATGTGGGTGAATGATAAGCTCTATAACAGGACTCACAGAATATCCGCAGCATCAATATCCACTAACTCCAGAGAAATTTCAATGCCATCATCTTCTATGCCACACAATACATCATCGCATGTGGAAGAATTGAATCGATTGGCTCGTGCTATCTTCGACTTCGCGGCGTCCTCATCCTTCGAATTGAATATGACAGGTTTGTTTGGTGACATGTCCCCGTATTGCACGTGCTGATGTGGTTCCAAGAGGGTACTGTTGTGCGTGTGCTAGAGGAAGACGATGGTTCCGGATGGGTAAAGGTGGCTGACTCCGAAGGTGAGAATGGGCTGGTCCCTGCGACCTATTTGGAAGATGCAAGCGGATGGCCATTGGAGAAATCCGAACCCCCTCGACAAATTTCTCAGAAAGGGTCAGGCATATACGGTACGAGTACCGCCTATTTCTGGTACAATCGGTTATTTCTCACTGTTACTCGTCAAACAGTACGGGCTCTCTACGACTATCGAGCTCAAGAACCAGGAGAGCTGACGATAGATGAGGGGGATTTTGTGGAGCTGTCCTGTGGAACAAACGGAGGTCAAAATTATGCAGACGGTTGGTGGGAAGGTATCCATGTGGTCTGACGTTCATTTCAACGCCGCCTGACTGATTATAATTTTAGGGTTTTCCAGAGACGGGAAGAAGGGGATATTTCCCAGTAATTATGTACGTGGGCCTGGTTGTCAAATCAAAGAACATAATGTTGCTGAACATGTGCCAGGTGGATTTAGCTTGATTATTTCGCAACGATTCTATCGCTGCCGTCAGTTGACAATACATTAATCACGATTTCAAACACCCTGGGTACACATCATATGATAACCACCAATTTCTATCTCCGTATTTCGGAACCAGCTACACTACCTCCTTCAAAGGTATCATTTTTCGAAGCGATATTGTATCTACATTCTAATGGAGGAGGTCCGCGCCTGATCGTAACCGCCTGCTCCGAATTCATTCTTGTTCCTTAGTTTACCAGGAATTATTGGATAGATCAAGAAGTTTAAAAATGCATACCCTGGGTGATTTCTGAAAGAGCAGCTATTCGCATCCAACGATTCGGGTTTACATAGAGCAGGACTGGCAAGTCAGCATCGTAGGATTGGTATGGTAGAGTATGATCTGGGTGGGGCGGCCATAGCCGAGTGCCGTCAAGGACCCTATTGTACGTCACCAGCGAACATGAAGTTGTGACACTTATACATACAAATTTAGCTGTGGTTTACAGTCCTCATCACAATTTACAACAAATACAGCCAACTGTGATCTCGGCTAGCACCATCGTAGGTAGACGGTGTCTTGACGAATTTGTCATTTGACAGTAGTCCGCCACGGACAGGACCAGGCCTGCACGCTGCTGGAAGTGTGCAATCAAAAAAAAACTTCTAGATCTTCTCAGGGGGGACAACTCAAACCCTCTTGAGCCTAGTGCAGAAGGATTGTTCTTCTGTTAATAGACAAGCATTGGACCTAAAAAAGAATTACCTACGGCCGACCGTGCCATCAGAGGACAAGCCTAAACAAACGATAGTTACCAAAGCCCTGGCCCATCAGGAGCAAGCTATCGATTTCGTTGACTGACCGGACATTAACATATCTGGATAAGTCCCCGTGTATAATAAGGCTATGTCCGACATAGGGTCTTCAACCCCAAAGGACTATTTTTTTTTTCAAAAAAAACAAACAAACAAAAAGATGTAGGTCTGGGATTAAAGTGCATAAATCAGCAAGTGCCTGAAATACGCCACCTTGTTCCTGCTTGCCTTTGAAGGCCTTCTAGAAGAGCTGTCAATGTTGCATCTTTGGCAGTGTTTCGCTTTCCTCAGCACGGATAATTTGGCCCGGAGACTCATGTTGGAGCTTCAAATAAGTATCATCTCAATTGTGGTGATTGCGAGGAACTGTGTCTGCACAAATTTGTTAAATAAATGGGATTCCGGAGTCGGAAGACGTACATTCCACGCATAGAAGGATCATGTGTTTTACAAAGAAACAAGGGCACCAATACGAAGTATGTTCCTAAGTCAGGATATCCGCGGTTGCGGATATTCTTCGCAGTTTCATGGGCAACATACCTCGATGGCGATCTGTGGTTCTTACATTTCAGATTTGAACGTCCCATAATTTTACTTCTACTTGGAGCAGACGGAAGCTGAAGTAACTTATCTGATCGAAATGCGTCAAAAATTGGCGGATACACGGGAGGCCTATACCGCTCAGATTTGTATAAGAGCTCACTTGTTGTCGCTGACCACCAACAACACTCCCAATCCTGGTCATCGCCACTACAGACCTAGTTTCTGAGAAACTGTGAGCTCAAAGGCTGTTTCAATGATTCCTTCACCTGCATCAGCGTCGTGGCCCCACGCAACGAGTGTACTTGCTGACCCTCGTTTGGTAATGACGAAGTTGGTTGTATACTCTTGCGATGGATGACTGCGACGTCGATCCATGGGAAGCGGATTGTTGTACAACCCCTTCAGCGAACCCTACTCATCTCATCATGGACAAAGCATTGGCAGCATGACAAGTATGTCGCAATGCCATTCATGTTGTCTAAGAAGCTCTAGCGATGTGAATGATACCACTCACAACTGGGAGACCGCCGTGCTGGCAATATGGGGCGTCAGAAATGTTGGCGTCTGCGCTCTATCGGGTAACATTCACTGACGCATAAGTGTAATCCGTGCTTGCCACTCGCGCGAGATAGCGGTGACGCAGTAGGTGATGCACTCTACTCAGTTGTATAATCGACTCGTTAGGATTGCGAGTAGCTCTTACTGTAGACCCGATGATAATTGTAAGTTCGAGCAGATGAATAGAGTATTCACATGCCTGTCGATGCGAACCCATGGCATGCCGGATGAATGACGATTTATCCAAAGATTTGAATAGGAAGAAAATCAATGAAGCGAAATAATTACATAAAACAGCCCTATGAAAAAGAAGAAAACGAAATGCAGGCTATCTCCCCCCAACCCCAATCGCCGTCCGTATGAATGGACCATTAGCTCCCATAGGCCCATATGATGAGCCAGATGGTAGTGGCGCAGGCAGGGCCCCGCCCAGTGCCGGAGTAGGTAAAGGCACTCCCATACCCATTATCACACCCTGATTCTGGGGAGCGGACAAGGCAGGTGTCTGATTTTGTGAATCCCTTGGTATTCCCCTATCTTCTCGCTCGGCAATAGTAGCTCCACCTCGGCCGGTATCAGTGATACCGTTGGATACTGCAAAGGTCTGTCCTAAACCGTACAGCTTACAGTTATATTCGGCGTCGTCTATTTGATCATTGAAGTAGAGTTCTCGCATTTTGAAGAAGGTGGATGCAGTAAGAAGGGAATCTGATCCGGCCTGATGTGATGTTCCTATACGCATCACCTGCAGGGATTGATAATCAACTGGCGATCAACTGACCAGAGGAGAAATCACGCACACCAAGATCATCCGCGACTTCCTGTAGCCCTCCTTTGAGGGACTTGGAGGCACGCATCATGAACTTGATGTCGTAGCAATAAGGGAACCAGGTGCGCAGCCATTCAAAGAATTGTTCTTCCGACGTCGGCAAAGACATCGCAGTCAAAAGCCTGACGAGGTAACCGAAGTCATAGCCACTGGAAAATGGAGGGGATATGTAAGCAAGGTGAATGTAGAAGAGAAGATAACGACAACACAAAGACAATGATTCAAGAATACTTGGCGCCCCTACTTGTCAAATACGAATTGTATGACTCACCTATGAAACGATATCCACTTGGCCTCGGGCGCAAGGACCAGACCCGACGTGATCAAGAGCTCAGCGAAGTCATACGGCAATATTCCCATCTCCTCATGACGCTGGAAGTCGAGCCCTGACTTCTGTAATAGATCGATCGATTCTGGCGCATACATATCTTCACTAAGGTTTCATTCTCAACATGCGATGCCCGACAATTTTGGCTTCTAACACGCACCTTATGCTGAACTTGAAATTGAATTGCCAAGTTGTGACATCCTGGGGGAAATTACCCTCTTCATCCGCGAGCGTGATACCGGCTTGTATTAGCTTGAGCAGGTCGACATTACATCGCATTGTCTGGTAGTGATAGTCTGACGATGTTTTGAAAGTGCCTATTGGTCGTGCAACTACGCCCGGAAATTCTGTGTCCTACTTCATTATGAGCATCCATCTGCGAGAGACATCAGACTCCGCACAATTGCAACGTAAGGGTATTGGTCAATCAGGTCTCGTATGTTCCGCATTTCTGCTTCAAGGTTTGGCGCCCATACCTCCCGTATCCGGGACATATCTCAAGAGCCGAACTTTCCGGTATAACAACGCGGTGAACAGTTTCAGGAATGGATGCAGGTAGGAGATCTAGCTATAACACTGAGCAGTACGTGGTTTAAGCAAGTTCAAATGTATTATTACATAAGCTCATGATTTGTGAGTCCAATCGTGAGAGTTTGTACTTTGAGTCCTCGTGACACTGATCATTCATCTACGTACAGATTAAGTACTTATTGAATTGCACTACTCGAATACAAACCATCAAAACCATGACATATATGTGTTGTTCTGGTTCTCGACATTTGATGCCAGTGCACCAAAATCGAAGTTGAACGTGTGATTCCCTACCCTCTGAGCTGTATTGCCCACAGGAGTCGAAAGGTCTGCGCTGTGTTTCAAAGTTGCAGCAACCAAATCATCATTCAAACCTAAACCAAGTGAAAGCATGTCTGCGGACAGGTCAGGAGGACGGCCCAGTTCTTCAGGCTGCTCTGCGTGATCCACCTGTGAGCTTGTCACATACTTGGGCTGCCGAGGCGAGTAAGCAGGAAGCTCCTCAATGGTCGGTGGAGCAGTTGTCTCAATATCCTGCAGCGTATTTTGTAGGGACGAGTGTGCAGCGTCAAAAGGGCTCGCTAAATCCCCTGAGGTGCTGCACACAGCTGATCTGACCGTTGACTCTTGAGACGTCAGCTCGGTATCCATGGTCGAGCTATCTCTAGACGTTTTGAGCCACTGGGCGTACGTCCGACGTGACTTCTCTGCAATTTTGGTGAGTAGAGGCTATATTCAATTTTAGTGATCATCTCCAAGAAGTTGTCTTCATCACTAACCAGCGCCTGGGCGACCTTCGAGCACTCCTCAGCCACGTTCGCGAAAATGCGGTAAATAGTGTCCAACTCCTTCAGCGCAAATGGCGCTAAACTTAAGAAAGGTGTTCTGGCAACAATCAATGACAATGCAACCTGGGTCAAAACACCCAGTCAAGATGTAACAGATGGCTAGTTTCAGGAGTCACTCACTGCGGCAGAGAATGCATTAAACCAGATACACATGAACCGCTTACTCAATTGTGGCTCACGATGCAGCATGATCCCTATTGTCGCAACAAGGCGCGAGGCGCTAAGGTATGTTGCAAGGACTGACGGCGCGTATTTGTGTCGATATGTGAAATTATCAAAGTCACTCAGTGCCTCAGTAAAAAAATTCCTATGAAGCTGCAGTAGGACTTGTGGGTGTTCAGCTGCAGCGCGTAGGCACATAACCTTCCCAATAAGAACCCACCGATTTCTCGCCCGCTAGCTACTAGCACTTGTTGCATAGTCAACTGTCGGATATCTGTGATGCCCTCTGAGTTGAATATATTGAGTGTGGGAGGGATATGAAAGTCCCGGATTTTCTTGTCAACATCCAGAATGCTGGAGTATAGTTGTGGTTGTGCAGATATCGCGGTAACTAGGACCGGTGTGAGACAGTGCAGGAAGAACCCGTGCTTCCACTCATGATCTGTGGAACAATCAGTTCTGGTACAAAAGTGAATGAATGAATGAGCCAACATGACTGAGCTTGCGGAACGATGTACATCCCCTCTGACGCATAGGATGGTCGTCGACAGTCGACATGTTGTAAGCAAAGAGATGGTGGCCGACCAAGAGATAAAGACTGGGACTCGAGGTTCAGTACGCGCGTCACATACGCATTCAGTTGAAAATCAGAACTAACCAGGCGTGCATCTAAATTCAGAAGTTCCCAGAACAGCATTCGTCGCCGCTGAGACTCCTCGGGAATTACCTTCCACCTATTGCCGTCGCGGTCTATGAAAATGAATGAAAATCCATGTTGAGGAAATTTCAGGGCGGTAATGGATGCCCGACGTACGGAGACCTAACTGGAACAACAGATACTTTAGGCGAGTGGAGAGTTGCTATTTAGGAAAGACCCACGCTTTGAGCAAGCTTCACGGCAAGTCCCATGATGCTCCATGCATACGATACAGCTTGACTCTTGTCTGAGAAAATCAGAAGGTACCAAATCATGTAAAACTACCTTCTCGTCAGCACAACCGCAATCCAAATAATGTGACCAACGCACCAAAGTCTGTAGAAGATCTAAACTAGGTTCGTCCATCAAATTTGTCTCACATAAGGAAGCTCGTGCCAGGCGATGGAACATTTCAGCCCTCGGAGACTCATTCTGTTGGTTAAGATCAACGAGTAGCCCAATAGCCATCATGATGAACAGCAGAGAGAGGCGGCGGAAAGACAGGCTTGACATTGGCGTGGTGTATACGTGATGAACTAGATTCGGTAGCCAAGTTTCGCTTGGGTCGAGGTTGTACCTTGCGTGCACGCCATAAACACATTGCAATCGGACAATGACGAGGAAACTCACTGCCATAAAGCGTTCAATCGAGCTTGCGTGCAAAGGTACTCCGCCTCTTGCCGAGACGGTAACATCCCGTGGATCCGTTCCCTCATAGGATTATTGGGCAACCAAGGATAAGGAAATGTTTGACTGAGTTTTTCGATTTCGGGAGACAATCCGGGAACATCTGAAGTAAAAGCTTCTGCTGATGAATACCTTTCCTAGAAAGTAAATCAGCGACCACCATGCAAATTGGGTATCAAGCAGATCACCTCTGATCGGTTATCCTGAAACTTGTCTGCGTCTCGTATTGAAGATGAGGCGACAGGGAGTTGGAGATTGCTTGTGTAATTTTCTTTAATTGTCCCATCCATCTGAGAATGTCGTCCACTGGTCGCGTGAGAGCTATAGAGCTCCAACGAATTTTTGATACGCAGAGAATCTTGGTGCAAGAGGGGATGAGGGTCAGATGAACATTTAGCTTGCACGGTCTCCAAGGCGTCTTCAAGCTGTCGTATACGATCGCTCATCTGAATGATTTTTGCATGAAGTTGCTCAGTGTTGGCAAGAATGAACCTTGATCGATCATCAGTGGGAGGATTTTCTAGAGACTTTGTTACTAACCTGCTGCCCTTTCCAGAAGTGAGAGCACCTGTATTCAAAGCACGGTCAGATTGAAAGCTCAAAAGCATAGTGATGCTAAATACCATCTGGACAAATTTCAGCGCAGCCTCGTTTTGAGCATGATTGACATGGAAAGACACGATCGCACTAGCGCATTCAGCTTTAGACCACGCAAATTCAGAGGGAAAAGGTGGACATACTTTCAGCTTTAATCTTCAGGATGCGTTTATGGTCAAAGCTTTCAGACCAGACGGATTACAACGCACCTTCGGCACTCTGCGCACGACAGAGGCTGCTTCTTGTTATGTGTTTTCCTAGGTGTCGGAGCGAATTCTTCAGGGGCCCCAGATACAGCCAGAGACGAATCAAATGCGTTGCGAGCCCGCTTGGACGCACGGGCGTCGGTGCTCACATCAGCAAGGCCCCTCGTGGATGTCTGTCTATGTTCAGTGCCGTCTACGAGCATGTTATCAGTACTGGAGATCGACGTTTGTGTACCAGCTTGTGCGGCTTAAAAGAGACCCCGAGTTCAACGGACTCATTGTTTCAATGGATAGATATATGTAGCACCGTGACTGTAGGTTACGGCATCAATGAACCACGAGTCTCCTGACTTACTATCTTCATCTGAGTTCTCGCCGTTCAACTCCACCTTCGAATCCCTTGGCTTCAGTACTCTGATTCTCCGGCAGGTTCGAACAAACACGAAGCCTCCGTAATGAGCTCTAGATAGGTATTCTAGACAGTCAGCAATCGTCTACGCCACCAGCCGCATGTCACAGTCTGACAGGCTTGTAGAGAATGAAGTTGCGGGTACTTGAATTCATACGGACTCAGGAAACTACGGAGGAACTGCCAGCAAATACAAGGCCGCAAAATTTCAAACGACCCGAAATGGTCAAAAAAACCACGTTGGTGATATCAATATTTGGGCATAATCCTGATGAGTAAAGGTACTCTTATCACGATTCTACTCCGGTATAGAGTTTCCTGTTTGTTGCCTGATCAAAAAAGGACTCACGGTTACTTCGCAGTCCGTAAGTTTCGCATCAAAATTTAGCCATCCCACCGCAGGAATGTAGTCCGAAAGACGAGGAAAGTTGGTCTGTATACTCATAAAATAGTCAAAATAAATATGTGTGAGTTAATGTGCACGAACCTTTTGTACAAAGTTTGAATCCAGAACATTGTAAATATTTGTGCCCTAATCCATTCTTATGTTCACAAACTGCCCAATCGGGCGAGATGATTTACGGTTCGAACAAAGCTGCTCGCGGAATCAACCGACCGCGGTTTCAGGGTCTTCCTGAAGCGCTCGCGGAGTTTAAACGTCAGCGCTAGGCAAAGTCCGTTGCCTGGGAAAGTTACCATTCTTACCGATGGGAAGTAACAGTTGTGACGATAACTCGTGGGACATACAGCAGCATACTACAACCCACTTTGCGCATACTTCTGAAATGATCATACTCCCAGGCTCTCTGGCGAAATGCTGCTCGGTCTACAGGCTTAGCAAAGCCGGCCCTCGATGACATCGCGTGAAAAATAAGAATAAGTCAATCAGACTTGATGGGGCATGGGGCTTCATGTCTAAAACAGACTAATAGCTTGCCGACACCGACGGTACTGCTAGTACCGGTCTTTCCGCAGGGCCAGGGTTCAATCGTTCAAGTGTGGCGGTACCCTTTCAGCTTCACTGTCCACGCTGTACCGGAGGGATCAAATCATAGAAAATAAATATGATTAAAAGGAGCTCCTTCGTTCCGTAGAAATCGGGTTTCGGAGATCCCCTTGCGACCGCACGCAAGATGTGGAAATAAAAGGATAGTATGCATCTTCTTCTCACCCCCCGGACACACAGTAGCCTACTAACCTACGCAAGCGAAAGATCTATTCCTGATGCATAAACTACTATAAACAAATTATGCCATCAAATAACTCACGTTCATCGCGATCACAACTTTGCCTGCTGTTCAGCAGCAGCAGCTCTCTCCATCATAAACCTCGTCTCTGTTGCAGCCTCCGCAAGGTAATGCTTTAGTTCAGCAGTGTTCCGTTTAAGTGATGTGATAGTCCAGCGGATGTAATGATCATCGATGGAATACGAGAGTCCATACCCGTCCGTGACAACTGCGTGTGATAATTATCAACCTCGATTCGCAAGAACACTCAACGACAAGACGTACCTTCTCCGTATCCCCACCCATCTAGATATTTGGAAGAAAGTTGAGATGTTGACAACTCCCAATGATTGGTCTTGGAAAACGCTGGGTCCGAATAGATAGCCGGGATGGGCTCCCCATCACGGACCATCTTCTTTAAACCGAATAAATGCCGGTCCACCCCTTGCCCATCCGCGGCCCAGGCAGCATACTGCAGGTGGCGCGCGACGGCACGGCGGAAAAGCACGGCGCGGCGTTCATCCTAGATGCGAATTACACCATGTCATTTAGCCTCTAATTGGAATGGGAAAATATTACGCGATCTCCGCATGAAAACCTACAGATTCTTCTGGATTAAGCATGGCTTCAGCCCATTCCTTGCTTTCCGAGCTGGCACTACGGATGACCTCCGTGCGGCCTTGCTGGTATTTGCGTGTCTGACAGCTTTCATACGTCACACCAGGCCGATTAAACATCTTGTGGAAAGCAAGCTGTTTCACAAGCTGAGCCCATGCATCAGGGGAAGCCTTGAACTTCTTCATAAGGTCTTTCCCATAGCCTTCGTAGTGGAGCACCTAGGAACGGCGGCAAATTAATTATCTAGAGCTCTGATAGATCGCACTGGACCCTGCACTCACTTGCATGTCATGCTGACCCACAAGCTCGTCAAAATGTTCGCATGCCTCATCAATGTATCTCTTGCATGTGGCGTCAAGCTCAAATTTCAGTTCTGTGGGCTGCGGAAGATCGGCCCCAGTCGAGCTAGATCTAGGCGCACCAAGATCGATCTTGTTGTGTGCAAGAGAAGCAAGAATGAATTCATTCAGGCGAAGCGTGGGCGTGCCATCCATGCACGAATGCTCCCCGAGGAAACCTGATCGCCCATTATCAAAGACGAGCACTGACACGAGTAAAGTGCATTAGCACATCCAGAGAATTATGAGCCAATAGCCACGTACATTGGTGCTTGTCGTAGAAACGGTTCCGGCCGTCCCCGACCCAGCAAGACCAAGAAATATCTTCGCGCAAGACGGGTGCTGTGTCGTCAAGGCAGACGATAATCGCGGAGGATTCTATCCGCTCGAGAGATTTCTGGTTCACCGGTGAACTTGCAATTAGTGCAGAACGTGCCTGAACGGATAAAGGTATGAGGGAATTGAAATAGCGGCTGAATTGAACCGCCAAGTACTTACATCAGTCCAGATATCTCGGTTCTCCGCTGTCAGCGCACCGACCGGAGCGCCCGTCTCCTTTCCTGCCATCTTAATGACTCGCTCCACTTGCCTAAGTTCCAGAGGTACGTTGAGTTTAATGAGTTCAGAGCAATTAATGCGCAACACGCACACTTCTAGCTCAGCCTCGCTTAATTCATGTCCTTCAGGGGTTGTGAGCAGGACTTCGTAAAACTTGTTCTTCCTCACAAACACGATGTGATTATGTGCCTTTGGATCAAACTTCTTGGCCGTGTCGGATGGCTTGGTGGGGTATCGGCATGCATGGAAGCTGCGAGGATTTAATTCAATACCATGGGTTACGGAATAAACGCTTACAGCCATTTGTACGAATCCATGCACAATGGCATGCCACGAACCTTTTCAGGTTCCAATTGTTTCCTGTTCAATCTTGGCATGAGTAATAAAACAAGGCCAAAGACATGCGAAACACTGACGACTCTGTGATTTCTCTGAAGGGTAACATGGCTTTAATCAGACTAGCAGCCCTTTTCGCTGGGTCACGTCTGCGTGGATCATCAAGATGTACGTAGAAGTAGCTGACATAGACCACGACAGGATCGCGGTAGCCCATGTATGCTGCATCATTCCACCAGTCTGCTAGCCAATTCTTGATGGACGGATCCGTGGCACGGGCTTCTAGGCGTTTCTGAAGCTCAGCAGCCTGAGACGATTGGAGAAACTCTTGCGCAGTAGCTTGAGACTTAGTATACTCTGCATCCGTCAGAAGAGGCCGAATGGTCTCAAGGTACTTGTGCACGGTTGAAGACAGCGCCGGAACGGGAAGCCGAGGAAGTGAAGCCTGGAACTGCAACATGTTCCCTGCAGTAGGATCAACAGCATATCCCTCTGGAATAACAGACTCCTTCGGGGCTGAGGACTTGAAATTGCGCTTGGTGGCCATTTGAGACACCAGCTGGAGAAGCAATAATTTAACGTCATATGCGTGACTAACCGGCAAATTACGTACCGGTGAACGCGACGAACGAGAGGCTAATCTGCTCGAGAACTTCAGCATGGACTCGAAATAACGAGAGATGTGTGAACGACAACGGATGGAAGGATGCTTGTCCTTCAGGCATCCACTGCCCGTTCAGATGGTTATAAGAAGTGGAGATAGAGAGGATAGTTTGCCAGCGCCTCTAGAGTCCAATGATTGATTAGATGGTATCAATTGAAACTGTGTCTAGGAGTGATCCGGCAGATGAAGAACAGAAGGAAATTGCAAGGTCCGAGTCACATCAGTGTTGTCGCAGTCAACTTTTTGTGCAACTTCCGTCGGCTTTCCGGTTATTCATGTGCTCGTGATATTCAAAAGTGCGCGAAATGCCGCCCGCTTCAGCGGGCACTCATTCTAGTTCAACTCCTTCGGAAATGTACAACCTCAAATAGTCCCTGACTATACAGGGCATATATATATTCTTAGATGGAAGTGTGCACACGATAACAATGCACTCAATACAGCGAGGAGAAAACACCCCATGATCAAGGACAAAGTTTCTTGGCAACCTCCTCAATTAGCTTGCGGGCCTCCTTCTTTACAACCCCCGTTTCCCCGCATCCGCCTTTCTCCAACTTACTCTTGAGTATTTTCTGAGCCTGCAGAACCTCTAATAAGGAAGTGAGCTGTTCAATGGACGGAGATAGTCGGATCAGCAATGCCAGCGACGCCGTCAGACGGTGAACTGTCACAAAAAATACAATGATCAAGCGCTGGTTTGAGGTTATATTGCATCGAGGGCGTACCAATTTCCTCATTCGCCTTCTCCCGCTCTATAACTTCCAGAAGCGCGCTCGTCATCTCAACATCCCAGTCTTCATTCTCGCCCACATCGTCCCCTTCAACATTTCCCCGTACCTTCTCTACTCTCAGTCTCTGAAGGTGTGCAGCCATGTTGAATGCTAGGCTAGCTGCTGCCAACCGTACAGTCGCATCGTCATGCAGCAAGGCAGCCACTATTAGCGCTGTGATGCTACTTCGAGATGAAATAAGAAGTTCTCGTGCTATAACCTT
This sequence comes from Suillus cothurnatus, assembly GCA_016758765.1. NCBI lineage: Eukaryota > Fungi > Basidiomycota > Agaricomycetes > Boletales > Suillaceae > Suillus > Suillus cothurnatus. Next base: position 154,522 of record JABBWL010000058.1, on the reverse strand, counting down.
GTTCGCAAACGCATTTGAAATCATCTTTAAGAGCGTGAGGGTATAATTCCTTGGCGCGCCTTCGGCCTTGGATAACAAGACGAAGATTGGGCTTTCAGGACCGATTTTCGTTGCACTCCAACCGCATACAGCTGGTTCGAGCAGTGCAACACGCCACATATCTGCCACAGGGAATAATTCTCCTGCAGAAAGATTCGTCGCAAGACTTGTCGTCGCGTCTTTCCAAGGCTCGAAAGAAATGGTAGAAGGTAATGAAGACCCTCGTGCTTTGAGGTACGGAATGATATTCTTCGCGAGAATTTGCTTCGTGGCTTCTTTCGTAGTGGAGCCAGACCATGAAGGAGCGGCATCTATGAACTCTGTCACTTTCGTAAGCACAATATCAAGATTCGGGACTTGAGAGGACAGGATGGCATTGAGGGGTATGGCTTCAATCGCGGGAAGGGATAATGCAATATGTGGATGTGCTGATGCCGTCGCCGTATCAGTTCGCTGTCACAAGGAAAGGAAGACTATATGCTCACGAGGAAACGCCTGATAAAGGAGTAAGTCAACTTGTGTGCGCAATTCAGGTGCATTGACACCCTTCATTTCATGTGTCTACGGAAGCGGGTCAGTTGTCGCCAGAACGTCATATATTTCCCTCCTACTTTATTCCCGTCCAAGAATAGAATAAACGTCGGTGTCACTCTCACACCGTACTCGCCGCCAACCGCATTGCTCATTCCGACGCTCAAATCTATCTTGACAAACGCGACGTCATTGGCTTGGCTCTTGCTCCTTGCAAGGTCTTCGAACACAGGCTCGATCATCCTGCAAGGCCCACATGTTGCACTCGTGAAGAATGCAACCACAGCCCGGTGTGTGTGAAGCACATTATGGAAAGATGAGGGATTTGTAGCAATGTGCACAGGTGTAGTAAGGCTGCTGCTCTGGATCGGTGTAGGAGGCGATGTCGGTGCAGGTGTCGGAAGGTAGTTCCTGGATGAGGACGGCGCCCCAGAGCTGTTGGATGTTGCGCCAGCCGCTACAGCCTGCAGCACAGATGAAGCCAATGCCGGATTGGGTGAATCAATTGTCATTGGGATATCTGAGGGAGGGGGAGGGGTCAGGACGCCGGTAGAAGCCCTGCCTCTAAACATGGCATCGATAGTTGGTCGTAAGGCAGCCCCAAATGGTGTCGAAAGGAAATCAGATGGTAGATCTGTAAGAGTGTTTTTAGAATGGTATTCAACCGAAGGAGGCAATTAAGGGTCAATACCCTTGATATACGATGGAAGCGAGCCTCCAGTTAAAAAGCCGAGGCAGTCGTTGGTGAATGAATTGCAGTTGAAGTCTTTTCAAAGGTCTCAGTAAGTCATGATCCTATCTTGGGCCGCAGTCTCACCTAACAGATGGTACTAAGTTCGGTGAGCAGGACATGCACCTGGGGTCAGAGCAAACACTTACTTTGTCTGCGGTGTAATGCTCCTTTATTTGACTGAGATATTCGACAAACGTCTGCTCGTCTATAGATGTCTCGCCCATATCGATTATCCTCAGAGGTGACCCATGCTATGGTTCATTATGTCAAAGCAATAAAAACAACCCGCGACCCTAGCAGCTTACATGGGACTGACCCGGCTCAGTTTCACAAATGCCTGGTCCATAGAAGATTTCCTTCCCGAAGGCTACTACTGATGTATGCCTATACATATAGTGGTCAGTGAGCACATGAATCTTGGTTGTCAATGCCAGATGATACTAACCAGACGCCATCTATTTGCTTACCAGTGAGGTGCAAGGAGAGCTGGCCGGCGAGGCCCTTGCTAAGGTCATAAACATGAACCTTGACTGGAGCAGACATTTCAGATTCAGAAATCACTCTACAGTGCGGGAAGTGTGTAACTGTGACGGTTAACGTTGAGCAATAAGTAATGGAACGCGTAAGACAGGCACAGCAGCTGAAGGGTTCTGATTTACCATATTTGGCATATCAAGTTATCAGGCAGATCTTTCTGATCATCTTCTTTCGTTTCTCTAGTAGTCCAACGTCGAACCGGAATTTGTCAAGTGCGTTCTTCTTCAAAATTAAGTAGCACAAGCTGATTGGTCATCTTGTAAAGAATGGATTGCTACTCCAACGTTTTAACAAAAGACAACCCTTTCGTTCCGCCCAAGGGCACACGTTGTCCTGTGAATGACATCCCTCCGGAGCTCCTTTCTCTCATTTTCGAGGTTGGTGCCCAATCTATTGAGGATGGAGATGATGATGAGGAGGAGGAGGATGAGGCAATGGCGGTGTACTGGAATTTGGAATCGGGCGCCAAAGGTGGAGTAGATGAAGACATCGAAACAACAAACTTAAAACGGATCAGAGCAGCACGGAACGATGATATGGATGAGGATGATTCATCTGAATTATCAATGGACAGCGACGCGACATTTGAACCCGTGCCACCATTCGAGGTACTCATCTCACATGTCTGTCACCATTGGCGTATGGTGGCCCTTAACACACCATCTCTCTGGACAGAGATCAATGTGTCCCCTCTCGATTCACCTCCATTTGAACGGGTTCAGATTTTGCTTGAGCGTAGCAAGAGCCTCCCTATCGACATACGTATAGACTGCGAACCTCCAGATGACGAAGAAGAAGATTCCTCAGGCTCTGAAGACTCAGAGCTTGGTCAAGCCCCACGTTCGATGACCTTTTCCGATCTCGATAATCTCATGTCCCTTCTTATTCCACATATATCACGCTGGGGATCGATCGAAGTGGCAGTCGCTTGTTACAAGCACATGTTTGTTTTCCTTTCTGCAGTTTCAGATCCTTCCATAGCGGGTGCTCCCCAGCTCGAGGCTCTCCAATTGTACCACCATGAAGACGCAGAAAGCCTCACAGCTTTCGCCCAACCAGACCTCGTACAACATTTCAAGTTGTTCGGAGGTGTTGCTCCGCGCCTCAAGAGCGTAGCGCTGTGGGGTGTGCATGTCGACTGGTGCCAAGAATGGTTATCTTGCGGGTCCAATCTCTTGGACTTGGAGCTTGCTTATCATACAGATGATGTGCGACCTTCATGGAAACAATTCACTGCCATCCTTTGCGGTGCACCCAAGCTGGAAACTCTCTCATTATGCAGCTCTGGTCCCCTCGGTGGTCCCCATGACTGGTATCCTGAAGGAAGTTCAGGAGGCTATGGCGACGACTATGCCGGAGTCATTGAGTTGCGCTCACTGACACATCTTGTCCTGGCGTTCCATTTACCACTTTATGTCAGTGGGTTGCTCCGCCGTCTGGCATTTCCCGCACTCAAAAGCCTCACACTCGATTTGGATGACGGGGATTTTACGGATCTCGCAGTCCAACTTGCTGGTCCTGTGGTGACCGCAGTCTCGGTGATATCAAAGGATGGAGAGAAGAAACGCAGTTTACTCACCGGACTTGACACCCTCAAAATATCCGGTTTTCCCTGCTCAGACCGCAGCGTAGAGCTCATGTACGCAGAGCTTGGCAACCTCAAGGCGCTCAACTTAACGATGACGTACCTCTCTCCTGTGTTCCTTCAGTTACTTTATCACCCTTGTTCTGTTCCTGGCCAGCGAGACGTTTGTCATGTTTGTCTCCCTTCACTTACCACTTTATCGACTACCGATGTCCCTGGACACCAAATGCGCGAGTTGGTACAGAAGCGAAAGGAAGCAGGTGTCCCCCTAAAGGCTGTGTATATGGAGGAGAACGATGAAATCACGGATCATGACTTACAATGGCTGAAGGATAATGTGGAGGAATTTGATTTCTTTGAGGCCAGTGACGATGAATTCGAGTCACTAGCAGATATCGAAGAGGAACATGAGGGTTCAGAATCAGAATGGGAGGAAGTGGATGATTAACTCCAGATGCATGCCTGTACGTGCTGTTCACGCGCCATGCACTGCTCGAATAAACAGATCTCATTCTGACTTACTTTTTTCTGAAGCATTTGTATGGCTTTCGACTATTGTGTACTTGGAGCGCTTATTTGAATCGCGCTTGAACAACACGAAGGCTCTCGGGGATCAGATCGCGACACGCCGATAGTCATCTCGCATGCTGGTTTATAGATGCGTTCAAGTATACTTTATTACTTATAAGTGATCATTCCGCTGATGCTCAGGCGTGATTATGGGAAATATTGGTGTACAAGCAATCCGTTGCCATGGGGTATGTGTCTACATACTCAAGCTGTAAGTAAGCATGGAGCTTTTGATCCTGCGGACGTCAGGACGTCAACGCCATGTGCGCACTCCACTTCAAGGAGCCCGTTTGCCTATGGACATGGGGTGTAGCGTAGACTCACTGATTGGAGTAGATTGCGTTGGCTGTCTTCTTTTCTTTCTTTGCACTGAGGGAATGCTAACGCACATATGGCGAGGTTGACGGTCCCACTACATACGTTAGGATTCTGTTGTATATCTGAAGGTTGGTCATGCTTATACCTTGCGATCTGACTGTTTGATTAAGGTTATGTCCGAGTTGCGGCTTCACTACCCGGGAGTCCCTGCGAGGCACAGGCGCCCGCGTTAAATTTGACTAGGGGGTTCTGGCCTCCTCTTTGTCACTAATAGTACTAGCTAGTAGGACTTGTAATTCCACCAGTGATACTGACTCACGTGAGTGAGAATGATTTGAGTGACCCCACTGAAGCTACTAGACGTAGTACCAATTTACTTAGGTTCATATTACGGGTAAGTTGGGATGGGACGATGGAGGTCCCGCGTACTACAGGGATGAGTCTACGATGGACTAACACGGTCTACAATCAGATTAACACTTTACACGTGACCGCGTATCTGCCTCGTGTTCGTTCATGGTTCGAGTCTTCACAAAGAGTTGTGTGACTTTCCAAATTCCTTCATTTCCTCAAGTTCAACACCGTCGCCGTCGCCGACGACGCCCTTCTCGTCGGTGCTCATTTTCTATCCTCGACGTGCTAACTTTTCTCAACCTCGATGATCTCTTCAACATCACCACCAACCATATCGCCTGCCCATCGCGAGCAACGTGTCTCACCACCACAAACACCACCAATGATAGCATTTGATGACCCAAAGATTTTGAGTCGTCGGGCCTCAACTTCGCCATCTGATGAGTCATCTATCATCGAGCTCTCATTCGACTATGAGCTCGATTCCGCGGGCAATTATGTCCGCGTATCAAAAGGTTCATCAAGGTCTAATCATTCGAGCCCCCCAACACCAAACGATGATCTGCTTGACGGTGCTATCAAACCGTCTTCGTCTTCCCCGCCACAGGGGACCTCTATTTCCTATACGTACACTAAGCCTTCTTCACCCATATTACTCAATTCTCCACTACCATCGCGACGGAATTCTCTCTCGCGGTCAGAGAGCGCCTATCCGTCACTTCAAAGTGGGAGTGGGATTGAGCCACTGCCACTCGCAACTCAGCATCGAGCTCAGTCATTAGCTACAGGCAATTCCGCTCGTTCATTCCAACGGGTCGCGTCCGTACCTGCCACATTGACGCCAGCTACTTCTCAACCAGCATTACGTGCACCATTGTCAAGTGGCCTTGCTGGGACTGGTCGAAAGATTGGACGTCCCCAACGCGTGCCTCGAGACGAGTACCGCGAACAACTTCCACTTGCGCTGGATGAACGAGAGGAGTGGGATATGCGAGTGCAGGAGGAGAAAGAAAATCTAATAACCATTTCTGACGGGGATGGCCTGTCGTCAGATGGTGTCGCCTCCAAACGAACATCCCCGCGATTAACCACTCGCTCAGCGTCTGCGAGTCAACTCGACGGACGGGCAATTTCTGGCCTCCCCACGCGCGCATATGGATCATCCACAGGCACACGCCAGCCACTACAGCCTGGCCGGCAGATCATGCCTGGGCCAAATCGCGCGGGACGGATATTGATGGGTATGGGTGTCAAGTTTGGCGTGGGTTCGGGTGGGTTCGACAAGATCAATGAGAATGAAGGCAGCGAGAATGAGTTTGCTCCCGACTATGCATGCGGTGAGACTGATCCCAGTGCGTATCTCTCACTCTCCCCTGGTTTCATAGTCCAACCCATTTATGTAGACGCAGATGAACCACCACCCGGGAATGGCATGCTTCCACATCGTAGTCATGTCACTCCTCTTACTTTATCGAGCGGCACGCGACCTCGCCGTTCAGCAAGTTTGAGCGATGCCTCTGGAGGTATGTTTTCAACTCCTTACAAACCAGTTGTCTAGTATTTAACACCATCCTCCGCAATAGAAGACCGACTATCTCCGCGCTTGCTCCCAAGCCAAAATCAACAGCAATACGCGCCACGCCCAGGGTCCAGCTTGGGCCTCAACTCAGCGCGCGTCAGACGCGTGACGTCCGAGCAAGATGGTGCGTTGGTGTCCCCGTGCTTGCTTGTGCCTCCTCATTGATCGTACAATCATAGAATACGCCCGCCGCGCAGCGGAAGAGGCACCTGAACCTTTCCCCCAACCACAGCCCCGTCAATCGCCCTCCCCGACACACATGTCTCAGGCGCACATGCGCACCCAGACGCACCATCGGCGCGACTCGGACACTGTCCGCTCCCTCGCGCTCAATAACCCTCCCACCGCATCCTCACCCACAGCAGTCGATCGAAACCCAGGCAGACTGTCTCCATCTGCACGAAATGTGTCGTCGTCACAGCTACAGGGACACGGACAAGCGTATCACCGGCGGAATCCCACAGCACCCGAGCCACCAACCACTAGTGGGTCGTTAGCGCCGCCTCCTGGTTCTGGCAAATCAAAGAATGGGAAGACCTGGGCTGCGGGTGACGAGCCTGTGGATAGCGAGCCCGAGGCCAAAACTGCGTCACGAATGCGGCAGGCACCACCTCCACCCGCGCCTGCGCCTGCTCCCGTCCGGAACCACAACATTGTTGTAAACAAGAAAGTGTACGCACGGCTCGATCTGATTGGAAAGGGCGGCTCATCTCGTGTATATCGCGTAATGAACGCGAACAACGAGATCTATGCTATCAAGCGTGTGTCGCTGGACAAGACAGATGCGGAGACTATGAGCGGATATATGAATGAGATCGGACTGCTCAAGCGACTTGAGGGAAACAATCGGATCATTCAGCTGTTTGATAGTGAGGTGAAGGCGGGACCTGGAGGGACAAAAGGACATCTGATGCTCGTAATGGAATGTGGAGAGGTTGATCTGGCAAAGTTACTGCAGGAGCAGCAGAAGGAACCAATGAATATGGTTTGGATATCGTATTACTGGCAGCAGGTCAGTCAGAACACGGTCATGTTCTTCCCTATTACTGACGTGAGCGAGCAGATGCTGCAAGCCGTTCACGTCATCCACGAGGAGAAGATTGTCCATTCGGATTTGAAGCCCGCAAACTTCGTTCTTGTGAGGGGCCAACTGAAGCTTATTGATTTCGGTATTGCGAATGCCATCGCAAATGATACTACTAATATCCAGCGAGATCATCAGGCAAGTTCTGCTTCAGGTATATGTCCTTCGTTATTGATCACATTCCTCTCTAGATCGGAACTGTTAACTACATGTCCCCCGAAGCCATTGAACTTCCCGACGGCATGCGGAGGCTCAAAGTTGGACGAGCCAGTGACGTCTGGTCCCTTGGGTGCATCCTCTACCAGATGGTTTATGGTCACCCGCCATTCCAACATCTTTCTGTATATCAAAAGATGAAAGCTATCCCGGACTTAGCTCATGTTATTGAGTATCCGGGCTGCAGCATACCCACTGTCGTGAACAAGGCAGGCGAACGGAAAAAACTCGATCATTTACAACAACCTGTCAGAGCGGACGTTATTCAGGGCATCAAGAGCTGCTTGATGCGAAATTCGAAAGAGCGGGCAACGATTCCTGAGTTGCTTGAGCAGGAATGGTTGGCGATGAAAGAACGTGAGAAATGAAGCATTCCATCTGAAATTCTGTGGTGACCTTATTTTTGTAGCTGAGGTCCCGCCAGCGAAGCCCCAGTTAGCACAAGACGAGACCGTCATCAATCCCTACTACATGAAGCAGCTGCTTGAGTATGGCATAAAACTGGGCCAGCAAGCTCAAAGTGGTGAGATAGATCAGGAATATCTCGCCAAAGAAGCAGAGGTATGTCTCCATGAGCTGTCCAACCTGGAACTACGTTAATATGTATTCCTCAGCGCTTGGTTGCAGAGCTTAAAGCCCTTGAGTCATGATGTCTTCACGCCATGGCCTCTTCACTCAACTCTCGATTTTTTAACACATAGCATACTGTATTCGACAACGTAGTAATCTTCCATTGCACACCACCACGTCCTTGTATGAAAACGTCCTTCAAAAGCAGTTCTCCCAATAACTTGTATGTACGCCTACGCTATGCCTTCCCATGTACTCCTCGCTCTAGACCCTTCGTTTGCCTTTTCCTCCTCACACTCGAACTTTTAGCATTTTACACGCTCGCTATCCTAGCTGTGGACCTGCAATTGCATTATTTTGTCTATTTCGGTTCGTTCTGCCAATCTCTTATTGTTCTTTCATGCGTTCATTTGCATTCTCTCCGATAAGTTGGCCCTGGGAGAGGCATCTAGGTAGTATGGATTGTATATATCTCCACGCTGTAGGTATATAATGTTATTTAAGATCATGCGTCAACTACAACTACCAGATACTTCATATGGGCTACAACAGGAGGTTGCCTTTCTTGAACAAGGTTGAAGTAATCTTATCTGTCTTGGACCTTGACCACTACCGCCCAACGATATTTTCACCATTCTTACCAACGCTAGCAACCTTGGTTATATATTCGATAGTTTGATGGCGCATTTACCTTCCGACGTTTATCTCACGACTAGCTTCATGCACTCAGGAGACGTCAGTCCAACAACTCCGAAACTCCAGCTCCAGCTTTCCATACCTCATCATGATCCAACATACTATATACCCGACGGAAACACTGTTCTGCTTGTGGAGAACACACTTTTTAGGGTTTGTTGTTATGCGCATTGAATTGTGCCCTGCTGATGCCGAGCCATCATTCTCAGGTCCATAGGTCGACACTGACAAAGGACAAGTCTACCTTTGACAGTATGTTCTCCCTGGACTCGGACCTACGTTCAAGCTCTAGTACGAGTGTCACTGCGGGACCCGAAGGTGAAAGCGACGACAATCCGATCAGGCTCCAAGGAGATACAGCACAGGAGTTCCGCGCTCTTCTGTGGGCTTTATACGCCTTGTACGTACGTTTGCACAACTTCTTTCCCCGGACACTGTTGTACTTAGTAAATAACACGCAGGCCACCTGAGCTCACCCTCGCGCTAACGCCTAAGGCGAATACGTCTCAGTTGTTCAATCTCGCTCGTATTACGCACAAGTATGAATTCCGCTCGATCGAGGCATGGGCCCTTAGTGCCCTTACGACTATATACACGCGCCCAACGCACTCTCCAAGCGTTCAAGTTGAAGACGTCGAGGGACCCAGCCTTGTGCAACTTACGGAGTTGGCATCTCTTTGTGAACAAAGGGATCTTCTTGACGCTGCCACGCTGCGATGGAAACGGCTCCTCGCATCTGGGAAGGACATCGCACTCGCTGTTGGAGTTGCAGAACGGCTTAATTTGCGCACCCTGCTTGGTTTCGCATATCATGCCATGATGCTTCAAGGCCGGGAGGTCTGGGATAACGATGCGTTACTCACGCGAGCACAACGCATTCGCCTTCTTTCTGGGCATTACGCTCTCGGTCGGCTATGGGAACGTCTGCCAAGCGAGCCACCTGTTATCTCACATAGTCCGCGGTGCACAGGGGGTGCTCAAGCACGGTGTAATCAAGCTTGGGCTGTACTATGGCGCTCAACACTGGATATGGGCCGTCAAGTTTTGCTTATACAATACGCGGATGTGGTGGGCAAATTGATGCTTGCAGAGAGCGTGACGAAGGCCCTTGTGGAGCGAGAGATACCTACGCAGGGAATGCTAGATGGAATGCCATGGTGCAAAGACAATGTCTTGAGTGCTGTAGCTGGGAAAGTAAAGGAGGTACAAGAGAGTTTGGCCGATTATTTTACGGATGTGGTATGATTTTTTTTTGGCTCCTAGTCGGTTCTATACTCCACGGTGGCATTGTCATCTACTTTACCGTCATCTGATCGCGAATGAACGTTCGTCAGTATTATCCTCGTGAAACTTCTGTGTACTGCCTATAAACTTCGACTTCCCAAGTTACGGATTTACGGAGCGGACGTTCCTGACAAGTTGAATGACCTGGTTTGATCTAGATTGGTGGTACATTAAGATTGGAATTGGACATAAATGAGTGGTGAGTATTCGCGAGCACGAATAGATAAACACAAGCTTTGGATAAACTCCCTGACATGCGAAAGCTATCATCCTTCTCTCTCAATGCTGCCTTTCCCATTCATCTCGCAAGATACCCATTGTCAAAGAATCTTCCCACCGACTATCCATCCACACTGCCTGGCGCTTCCTGCCCTCCATGACGAATCCACTGATTTGACATAATGTCATCAATCGACCATCATTCACAGTTGCGATTACAAAGGTTAATGAGATGAAACGACGTCACTCACAGTTTCTCATAGACAGCAATTGCTCGTGCATTACTCGCAAAGACTCCAAGGGATAGTCGGTTCAAACCGAACCACTTAAACGAATGATCGATTATGAACTTTGTCGCCTCGGTCCCATATCCATTGTTCCAAAATTTTGGAAGTAAACAGATTCCAAATGCGCCATCGCGATTCTTGGGTTGGGCAACATCAACCAATCCCTGGCCCATGAATTCCCCAGTCTCCTTGAGCGCGATTATGGCACCAAAGGTGGCCCGCTCCATCTGAGTTCTTAATGTTTCCTTGAACTTTGGACCAAGAACAGTGACATTATCGTTGGTAATAAAGGGCTGGACGAGTGGATCATTCCAGAGGCGGAGGATGTCGTCGAGGTCACTCTCGACATAAGAGCGGAGAATCAGACGTTCAGTGATGAACATGTAACACGACGAACTGCAGGAACTTTGTTGTAAGTGTCACTTCGACAATCCAGAAGTGGAGCAGAATTAAGTGACGCCCGTGTGCCTCGAGCGTGTCCGCGGACCTTGCACACCTCTGGGTATCTGATAACATTAGTCCATGACGGCGACTCATATGATTGGCGAAAGACTGGTATGATCTGGTCACTGGGGTGATACAGGTCGTCCGCCAATCATCTAAGTTGCCGGAGTCAAAAACCGGCTTTCGGGAAGCCCCCGGCTGCTCATGGTGCATGCAGATGTTCGGCAAAATTTTTTTTTTTTTTTTGAGAGGCACAAAGTCTGCAAGGCAACCGACACCGTCTGGCCCCTTGCTGACGGCACATAGCGCAACGCCTTGGGCTGCAGTACTTAAGAGCGCTAACTCTCCAGGAAGAAATGCATTTACGCATACCATTGCCGGATTAGGCGGTTATGTGGGGCTCTGCTGACACGCAATACCCACTAAAACTCCCTGGTGGTTTTGTGCGGGAATTGAACCCGCGACCTTCTGATTAAGGCCGGCGACCGCTGGTGTGCAGTCCCAGGTTTGGAGGCATATCCACTTAGCCATCCGCCCCCCTCGGCAAATAATTTCTCATATTTTCAGAATTCCCGAAATTGTATCCGCATGTTACCCGATTCAAAATAACAGCCTGTGTATTCTCAAAGACTCTCGAAATAAACCATATGTATTATTTCCAACACATGATCAAAATCACTAAGTCCCTCGCTAGTATATAGCGCCGTCGTCGAGCTCGTCATCCCTCAAGCACTGTAGCTGACCATGTCAACACATCGTTACAAATGCAGCTGTGCGCGCTGCTCGCAGCATCCAGACGGATTCATGTACCAGACACGGCAGGTTATTACGAAGCACGCGAAGAAGTACCCCCCTGTCTTGAAACCACCGGGTGTCGATACCAATGCTGATGCAGGTGCAAATTCGATGAACGATGCATCCGGGCCATCATCCGAGTCTGAGGGTACCGACCATCAAGAGAGACCGGAGATTCCACCTCAAGTCAGAGAGGATGAGTATGATTTCGAGTTTCAGCACATGGACGACCAACATGCAGAAGAGCAGCCACAATATCCGGCAGAACGACGAGCACCTGTTCAGGAACTCCAAGACTTCAACTTCCGTCCGGTGGCATGGCCTGATGTGCGAGTTCCTGGCAGTGACCAGGATCAAGAGGACCGACCGTCTCTCATTCCACGAGCCTTCCAAGAACGTCCAGGTGTCCGCCTTGCCTATCTCAACACAGTCATTGGTAACGTCTTCGGAAAGCAGAGCGTACAAGCTGCGACGGACGCTCTCAACAATCAGCTCAACTGCATGCTACTCGAAGGTGTACTACCCGAGCATCCACGTCCCGTCCGTCATCTTCTCAGCGCGAAGCGTCGACTCGGCATTGATGCTGACCAGTGGATCACCCAATATGCGATATGCCCCGAGTGCTGGAAGCACTTTACTCCTGCTCAGCTCAAGGAGCTTCCATCTCCCGAGTGTACTGTGCCAGACTGCCAAGGAGTACTATACGACGAACATACTGATGCGAAAGGCAAGCGTGTCCGAACCTCCAAAAAGATCATGCCGCATGTATCTCTCATCGGAAGCCTTCGCCGTATGTTCATGCGACCTGGTTTTGCAAAATCAGTTCGAGACAGCCGACAAGATCGTCCAGGACAAAATGAAGATGAGGATTATGTCATGACCGACATGCATGATGGCATGTTATGGCATGAACTTGAGACAAATACTGTCCGCGAGATTGGTGAATTAGGTACTGTCCGTGACCGCCCTCAGGATAACCAACCAGCAACAACGAAGCTTACTGAACATCGATATGGCCTGCATTTGACCTTGAATATTGACTGGTGAGTTTAAACATGGTACTTGCACTCACTGAACACTTAATTTGACATAATCGTGATGTAGGATGGGAATACTCGAAAATCGGCCCCACTCTAGCGGCCCTATCTACTACGCTATCAATGACCTCCCACGAGACCAGCGATTCTTACAAGTCAATGTCATATGCGCAGCAATTATGCCGGGTCCAAAAGAGCCGAACGTAGTTCAAATCAACCATTGTTTGGAGCCATCTACTCGCGAGCTGCTGGAACTCAAGAATGGTGTGAAGTATTGAATGCTAATTGTATGCTCACTGTTTGAACTTATCAAGGGGTCAAAATGGATGTTTATGGAGAAGAAGAACTTGCAGATGTATTCGCAGATAACGAAGCCCTCGCTTGCGATATGCCTGCCTCGCATAAATGTAACGGAACAGCTGGACATAGTCACGACTTCCATCCATGTGCGTTTTGTGATGTCGACATCGTCAAAATCAATACTCCCGAAGGCTACAACAATTGTAAGTGAACTTTCACACACACGATCCCCATTGACTTGGTGCGTAGCATGGACCAACAAAGACGATTATCATATGCTTCGTCAGAGCTTCTACTCTAAGGATGCTACTCCCGCTCGCCAAGAAGCGATCTTGCGAGACCATGGAGTTAGATTTAGCATTCTCAATGTCATTTCAGGCTGGTTACCATCGAGAAAGTCAGCTCTTGACTTTATGCACTGTATCTTCCTTGGTACGTGTCTATTTCTTTATTCTGACATGCCTACATCTTGATTGATCAAGGAATCATTTCGCACCTATTTATGCGCGTGTTATTTGGTGGATATATGCTCTCGGGCATGGGTGGCGTCAATTCTCCAAAGCGACGCTTTGAAGACATAATTAATGCTGTAAGATGGCCTAGCCATGTCACTCGACTGCCGAAAAACGTATGTGTTTGCCTTGATAGCCGACTTAGTTCTTATCTTTGTCCAACATCAGCTGGGTGAAAACCAATCCCTCAAGAAGGCTGATGAGTGGCGTCGTCTTCTAACAATCACCCCGGTCATTCTCTGGTGGTCTTGGAGGGATGCTAATGACGAAATACCGGACACCGAGCCTCCTCTTCCACCCAACATTGTAGCCCCAGATTTCTCCCGTAACTGCCGCTCACTGTATAAGGCCATTCTATTCCTGTGCACTGGTGTCCGAATTCTCGCATCTCGCACGATCTCTATGGCTCAGGCTCGCACTGGTCAGAGCTTTCTAGCCCATTACTGCTTGGAATGTCTGCAGCTTCGCATCCCACTCACCATCAACCATCAAGCTTCGATGCATACAGCTGATATGATAAAGAAGTTTGGTCCTGTATATGCCTGGTGGCTCTTCGCATTTGAGCGGTTCAATGGCATGCTGGAACGTGTTCACCATAACGGTCATGATGGAGGGCGGATTGAGTTAACTCTCTTACGGAACTGGGTCCAAACTCATCTCATTTATGAGTATCTTCTGGCTCTTCCTGCCGACACTCATTCTTTCGAACGAGACCAGATTAACCGCATTATCAAGGTACAAGCTCAAGACCGTGGAAGTATGATGACACAGATAGCAGTTTATCAGAGCGAAGCTGCCGAAGGTACATGTTTATTCTTCACACCAATCTATCAACTGATGTTGATATTTCACCAGACAATGTTAGGTTACCACTCCGTAATGCAAAATTGATCAATCTCCGTGCATATGGCTCGCCTCAAGGAGTATTCTACCCCATTCTTCTCCAGTACTGTCATTCTCTATGGCCCGACCTTCACCTGGTTGGTGATTTATCGTGCAACAATGGCACCCCCTTCTACGCGAACAAGGTAGCTCGTGCACTCACATACATTCGCAAAGATGGCATTCGTTACGGCTGCACCATGAATTGGCGCACGCATGCTGACTCATTTGCATTCATATCGCAAGGTAGAACCCGTGTCCCTGTGCAAATCACAGCATTATTTGTGGTTGGTGTGCTTGATGTCGTCCCTCATGTTTGTGCAGTGGTGCGGAGATTAGTCTCTGATGATGATATTCCTGCAATGCCATGGGATCTCTAGTAAGTCTTTCGGTTAGCAGGGACAAGTGCTCATATATTTTCAGTGCATCTACACTTGGTATCCACGTCTCCTACACTGAATTGGGCCCTCAGGAAGTGGTTCCAGTATCATGGATCGAGTGCCCACTGGCACTAATTCCAGTGCACTCGAACGTCCTCAAAAAAGATCTGTGGATCACTGTCTCATTTGACCATGTAAGTTTACAAACTGTGATTACTCTTGTGCAACGGTCTCAAAAAATTTGTAGGCAGGGAACGAACCTGAAGACTATTTAGAAGATGAAGATGGAGAGTAGATAAGGTGCGCACTTTTCGGCATATCTAGTCACTGAACTCATCATCCGACTCTGCAGCAGGAGGCAGCTCACGAGCTGTGCTGGTACTTGCTACTGGTTGTGCTGGGATGCTCTCTCGTCCCTTCCCTTTGTCAGTTGTGGTCCTTGATTTGCCTTTACCTTTCTTTGTTCCATTTTCCTTCTTTTTCGCCTCCATCTCCTCAATTTTCATGCGCTTCTTTGCTGCAATCACCCTCTTCTGTTCCTTCACTCGCTTCTGCCCTGCCAACATCTCCTCAGGGTCCTTTGGATCACCCCATGCACGCCCATTGTCTAGGAGAAAGCTAGGTGAGTCATACTTCTTGTTTTCTTCTCTCGCAAGCCATTCCGCTGATACCATCCATCGGCGTGCTCGATTTTCAAATTTCTTCGCAGCTAAGAGTGGGAGTTCTTTTGAGTCGCCTTTAACCCGAGCGGTGAAGCGAGGAGGGGGGTGTGGATCCACCGCTTCATCAACAGCAGCCAAGAACCTCGACATCTACAATTTTGATCAGGGTCAGTGTCCGTTTTAGCTGTCATCATTTTACTCACAAGGTCACTTCGATATGTTCCAGCATGGGATATAAATCGCCCCGTCTTTTGCCCCTGCTCACTCACCTCATCCTCATCCTGCGACATCAAGGACTCTGTGAGTGCCGCTCGATATTTCTCATGCCTGAACTCTGAATCCTCTGGCAGATTCTCGTATTTGCGTACACGCACTTCAAGTTTCTAAGGTACACAGGTGAGTTCTAGTTCGTATTAATGGCCCACAACTTACTCCTCTGGCACGACTTTGTAATTTGGATCGTGAAATTGCCGTTATGGCTACAGGCTGAGCTGAAGGCCCGATTGGATCGTCTTCAACAGTACTTGCCGCAGCTGTCAGGGGCACCACTGGGTGTCCAGACAACCTGCCTGCCTTCCGCAAGTTCTTCTGTAAGTCTTGATATTTCTTCACCACACGGGCACGCAGGTCTTCATCACTGATATCGCGAAGAGCAGGACCAGTGCCAGCGCATACAGTTGCGCCATGTTGACGAATGTAAGTGATGATGCGCAGGATGTTGGCGTGATTATCTGAATGCTGATGGGATTCAGTCCAGCGAAAACGCATCAAACGCTCATTGGTGGCAGGATCGAGCGGCCAATTATCTTCGTCACTTGGATATGAAGGAAGTGCATCAACGGTAAGCTTTGCACTTCCCATCAACATCTGAAACACGATACGAACAACCGCCTGAATGATGTCTTATTAGTGTACTCTTCACATACTGGATCCACTAATTTACTCACCTTCAGACTATTGTCGCCAAATGCAAGGGCACTCTTTTCAAGCTTCTCGACATCTTTCTCGAACTCCTCATCAGTCTCAGCTTCAGACCCATCTCCTACATCAACGTGATTCTTACTCGCAAGCAAACTGGCGACTTTCTGCTCAAACCGTTCCTCCAGACTCTTTATCTCGGCCTTGAACTCAGTCTTCGCAGCCTTGACATGCTGAATGCATCTAGTCTCCACTGCACGCAGTTCATTTGCATGTCGCAGCTCCAAGTCTTCAGCTTGGGCCAGCCGGCGGTTGAAACTGGTCATCTCACTCAAGACCTGAGAGATTTTCATCGACTTGGGTGGACCGCTAGTGTTCTGTGCCGAGCTGGTGCCTGTTCCTACACCCCCTGGAGCTGTCGTCAGTCGGGGATCTATGATGGGAACAACGGATGCCGGCCGCTGGAGCTCATGTGAAGATAATCCTGGTGTCGGCGCTGGGACAGACATTGGACGCCCATCTGACATCCCTGTAGGGCCACCTTGGTACATAGCCCTTCCCATCTCGTGGGAGCCAACCATTCCACTGTGTGCATGGCCTACTGGTGTGCTGGAATGGCCATACAAAGGAGGGGGAGGATTGAAGTTGAAGTTATACTCAGGGCTCGACATGGGACGTTAACGTTGTGGTGGGGAGTTAGTAGACGTGTCGTTCTGCTCAATAACCTTGTCATCCTTATGTACAACATGGCCAGGATCATTCTTCCTTATAATCAAGCCCACTGCACACAAATCCGAGCTGCTGTGTGTGATTTCAAGCTACCGTCGAAGTGTGATTGTTGTGCAGTGTCTACGTATGGAAATATTGCGTGAATTGTGGGGAAAATGTAAGGTAAAAATGTGATAGATTGTGGGCAAAGCGTGTAATTGTTGGCAGATTGCCTGATGAGCGAATGTACCAGAAAACTTCATGATATTGTGGTATATTTTCATGCTTCACCGACATTTTACCCACCTCATAATTCATGCGTTTGTGCTGTGTAAGCTTTGCCAGCGCATGATAAGCATTGCCAGCCATTCATTCGATCCCGTCGTCCATGAATTGATCTCTGTGGTGACCCTCTCAAGTTGAAGATACACCTTATCCAATACATAGTAGTCATTGAAGTTGAGGCCTGAGGTTTGAATGTTCCAGTAGGCGTCGAGAAAAATTCATCGGCACGAGTTGTCTGGTACCTTCGTCTTGCAGGTAGTAATCAGACAATTGTGAATGACTTGCTTGACACGTACTTCAGGTTGAGATACAGAATCACGTGCCGTTTTGCGTTGAACGCGTCTACATAGAATTTCTCAGCTGGGGCTATATACGACACGTGGTACAGGGTGCACTCCCTACCTCCAACCACTTTGCGCAATCATGAATCGACGACATGGGATGGAGAGCAAGCTCGGGGTTGGCGGCGGCACAGTTAGCATAGAAGCTCAGAACAAGTGTGGATATATGAATTATGTTTGCATCTGATGAATTGCTAATGAACTGCGACTCTTTCAGTCTCGATAGAGCTGAAGATTTATGCCGCAGGAGGAAACCAGCGAAAGCTTTACCCTTTCTTCTTAAGGCTATGGAGGATGGAAACAATCTAGATGCTTTCGTTCAGGCTGCTTTCCTGTTTCCTCTGCCGGAAGCGCTGAAGGCATTGGAGAATGCGGAGGCCAAGGGTGAGTCTGTTCACGGAACTGTTAGCTTTGAAAAACAATCAATTATTCTGTACAGGTAGAGAAGGATTGAAACAGCGTTTGGGTGCGACTTGTTTCGATGATGGCAGCAAGGAAGTTGGAAAATTTTATAGCATACTCGAAACGCGCCCATATATGCGCGTCCTACAGGCTCAAGTCCGACTCTACTTTGAAGCCGGCTTGTTTGGTAAATCTTCGTATGTGTTTCCTTGTGTGCTCTTTGTCAGTTCTGATACACCATCAATTAATGAAGGGACACTATGATTGAGATGCTGCGTCTGTGCCCGGGAGACAACATGTCACAACGAACATGGCTTGGATCTATGCTTTTATCTGCAGGCCGAACAGCCGATGCCTTGTCGTTCGTAAAACAATGGTTGGCTCATAATCGGCGACAGACGCCTGCACGAGGTGGAACCATATTTCAAACGCCTACTTCAGATTGCCTATCATCCGAACACGAACAAGCGCTTATGAAACGCGGCGATGGATCGATGCTGCACACAGCAGCTTTGGCCTGCTTCAGATTGTGGGGCGACTGCCCCGTCGCTCGGCAATACCTTCGGTTGGCTGCTCATGCCAATCCAACTATCCTAACCAAAATTCTAGCAAAAATAGACAAGCCTCGTATGGCCATATCACTACATCTTATCCTGAATTCTCACTAATTATTTTCAGGCAGCCTTAATAACAACCCTCGTGGATTCAATAGTCCCGAAGAGGCTCAGGATTATCTTTGGCTGACCCAGGACCTGTGGATGGACCCGGCGGTATGGAAATGGGCAAACGATGATGTGGATGCCAAGAAATCACTACTGAAAAGTTGTTCAAATGTTAACTGCGGTGCTGTTGAACAAAATGTTACGCAATTTAAGCGATGTGCCGCATGCAAAGAAGTAAGAGCTCCAATAGGACGTGAATCAGGCACTGACAAGTATTACAGGCGGTTTATTGTACCCAGGAATGCCAGAAGAGCCATTGGAAAGCCCATAAGCCTAGTGAGACACAGTTGATATCGTGTTTTGCGCGACTTAATTACTCTGATCGCAGCATGCAAGCAGCAAAAACAGATTAAAGACATGGTTCGCGCTTACCAAAAAGGAAAGCCGATCCCGGATGGTGCACATATGGCCTCCGCAGATTTTGCTAATGGCATGTCCTTCATTAACTGGGCCTAGCCATAGTTACTGGAAATGTCAAGTTTTACAGGTCTTACTGGATTCCAGCTGTATGTTACCGATTACATTATATTGAATTTCATCACACATGATGTGATTGACGGATGCCTTGACACAGCCAACAGAGTGAAATGAAGTAAGAATACGAGACAGGGTCATCATGCACCGACCACGTATGCAACCCGACCCAGTTCGTTACGAATTTGTGACGATGACGAGTCATCGGAACGTGCTAGATCGGTGTCCGCGTTACGGGTCTTTGACAAAGATTCAACAGAAGATCGAGACTCCAGTTTTTCCAAGGCCTTAATGACAAACTTGACGTGGGCATTGTAATTCATGGTTGCAGTTAACGAATCCCTATAAATTTGCAGTCACATTTGAATCCTCCCTAGTGAGCGTGCATGATTTTACCTGATTATGCCTTCATTGTCGATGACAAAAGTTGTTCTGGCATCGGTGAATCCTAGAAGGCCTTTACCGACATGAAAAGCTTGGTATGCAACGTGCTTCTCGTCGCTCAAGACAGGATACTGTACACGCAACAATCAGCTGGACTGTAACGCTTCAAAATCTCAAGACATCTCACTGTAAGTTTCTGACTTTCAACAAATTGTTTCTGCTTTGACACAGGATCGGGACTTATCCCGATGACCTGTACATCAGTCCGCTTGAAGATCTCTTTCTCTGCAAATCCATGCTCAATACATAGTACACACCTATGCAAGAACGTGAGAGTACATACCAACTAATGCATCACGAAATTGACAAGCCTCGCGAGTGCAACCGAATGTTCCTGTGCAACAAACGGATGAACACAACACATCGGGCCGGAGCATGTGAATGCGCGAGTGCTTACCAGCCTCTGGATAGAAGAACAACGCAATAGGCTTCTTCACTCGCACCCCCTGTTCTTCAGGGGGGAATTTGAACATGTTTCCGTTCGCGTCGGGGATGGAGAATTCTGGCGCAGCCTCATTGATAAGAGGATGAGGCGCCATTGCAATTAATCAGAGGGAGCACAAGGACGAGTAACAAGCCAAGGGTGCTGAGTGGAGTTCCGAGGTAGTCACGGTAGTGACAAATTTAGGCAACCCCCTGATATAGACCTAGTAGCCCAATCTCACGTTACTTCTCCATAAGCAGTAGTTAGGGCCAGGGCAGCAAGTACTGGGGCCAAGCCAGCTGCTCCAACTCTTGTTGCGGGAACCTCGGTTTTCACGCTTGTCCTTTCCAGGTACATCCCAGTCAGACTATACCATATGTGTGGCATTCGATTTATGTATCATAATAATCCGCTCGCCCTGCGAACTGAGTAGTATTGTTCATATTCATAGCAGAGAGTAAACGACATTTGGTGTATTTTTTTGCCTCATTTGTCGCTGACAATAACGTCTGAGTCCGAATGTCGTGACAATTCCGCACTCGGGAGAGCTGTGTACAGTCACCATGTGTAAATGCGTCTGTGCGAAGGTCAAGTATAGCGTATTGGAGAGTGAGACTTCACGCACAAATCTGTCCATTTTTCAGAACCAGCGTTCATTACCAAGAGCATAGGGAGAACCATTCTGAATTCCAACAATATTTGCCGTGGAAAGAGCAAGAGGACGCCATACCAGGATGTTGAGCTGTGAGAGAATCACCTGACAGGTTGAAATTACAATCGCAGCGCCAGGCGTTCCATATTGCTTGAGTATTCGGGAACGGGTCGGCCAAAGTGAAGGAGCTCGAGTGGCGCGCGCACATGGCTCGACAGGAATTGCTTCCACAGGTAGATGAGCTGCTGTCCATGGTCACATGTATCTGATATCTTGATCAGGTGGTCGTAAGTTTAACTGGAGCAGAACAGGTTAGAGCACATCGGCTCGGCCACATGCTCCCCGTGCACTCATTTGCAGTCCCTGCCGAGTCGACTCATCATAATATACCCGCATTACGAGACAAATCATTCACCAGGTTGTGAACGACCGACGGAGCGTCCGACACTGGAAGACACGAGGCATTAAGAATTAAACGATGCGCTATCAGGAAGGAGGAGGAAATTTGTGCCAAGGTCTTGGGGTGTGTACAAGAGAGACTGAAATAACGTTCTCATAACGGTTATCATCGCGTTCACGCAAATAACAGGAAGCAACGCAACATCTAGACGAAATGATAAACCAAATGCCGAGGAAACCATCAAGTGCCTTGTGAATACATAGATGGCAGTCGTGAACAAGTGCCATAGGTCAAAGTCAGGTTCATAATAGACAAGCAAGCACGTCAGACTTGGGAGCGACTGCGACAAAACCGCGATGCTAATCAAACACAAAAATATGAGATTATGATAGCACCTTGATAGCATCGACATAGTACGCGAATTAAATTGTATGATTTCATTCTCATGGTTTGGGACCCATGGCCTCTGAAGACCAATTAGAAGTATATTCCAACTTGGATAATGATGAAACGTACCTGCATTCAACTCGGCAAATCGCTGCCCCACCCGCTCAGAGTGTTTCAAAAATTTGTCCGCGCAATTCATAACGCATTGCTCCTGCTCAAAAGTTAAACTTGAATTGCGTAAAGATAGATATGAAGGGCTATCACTTCTTTCGAAGACAATGCTTTACTCGTGAAGTCATTACAACATGAGCTGAAGCATCTTTCCACGAGGCCTGAGTATAGACGTAGGAAGTCTTGCATCTGACGGGGTAGTATAATATTCAGACTCTGCTGAAGTGTGCATGACGAACCAATCAATACCTGTTTTTTTTCAATAATTTTGGTCATATGGGCTTGTTCAGCAGAGTTAAGCTGTGAGAAATCCATGACTGAAGATGGCGGAAAAGACGAATGACACAAGAACGTTGGACCGTATCTACGCAGATGGTTGGTTGAACGGAAGAACGAAAGTAAATTCTTTTCCGAGGAATAACTATGAAAGTGTAAATGGATGACACGTGCAAATAACGGTGTGAATTTACTTTTTTGGTGCTGCCATCAACATTGCAGAGATCATGATGACTCGACCAAGATCTCTTCATCAGACTCACTCGCCATCCAAGGAGGAATTCTCTCATTCTACCTCTTCAAGCTTATCGCAATTCTCACAAGATAGCCTGATCAGTGGTATTGATTCCGCACATCGTACTTATCATCCTCATCCAAAAACCTATATAATTCAATGCAAGAAAACGGTAAGCTCTACATCCTCGGTCATCTTCAACAGATACCTATTCACCTTCTTTTCAAGTGGATCTCTCAATGGCTCTTTCTTTCAAAGAAGCACTTCAACGGCTTGAGAACCGTCGCGTCAAAGCGACGCGTCCGTTGATTCCACCTCAAATTCTGCAGGAAGACCTCCCTTTGTGCGTACTTTTACTTTTTTATGATGATATTCTAACGCATATGCAGGACTTTTCTTGCTGCGAACACCGTCGTTGAGGGACGCCGGGCAACCGAAAATGTACTCAGGGGCGACGACGACCGGCTGATGGTGGTGGTTGGGTATGAACTATCTATGCGCAGTTGAGTTTTGACTGACTTGCAGTCATCAGTCCCTGCTCTGTTCATGACGTTGGTGCGGCTATTGAGTACGCCAAACTGCTCAAAGCCTATGCAGACGTGGCGAAGGACGACTTGCATATCGTTATGCGTGTGTATTTTGAAAAACCTCGGACGACTGTCGGATGGAAAGGTCTGATCAATGATCCGTAAGCGTGTTTCCGATTTTTTTTACGATCAACCAGTGTTAATAATGAGAAAATAGCGACATGAATGGTAGTTTCCAAATCAACAAGGGTCTGCGCATCGCGCGCACCCTCCTTTTAGATATCGCCAAACTTGGTGTGCCTGCTGGCTGCGAGTTCCTCGATACAATTTCACCTCAGTACACTGCCGATTTAGTATCATGGGGAGCTATTGGCGCCCGCACCACGGAATCTCAAGTGCACCGAGAGCTAACCTCTGCACTGTCGATGCCCACTGGATTCAAGAATTCGACCGACGGATCTGTTAGCATTGCGATAGATGCATCGCGTGCCGCTCGGAGTGGCCATGTCTTCCTCAGTGTGGGTAAAGAAGGCCTTAGCAGTATCATCGAAACCGAGGTACGGCAATTTAACCTTTCAACGCCTCGACAGCAAGTAACTTCTTTTGGTAGGGCAACCCAGACACACATGTAATCTTGCGTGGTGGCTCTAAAGGCCCTAATTATGCCGCAGAATACGTCCGTGACTGTGGCGAGAAGCTTTCTAAAGCTGGTCTTCCTTGTAAAATCATGGTAATTTTAAGGTGTTATACCCAGGATCTCACCATCATTAATATGGTCCAAATTCAGATTGATTGCAGTCACGGAAATAGCCAAAAACAACATCGTAGGCAGATAGAGGTTGTGGAGGATATCGTGAGCGTTCCCCGATTTTTTATCTATTTTTATTTACTATCCATCCAGGCGCAACAATTGGAGAGTCAGGACACGTCGGCGTTCATTATGGGTGTCATGCTTGAATCTAATCTCGTCGAGGGACGGCAAGATGTACCGTCGAGTGGTCCAGCTGGCCTCAAATATGGCCAGTCAGTCACCGATGCTTGTTTGTCCTGGGACATGACTGTCCCCGCCCTTGAGCGTTTGCGTGAAGGTGTTCGCGCTCGCCGAGAATTGGTTTCTCGAAAATACAAAGGCTTGGAAATTCTGGCTAACGGCGTGAAGGAACTGAAGCTCAACGATGCCGGTGGCATTGATGTCGTCAACGGCCACTGATGTGGTGTGCGTTGTGTATTGGTTTTACTGTTCATCACCGCATGTTATGAGTTATTTATTTTCAATCACATAGATATCAAAATGTACACTATTTGATTTTTAAAAAGGCCCAGTCTTTCAGCAGTGTTTGCAGTAAGGTCTTGCTGTGACATTTGCGCATTGCGACCGACTGGGAAGCATCTTCTGATAAACGCCCGTGCCCATCTTTAGCCGACCTGTCACCTTCATGAACTTCGTGAATAACCCAGTGTCACGGATCCATAGTTTACAATTTGGTGGAGGTTGGCATAGACTACGGACAAGTTCGTGCTCTTGCGAACCCGATGAACCAGTGGTTACTCCTGCAAAGTTCAAGCCACTTTTTGAACTGCGAACTTACTGGCACTATCGCACGTTATTTTTCCTTCTGGTCTATTAGCATTATACTCTCCTCGGCATCAGGCATAATTCCAATTATTGTAACAGCGCACGCCAGGTGGCAGAACCGAACCCAAAGCACAGACCACTCGCTTGACGCCCATACATATGTTTTCGTTTCACTTCATTTTTTTTTTGCAGAATCAAGCTCTTCTTCCAGTCAGTCACTGACATCTGAGATCATGCTCAACACCACACAGCTCATCATTAGATTAGGTTGTTTGTTCTCTGTCTCGTCCGAAATTCTGGTCTACCACAAGTCGGAAACTCCTGTCGACATCCATATCCGTCGCGCATTCACCGAAGCTATTGTAAACAATTCGTTGTATTTGGTTTATACTTCGCGTGACAAAAATACTTCCGCTACGATTCGCTCGATCCTTACCAACATGACAACGAAGATCAGCCTTTGAGCAATATTAATATCACTCGAGGGTAGTCACGAGTCTTTTACTCCCAAGATCCAACTCAATGAGCTGGCACAAATATATCCTCAGTTAAGGCCTGACTAGCTATATAGGCCTGACTGGTCGAGTCTTAGTGGCAGGCGCCCGAGTTTGTCCATTCTTGGCATTTCCACGCTGTACGCGATTCGAGCCTATGTGGTATGTCCGGCGTTTTTTTTTTCATCCAAGGGAAATACTATACTCTATTATATTTCTCATAGATCTCTAAAAGCAGATAACCCACCGATCCACTCGCGCCATATCTTGTAATCCCCGCGGCGAGTCTCTATTCGTTATTTATGTTGCGTGTGTTCTGTTGCAGAACATATAGTCCACAACTGCTCTTCTACAGGTATGTAATTCCAGGAAACTGGTTAGATTGCGATCTTCCTGATTACTGATAAGACTTAGCTTTGTGGGGTATGCATCGTTCGGGTAAGGCAATTACTGCCAGCACTTAACCCTCTCTAATTTTGTTCAGAGCGGTCTCATTAGGCACTCAAGTGACTTGCCGGACCTCTCGTTGCTTGCCTCTACGCTTAGCATCTCGTTTTCTGACACCCTGGTTGATATCGTAAGTCATAAAATCTCACACTTGGACTAAAGTTCCGAGTAGAGTCCGCTGTACACACAGGTCTACAAATCACACTATCCGTCATTTTTCGATGTTATCAACCTGCTCATCTTCACTGTCGGCTGTCTTACTCATTTATCGTTCTATATTTTCAGCGTAACCTTCTTTGACACTGGAAGTCATAGTTTTGGATCGCACTGGCTCTGTCATGTCTATCGGAGGCCGGTCGAGACACATCGACACTCTATATCATATACTGTGAGTATTTTGTGTATCATGCGTGTCTCGTGCTTAGGCCAGTATATTACGATGTCATTCTAGAAAATATCATGACCGTGCTCGCCTCGACCCTTGTCGTTTTCTCGCTAACTGCAGGTTTCCTCAATGGGCCAGGTGTATTCATAGGATGTCTTCTCGCATTAACAGCAGCGGGCGTATATGTCTTCAGCATAAGACGGACCGCGGAGGAAGATGTTGGAGTAGGCTAACTTCACAGATGACCTACTCTTGAGCTGATAAAAAAAACAAGCTTCCGAGTTGGTACCCGGCCGTATTTGCGGTGGCATTGGTTAGATATCTGCTTCTTGTATCATTTGCGATGACGCATGAGAATGTATGGACATCACGCGCCCCGAACTTGCAGTAGGCCTTCACCTCGGAGTCTGAGCCAGGCACTTGTCGTCGCCGGTTTTCACCGTCTCGTTCGCATAGGAAGACACTGACAAATTATAACCGCTTCGACAACATCCTGCTAGCAGCCTTCTTCAGCCACACTCGTTACGACGCCAACCTAAATTACCACCGAAAAGTATATTCCGATTATTTTCCAAATGTGAGTGCTGCGCGACCAAGTCTTAGGCAGGTTCACATACCTGATAGTAAATTCTCTACATTGGACCTGCTTCCCGCGAAGACTCCGGCTTTGATCACTCCTATGATGTCTTCGTAGGCTCGTACCATTCTGATGAGGATCTAACTGATCCATCATATTATAGGATGGCAGGACGTGTGTGCACTCCAAGCATTTTAATTTGCATGCTTGGTACTCATCAGTCACATAGATGGGTCATCATATGCTGTACACTGCTCTCCAGGAGCAAGACTGTTATGATGGCTACCTTTGGGTGCCGCTTGACACATTGCTGAATATTCCACGATTGGAAAGGTTTGACCAGGAACTTTTTTGGTGCCATTAACCATGGGGCGTGTCTGTTTTTAACCCTGCACAGGATAACAGCCTCAGCCCTGGGCTTGCATGCTCCCCCTGTCAACATATCCCCGGATACGTCCATCAAGTCTCACGGAAACTTGAATGGGATGGGGACCCGACTCGTGGTACGTGATATCCTGATAAACTCTCATTATATTTCTGATTATCTGTTGCAGATTAATTTACAAGGTGTTCCCCTGGGCTTATCTGATAGTTATCGCACATCTATAGCAATCCACACAGTGGGAGCTGGAGCCTGCATGGAAGCTTTCCAGAAAGTACCCGTGCACTTGAGAGAACGCCTCGCTGCATTCACCAATGGTGAAACGCGCCTCATCGGAGGCTTTGCAGATACGATGTACATCCCAGGGTGGCGCCTCAGGATATTCATGGAAGTATTGGGCCTGTTTCTTGAAACGATTTGCTTCCTTGAGATTGCTGCGCCTACAACACTGCACTTGGTCGCACCTCGCCATGAGCCGATTCTCTTTGTAGACCATGTGAGGCTTGGCGTGCTTTTAATATCTGTAATGTGTTGACCGATCGTGGGATGATAATGGTGGATGTTTCAGCCGCCATCTAATGCATCTTTTGTGAAGCAGAAGTGGGAGGAGGGATACGAGGTGGATACGCTTCATACTTTCCATTGCGGCGAGCACGATGAAGATAGTATGTGGATGGCCAACTTCGATGTCTGTTGAGGGAGTCGGTGGAAAGGTAGCAGATTGTCTTTCCTGTTAGGCGAGGTGCTTTGTTGGGTCGTAGGTTCATACTAACAGTAACATAGGAACGAGACGCTTGCCAGATGAATGGAGAGCCGTGCCTCGATCATTAGTTTCCCCCAGTCAGACCATAACAGAAGGAATGTTCATTCTATGTCATATACTTCGACTGAGGGAAGGTCGAAACTCCTTCTGATACTCGTAACTTAAGTACTAGTAATACTGAACAGAGCAAATACAGCATAAATACATCTATGTGCATTAAGAGGGCGTGTCCTTGAAACAATCCCCAACAATGTTATTCCACATCAGAGACAGCATCACGATACATGGAGACGATCTTGCAAATCCCAGGACAACTCTTGAGCATGACTCGCAGTAAAATTATTGCAGCTTGAAATGACCACCGTCGCTAGTGTAGCATTTGGCGTTGCATGATCCGTGTAGTGAACGCGTGCACTCAATGTTTTCACTAGCGCGTCCCCCGAGACCTGTTGACAACTGTACATCTTGAGAACAGAAAGCTGGGGCAAGCGTACGCTCATCCGCTCCCCATCCTGCCCATCTCCTCCAACAGCAAAAGGCATGAACAGTGCAACCACCGAATCCGACATATCAGACCCGACGATGGAGAACTGTTTCAGGTCGGGCAGCTTATCAAAGACCCAACGGAAGTCCTTGGTACGCATATCTGATAAATCCATATCTAGGATCTCAAGCGGGGGACTTGAGCGCAATAAAAGTTTGCGGATACCCATGCCGGTGTAAAGGTCACTGTGTGGGGACTGGGAAAAGTCATATGCCTCGTCATCGCTATCACCTTCTTCAGAGACGTGGTATGGTGCGAGTGCGTAGTCTACGTTGATGTGACGCAAATAAAGCTCTCGCAATGTGGGGAGGTAAAGATGCGAGAGGATGCTGCGCTGATTGCAAATTTCGTCTAGGAGTAGCGTGTGTAATCGCGGAAGAGCGATGACAGGGGGTGGCGCGTCAAGAATACCTTCATCACTGGTCAAACCGTGAAAGTATAAATGCTCCAAGTTTGGGCAATAGGCAAGAAAACGAAGGAGGTCCGGTGATCGGGTGGAGTATTCAAATGTGGTCTCTGAGATGTTGAGGGATGTGAATAATAAGGGGTTAACCATTTCTGCATGGGGCAGTTTGGTCGTTGCTACTTTAATGGATATGTGACGGTATGTCGTGCTTCCGCAGGGGAAAAAGATGATATCATCTTCATCATCACCTGCGACGTCCTCGAAAGGAGTCTTGAGGATGATATCGAGATGATGTAGTATACGACGAGGCGAGGACAGGGTGAGATCTGATAAGGATGTCTCGATGGTTCTTCCATCATAAATGATAGTGCAGCGCATCCAACGGGCAAGATTAGGGAGGAAGCATGACATGATGGGTAGCAGTCGCTCGAAATTGGTTAGCTTGAGGACTACATTGAATGGAAGAGGCGAAGAGCGAGCGATCCATAGCTCTGCCTGTGCATGGATGGAGGACATGGTGCGCCTCGAGTCTAGTATGACGATCATCTGCCATATGCTGGGTGACGATATGATCAAGTCTCTCCATAAACAGCAAACTTTGGATAGCGTGAGGGGGATGTGCCAATCACCTGTGAGGCTGCAAGTTGAAAAAATCTCGATGAGTAATTCTGGAGGTAAAGACGAAAAACTAGGGAAACTGCGAGTATCATTGTCAACAGTGGATATGATCATGGTGTTGTGGGTGCACAACATCAGATGAGAATCCGCATGATAACATGCAGTTTACGTAAGCAGAAGTTTGATCTTCTTCTTGAAGTCGTGGTTGTTGATGAGGCGCGTGTAAAGATCTGCTAGTTAATCAAATGGGGTTCAAACATTCTTGCCTGCACTTGAATGCAACGTGCACCCAAACGTGTGCAAAAATATTCGAATTGCGAGCGACACGCCTACATTGATCATCTTCTGCGATGAAGATAACGGTAAATCATGTCGTTGGATGGCGAGTTGCTCAACCCTCTGTCGACCATTATGCATCATGATCAATGTGTCGAGTCTAGCTGAATGTTGATTCGATTGTTTCTCATTGTAGACGCGAAGCAATTGCAGACTTGCTGACTAAGCTTGAAACTGCACAGCGGTGGCTGAATTTGAACTCAGTGTTGAACTCTAATTCTCAGAGTCGTACACAAGCCGCCAACCGTCGCGCGAAACGTTCCGCGTTACTTTCCTCAAGGTTATTCACGGTCGTCTTTCCCACTATCAAATATGCCAGGAGTAAGAGATATCAGGTATGTCATTGAACTCTATCGAATCGGCCCAATGACTTAAGCGTGAATATCACTTGCAGTGCCGAGGCTTTCATTGTTGCATATGCTTCCCATCTCAAGCGGTCGGGAAAGCTTGAGGTCCCTACATGGGTCGACATCGTTAAAACCGGGTCTTTCAAGGAGCTCGCACCTTACGACCCAGACTGGTACTACGTCCGTGCAGGTGCGTTGCGTTCAGTACCCTTGATCAGAGAACAGATTTAAAGAGCGATCCTAACCAGCTGCTGTTGCACGACACATCTATCTCCGCAAAGACGTCGGTATCGGTGCATTGACAAAACTCCATGGTGGCCGCAACAGACGCGGCAACCGCCCATCACACCACGCCGACTCCTCTGCCTCTGTCCAAAGAAAAGTCTGTCAATCGCTAGAGAAGATTGGTGTCTTGGAGCAAACCGACAATGGTGGACGACGGATAAGCCAAGACGGCCAGCGGGATTTGGACCGTATCGCAACTGCTGTCGTTGAGGCTGCCAAGGAGGAGGAGGATGAAGAGGAGGAAGGCGAAGAGGAGGAGGAAGAAGAGGAAGAAGAGTAAACTGATATCCACCTCCACTTGCTAATCCTGCATTGTCGCATGCCCTGCGCGTGGTCACCATGGATATTATGACGATACGGTATGATGCATGCATATCTTTAAAAAATATGGCACTTCACTGCTTTCCCTACCACCTAACACTGTCCTGCTAATGCTATGGTTGCTTACTATCTAGTGAGTGCTGTCAGTTTCGCCGCTTTTGTACTTTGAGGCGTGGTTGGACGCTGATAGCCGTTCAAATGTTACACTGAGTCCAGGTTGAATAACATACGTGTCAGGTTTCTCTGCCGAATTTAAGTGAAAACGTGTCACATCAGCCCATAACGATTTCGACCGTGACGATCGACGTGCTTGCCTGACCCCCTTTCGAAAGCCAATATGGCCTCCCATCAAGGAATGATCATCAACTTTAGCAAGAATTCCAGTGAATTGAAAACATGATCAACTCTTCGTCAATTCCCCTCTTGGATTAGAGAAGTCCAACGTGCAATTACGGTACATCTCAAGCACACAGGTGTACCGACATTTATTGCTTGTTTCTCAGCTCGTGTCTGGCCAAATTTCACGAACAATCTCGTATTCCGTTCCTATTGTATCGATTGTCAGACTTGTCTCGTCAACATGTCAAGTGATTCGTTGTAACCCAATCATTTGCGATTTACATTTGACCTTGGCCACCGGACCTTTCATCATTGGACGGAGTTTTCTTGTTCGTCAAAGGCCCAATTCTACTACATCATCTGGAAGACTAACCAGTAGTAAATTCAGCACTAGTACTGTGGATATCTACAAATGAGCTCGAGCCCTAGACCAGTCTATGCTCCTCCTGAAGGGTATACTTGGACCAGCTCCAGTATCAGCCTATATCACGATAAATCGCCGCGAGATCAACATAGCATGTTGAAACTAGCCGGGAAGTATGCAGGACTTGCAGGAACTGCGGTTGGGAGGGAACGATTCAGTCTGAGGCAGATTTGATTACTTACTATTGGGTATCCGAGAAATAGGTGCAGACGGGAAGACTGGTGCACGAGATGTGGAGCACCACGATTTATGGTCAAGGTATTTTCTACTGCTCGAGATTAAATAAAGGCTTCATGGCATAGCGTTGGAAGCAACCTAAATTGAGGAGGTTGAGGAAATCAAATACACTCTCGGCATGAACAAAAGACAATAATCACTACAAAATAACCAGATGCAAAGATAAAATAAGTATCCATATGCTGCAGCGCAGCGTTCATGCACAAAAAAAAGTACGAAGCGAGCCTACAATGGAAGAGGTCGTGACTACACGTTTGGAGCATTTGATGGGATAGGACTACTTGCAAGAGGGGTATCACGGATGTTGGGGTGGCAGCAAGCTGAGCCTGCGATAATAACGCCTAGGTCTAGACTCAGCCTTGCAATTGGCCTTCCTGCTGCTGTGTTGGTTGAGTATTGGCATCAGCGTGTTGAGATGCGGCGTGCGCAACGGAGAAAAATCACGAGATGAACCAACAACCGGACGGGTAGTGAATGCGCATGTCATGGACATGGTACAGTAGGATTAGCACCTGAGGCAGGCAGCATCGTGGACGACTCCTGTCCATGTGATTGGTTTTGTTTTTTGTGGCGACGGTGGAGAAGTAAATATAACCTGGAAGTAAATCATTAAACCACAGCGATGGAAAATGCATGCGAAGAAATACATACTTCTCTATCCTTGGCTGCAGCAACATCGACGATACGAGGACCACGAGAAACGAAGGACCGTCCTGGGCGTTGGTGGAGTTCGGTTGCATCATCGGTATTGCGGCGAGAGTGGCGAAAAGGCAACCAAAGAACGCACTCGCACTCCCAAAAGAAGATGCAAGACGGCGGCGGCGGCGGCGGGCAGAGGAACGGTGATGGCTGCCGTACGTTCTGGAGGACTGAGATCAAGAGGTTAGAACAAGAACCGATTAAAAACGCTGATGACGCACATGTCACGTTGTCGAAAAAGCCTGGCCGAAATTCATCATGCTCGGCCTGAATAGCATCTGCCTATATAGAATATCAAGGTTACAATCATTAGGAAGGTTGGGAAGAAAATCACGTACATCTATTAATGATTCTGGGGCTGCAACCTGCAAACAGGGAATTAGTGTAGTTTTGAATGAAGAATCATAGTATTTACATTAGATAAAGATTGGAGGTCTTCAAGGCCAACTTCTTTGAGGATGGCGTAAAGTTGGTTTTGCTGGATATCCTAATCGGGCCATACATATGAACTGGGTTGAACCTCTCTGTCCGACGTCCATGCCAAGCTCCAAACTCCATTATCTTGTTTGAGCGCCTTGAACAGTTTGCTTGTCTTGGCATCCCATATTTTGACTGCATGATTTTCCTCGACGTCGAGTCCGCCCGTTGCACTTTTTGTTGCGCCGGGTGAGTATATTACCGCGTTCACCCAATAGTGCCCGGTTTTGCTTGTCAGGACCATTTCGCCACTCTCGACATCCCAGACTCTTGTCTTCCCATCCCAGTATCCGCCCACCACTTGATTTCCATCTGCATTCCAGCACAATGCACACCCACTATCGATGTATTCTGTCCATTCGGCGATGATCTTCTTCGTCTCGATGTCCCACAACCTCACTTTTCCGTCATTGTGTCCACTTGCAACTGTCTTGCCATTGGGAGACAAATTTATGGACAACACTCCTGCATTAATCTCATACCGCCAGTCTTCACCTATCTGTGTGCCGCTCTCTAGGTCCCATAGTCGGAGTGAGCCGTCATACAAATATATGATGATGCAACATCCACCAGGCAAATGCACAACGCCATTTACCCAGTCTGTGTAACCTCGCGACTTCCCACGTGGCGTAACTGCTGGCGTCTTACTGCCGGAGGAAGACATGATTGGCGTTCAGAGTCTCAATAACGGCATATCGGGGACAATGTGTGCCAGAGAAGTCTGCTAGGATATTGGAGTTAAACCGTGTTATCCGGCAATGATAATAATTTCTGGTGAGTTTAGGGGGTTATATTCCGTCTCTTTATCGTTTGTCAAAAGCACACGAGCCATTGCTTATGAGACAGCTCACTTGTAGGAATGCAGTCCTCGCCTAGAAAACAACTTCGGGACTGTATATGCACCAGTTGTTGTGCTGTTTTTCGAGAATGTACAAAAAATTCTGCAGGTCACTGGTAAGTAAGTGGCCAACAGAAGAGCCTGGAGTACCACTCATGGGAAGTACGGTCTGGACGGACTTAGTACTCGATAGCGAGCGATCAGAGGACGTCTGGTTGGGAGTTGAGGAAGCTGGACACTCGTTCGTTCAAGCCATATTTTAAGGTGTGTCTGATGCATCATCCTCGTGTTCGCCTCATAGCTTATTGCTGCGTAGATCAAGCGCTCAGATCTGTGACCAGTGCTACTTGATATGTGTATTCCTATACATCAGGACCATGCTGATAGTTATAGCAAACATTTGACGGTATGCCTCCCTCTTCACTTCGCACGTTTCTGTATGCAAGCAGCATGCCAATAGTATTAGTACTCATGGTGGAGTCGTCATCTACCAAGAAAGTCATGGTGAATGTCAAATGCTTGCCCTCCGTGACCTCAGGTCGCTTCGTGCGAAAGTTGACACTCCTGTATAGCCTCTTTTTTTGACTTCCTACACCGTAAATTTCAAGCCTCGATATAAACCAAATGATGTGCTATTCTTACATTATTTTAGTAGTGATTATGCAGACCTGTCAATCGGTGCGGCCTCAGTGTGAAGCTGATGTCCGGAATCATTCGATAAGGTCTACGAGCATTTGTTTCGTTCGTCGTATGTGCATTGTCTCATTGTCACATGCGACCGTGACGTTGCTATGCAGATACAGCCCCGTGCTCCAAGGGTGACGCTGCAGTGATACACGAAAATTGAACAAAAGCACGCAGCCCAATGGCGGACTCCCCCGACTCGTACATAACTGGCCGGTGATCCTGACTGAAGAGACTCTAAAATCAAGCTCCAACATGTATAAAAGCTTATCCGTGTCGTGTGCAAACGCACTTGGCAGCATGCAACGAGCACTTGTGCGAATAGTATCAGTTTTCGAGATCCGATACGAGATAATCGATGGATGGTTGATGGAGGTACGCGAGCTTCATCGAGGGTGGTCGTCTGAATGTTTTAACCCTTGAGTGCTTATCGGCATCCGGTATCAGTCCGGTGGCCTTCTGGGGCACGCTGCACAATCAAAGTTCAAAATGGTCCAGGATCGATGAATATCTGTTCGCCGCCTACCTAGAGAGGAACTTCGCTTTCTGGTACGCCCGGGTAAGCAACCGATCGACCAGTCCCTTTGCCAACACATGTTCAGGCCATTATCAACTTGTAATCACCTTATAAAGGCAGCACATTAGTGATTTCGTCGCTATACTTCTGACGATGTACGTGTTTCTCCTTTCCTGCGGTGTATCAAGGACCACCGATCTCATACCAAGAGATTGACCATCACCAAGTCCTGGACTCGACCAGCAAGCAGCCCACCGTGACACACGACCAAACGCTCAGCGCTCATCCTCCAGTGAACTGGAATCGAAATCTTTCGTTAGTCTCTTCCGTAGATTGGAGAAGTTCATGGTTGGGGTATATTGAGCCAGTGTTGAGCGCTCTGAGCACGCAGAGTTTTGTACCGTACCGACGCTATATATATCGCTTGTCTCTCAAGCTCTCCTCAGTAGATCACCATAAATCATCATATGCATCAGAGATTTTCACGTATGGCACACTACCATCATTGGATTAACCATTTTAACCAGAACAGTACGGATGATGACATGTTGTATTTGATGGATCCTCTTGCCGGGTGTTCATTGCGTTGATTATTAACAAGAGAGTGGCGGAATGAAGATCCGGACAGAGGATAAATTGTGTAGGAAAATAAACCATCATCTGCACTAGGTTCCGGGATGTCGTCCTCTTAAAATGTTCTTCTTGAAATGGTTGGCATTGTCGTATTCGATACATTACATGGGTTTCAAGACGAGGAAGCAAGACTGATGTACGTAGTTGGGAGATGATATGAAGAAAGAGATAAGAGTATAGAAGAACTAGACGTAGATATGAGATAGCTGTGCACCTGTATTAATCACCATTGGCGTGTGGGGGAGATGCACAACAAACAAACAGCACAAAGCGAGCTCCCAGTGGGAGAGGTTGTGACTACATGATCACTGCATTTGGTGCAGCAATAGTAGTAGCAGGGGCAGGAGGTATCGTGAATCTCAAGGAAGAGGCAGACTGAGTCTATGATGACGAAGCCTGGGCCTGTACTTGGCCTTGCTGCTGCTGTGTTGGTTGTGAATTAGCATCGGCATGTTGAGGAGATGCGCAGCAGAGAAAAAGCACGAGATGAGCCAACAGCCGGATGGGCGGTGAATGCGCATATATTGGTGTGCTAGAATTAGTACACGGAGCAGGTGGTGTCGTAGACGACCCCTGGCCGTGCGATTGGGTTTGATGCTGTGTTTTTTGTGGCGGCGGCGGAGCAGTAAATATGACCTGGACACTAATCATTAAACCACAACAATGGGAAACGCATGTGAAGAAATACATACCTCTCTATCCTTGACTGTAGCAACTTCAACGATACAAGGACCACGAGAGACGGAGGACCGCCTTGGGCGTTGCCGAAGTTCGGTTGCACCAACAATATCAATGCGGTGAGAACGGCGGAAGGGTGACCAAAGGCGACCAAAAAGACTCCCCAAAGAGGGTGCGAGAGGGTGGCGATGGCGGGCAGAGGAACGGTAATAGTTACCGTACGTTCCGGAGGACTGAGATCAAGAGGTCAGAATAGGAACTGATTAAAAACGCTGACGACGCACATAAGCACCATATGTCATGCCGTTGAAAAAGCCTGGCAGAAGTTCATCCTCGGCCTGCGCAGCATTCGCCTACAGGGTTATAATCATTAGCAAGGCTGGGGAACAAATCACGTACGTCCATTGACGACCATTGAGCTGGGACCTGCAAGCGGGAGATTAACTTAGGTTTGACTGAAGAACCATGAGCTTTACATCAGATAAAGGTTGGAGGAGGTCTTCGAGGCCTATTTCTTTGAGGATGGCATGGATGTCCCATATGTACGCATTGCTGCTTTTGCAACCAGTGACTAGCATCTTTCCATCAGTGGAAAGGACTGCGGAGTACAAAACATTTTCGTGCTGGAGGAGTGGTCCAACTGGGAGATTAGTATCGAGGTTCCAAAGACGCGCTGTTTTATCATTTGATGCAGTTGCAAGGAGACGTTCACTCTGAGATAAGGAGATGGCAAAGACAGCGCGTGTGTGACCCTCCAGGAAGGCGATCTCCTTCCAAGTGGCTGTGTTGAATATCCTAATCTGGAGTGAACCGGAGATAAGTTTCTTTCCGTCTGACGTCCAGGCCAAGCTCCAAACAGTATGATCGTGTTCGAGTGTGTTGAACAGCTCGCCCGTCTTTGCATCCCAGATCTTTACATTCTTGTCGTCTCCACCGGTTGCAATTTTTGTTCCATCAGGCGAGTATGTCACCGCTTCCGTGCACTTGTGCCCGGTTTTGATTGTCAGCACTGTTTCGCCACTCTCGACATCCCAGACTCTTGCTGTCCCATCCCAGGATCCGCTCACCACTTGATTGCCATCTATGTTCCAGGACAATGCACACACAATATTGGTGTGTCCTTCCCATTTGGCGATGACCTTCCTCATCTCAATGTCCCATAACCTCACATTGTTATCCATGCCCCCACTTCCGCTGGCGATAGTCTTGCCATTTGGAGACAATGCCATGGACCACACCCCTACGTAATTCCCATATCGCCAATCATTACCTATCTGTACACCGCTTTTTAGGTCCCATAGTCGGAGTGAGCCGTCCACTGAACACGTGAGGATGCGTTGTCCGCCAGGCAGGTGCACAACACCTCGTACCCAGTCAGTGTGACCTCGTATCGTCTTGTGTGCCGTGATCACTGTTATCATATCAGTGGAGGGCATGGTCAATGAGTCTAAACTACGGCAGATCAGAGACTATATATGCGAAAGAGCCCGTTGGGATCTTTGAGACTGTGTTATCTGCCAACCGTAATGATTACTGTTGAGTCCAGGGGCCTATCTTCTGTCTCTTTAGCACTTTTCAGAAGCATACAAGCCATTGCTAATGAAATAGCTCACTTGCTGGAATGCAGTCCTCGCCTAGTAAACAGCTTCGGGACTGTATGCAGAACTTGTTGCACCGTTGTTCGAGAATGCACAAAAGATTCTTGTGGGTCGCTGGTAAGCATGTGGTCAGCTTTAACCTACAGAAGAGCCTAGAATCTCTACAGGAAGCACCGTCTAGACGAACCCAGTGTTCAATCACCAGCGATCAAAGGGAGTCTGGTTCGGAATTCAATATTCAATGTTGAGAAGCTGGACAATCGTTCATTCAGACTATCTTTAAAGGTGCATCCTATGCATCCTCGTGTTCTCTTCACAGCTTATTGCTGTGTAGATCAGGTGCTCAGGTCTTCGACCAGTGCTATGTCCATCTTCCTATATGATTGATGGTTGTTACAAACAGCGTGCCGCACTCCCTCCCCACTCCATATGTTTCTTCCTATTTGTGTTTGAACTTGATGCCGTCAACATTTCAGGGTATATGCGAGCAGTGCAGCTTGCCAATAATATCACCACCCCCGGACGGAGTTATTGTTTCCAAAGGAAGTCATGGTATGTATCACTACTTCCCAAAATACATTTATTTACCACCTCAGGATGAAGACACTTGCGACGCTTCATTGCGAAAGTCGACAGTACGCTGTATTACAGTCCTGTCTAGCCGCTTCCCTTTTACATCTTACTACATAAATTCTGAGCCTCGCTCTCTACCAAATAATACACATACCATCGTCACACCATTTCATCTATGATATGTGCATTGTCTCATAGTCATAGTCACATGTAAAAGAGCGCAATCATGATGTTGCTACAGTGCATTTACTTACAATAGATAAGTGGGAGTAAGCCCACGTGTATAGGGCTGTGTAAAAAAAGAATGCTGCCCTCGTCCTCGATGAACTACTACTAAATGATGTTTCAGAAACACACTGAACTGATGTAGGAATAGCCTGACTTTGCACTCCTTCAAAACCCTGTGGTCTTCCTTCCAGCACAGATCGATCCAACCCATGATCGGACTGGTTGCCGAGGAGGTTGCGGTCCAAAGAAGCCAGTGCACCATGGAGGAAAGTGAACTCAGAGTACATACCTTTCTGTATTATTAGCCGTACTGTAGCAACCCCAACAACACGAGGACCACGAGCGAAGATGGTCCATCTTTGGCAGTCCGATTGTTCCATCCATCGGTATGGAGTGAGAGCAGTGAAAGAGTATACGTGAGTTTGCAGAAGGGCCCGGAGGAGCATGGCATGGGCCATCTGTAGAGGAATGGTGATTAGTACTGCGTCTGCTCAGTACTTGCTGACTGAGCTTAAAGCAAAAATTCGTTTCAAAGGCTGACGATGCACCAGACAAGCTGTATGATATAATCTGATAATCACTGCGGAAACGACTTTTAGTCGAACACTAAACGGAGGGAAAGCAGACGTGTGGCACAAGTATAAGCATATTCTAGCGGAGATAAATTTCTTTCCATCCGAGGGCATCTCGGACTTCGACTTTTCGCCCCGTTCACCCATGCTATTCTTAATCAATCTGAATTTTCTTACCTTACCTGTGTACTCTATCTTTTGCCCTATATCGCGGGGAAATCTATAAGGAGGATCTCCGCATACAACTTCTCAGAAATGGGCGGAGTATCGATCTCGTAGTAACTGTTATAGAGAGTACAGTTCCACAAAATCCGAAGGCCTAGATGAATGCGGGTCTACCATCGCTATTTCTCACTCCTAAAATACACGAGCTGCAGCATCACACCCTGTCCACTGACCCTAAGTCAAATCCTATGCAAGTACACGATCACCGAGCTGCACCTGACTCTCAACGCTGGAAATTGGAATCACGACAGCTATGGCATCCTCATGAAGCTAGCACCGGAGCCGAGCCATGGGCTTAGGTGAGCGCTAGTGAGGTAACAATCTGTGTATGCTCAATGAACAGCTATGACCAGACTCTGGTCTTTGAAAAACATTTTCAGGACTCTTTTGCAATTCTCTTGGGTCGCTAGATTCTAGACGAGCATTATCACCGACAATCGCCTTCCCTTCCGGGTCTACCCTTGCTTTCGTGTCACACGAATTTCGGCACACCTCGCTTTCTTCGGAGAGCGTCTACACGGAGAATCTAATGCCCTTTTTGAAGTTTCTTCCGTGCAAAAGTCATGCAGGACTTGCTGCACTTCTTAATATTTAGAGGGTGTTTGATGCGAACTGGCATGGTATGGGAATTCACGTGATATGGAAGGAAGACGCTGGCGTGACATTACAAGCAGTATCTAGTCCAGTGTGGACCAACGCAGGGAGGAGACAAGGTGAGCTAGTCACCAATTTATGACATAGCCCTTGCTGACAATATCGACAAACTGGAATATCCAATCTCTGTTTGATCGCTCCACTGAACGATCATGCCCGGTAGCAAACTCCAGTCCTATCGCTGTTGTTCTACTGTAAGAGAAGGACCACCATATTATCCTTGAAAATCCCGCCCATGTTGATGGTTTAGCAACTTATGACTACTCATACTATGAGTTGTACAGGTATTTGAGATCCCTGCCATGAATAATTTCGAACCAATAGCGTGTCAAAGCATCTAATTTCACAATTCTGTTCAATATTGCCATGCACTAGCCGAGTGAGCAAAGCTTCCGGTATCGTAAGCCCCTTTCTGTCCAGTCCACTGATAATTCAGCTGCCACCATTAACACCGGTCACCCCGCTCGGCGTGAAACGAACAATTCATGGTACAACGCAAACAGGAGCCGTTTTGACCGAAATAATTCTCTTCGAGAAATATCATCGGGTTATCTGGAGATGATGCTGCGCTCCTCATGCTGTGGATGCACACCTTGAAAGTTGAAATAAACTCAGATATGGGGTATGACTTATTGCTGTAAGATTGTTTTTGCTAATTATCTTGTACATCTAGGCGCATTACTTTTAGAACCAGAATAGCATCCAACTTCGTCGCCTCTCCCTCGATATTGCAAGCCGTCCTCACCATTCTACCAAAGACCACGTTCAAAATTTCCATAGAGGTTAACAAAGCTTTTCTCACTGAAAATCGACCTGATGTGATGAGAGGCTGGGATATACCAGTCTCAGATGTTGTGTTTTTCCCGCTCCCTCAATTGTCTCACGACACCTTTCGAGTTATGATTGGGAGAGGATTTATATCCCGACACTTTTTGTCAACCTCCCCACCCCAGATTTCAGCATGCCTTATAACGTCATTATCATCAGCTGTGCGCTCATGCCATTGACTTTCGGAAGTATCTTCAATTTGCTGATGTGCAAGTGGATCGTGGTGGAGATTCAAGAATAATCGGGATGACTGATGTAATCCCATTGTACTAATGTAGTGCTCATGCAACCTACTATCTTTTTCTGGGTCACTCGATCTTCGCACACACGCCTGTCGACGAAATTGATCCATATATATATTCCGACGGCATCTGCCCAAGTGCCTGCATTTCTCGACCGGTCATAATAGGTCCCACCACCAGGGTCTATTCGGACTTCCACGTCATCCGTCGGAAGACAATGTGGTCTGAGCCGAGCAGCGGTTTACCAGCGGTAATAATGATTTCCCGAAAATCACAAGATTTGAAATTGGCGGAGCACCCTGTGTATATGATAGAGCTACAAGTGAGCAGAGTTGTGCGTTGCGTGCTCACGACGTCTCCGTTTCCAACGCCCCCGCAAGCATGATCGTCAGTGGTTTGTCGTGGGAGACCCTTTCAATATTGGTGGGTTCAGTGACTGCACTGCGCGCACTGCAGCTCTTCTTGGATTTCCGTCGACTATTAGCAAGCATTCAGTGAGTTACCAGCTTTACTAAATTACTTACATAGAATTAATTATCCTGCATAGTCATCTTCCAGGATACAGAACAATTCTCAGCACCTCAACTGTGCTCGGAAACCTGTTTCCCCCAACTCCCTTGTTGACCTTAGGTCATGATCATTCTTGGCTGTCGAAGCATCGTCGTACGTCGAACATTTTGTCGTGTTGGCTCATTTTCCATGGTTAACGTAAATTTCGCAAGCCTTTGCGGAGAGGGGCCTCGATATAATTTCTACTGTAAGGCTTGCTTACAACACCGTGGTATATCAGAGGCCAATGATTTCAGGTGGCATGCTGGCCGAAAGCAAGGGGATCGTTGTTGATAGCAGACGTCAATGTGATTAAGGTACGTCCTCTATTTCGGTCTTGAAAGCCTGACAAATTAATTAATCGGATCAAAGGACATTGTTTGGTCTCGCGGAGGACGCTTTCCGAAACCTCTTGGCCAATATACCATAATAACATTCTTCGGAAAAAACATTGTTGTTTCCGAAGGTGACGAGTGGAAGCGTTACCGCAAGATTGTTGCACCCGCGTTTTCAGAAGTTAGTGACTGATATCCACGTGGATCATGGAGCTACCCTAATTTACAACCTGAAGAGGAACAATAGGCTGGTCTGGGATGCATCGATACAGATCATGCTTGATCTTTTTGATACAATGTGGGCCGGACAAGAAGAAGTGGTTGTCAATCACTCCGTAGATTTGACATTGCCAGTGAGAGCTCTTAACGCCACCTCTGCGCTTCTTTAATTTCATTTGGATCAATAGATCGCCCTGTTCGTAATTGGAGCTGCAGGTGAGCATGACTGGCATTATTAATCAGTAACTGTCAATATAGTGAACTCGTTATAGGTTTTGGACGTCCTCTATCCTGGAAAGAAGACACTGTGGTCCCAGTCGGACACCAGCTGACTTTCAAAGATGCTCTCCACACAGTGACACAGGACCTTACCATTAAATTATTGGTGCCTAGATGGGCCATGGGACTCACTAAACGTTTCAGGCGTGCAAGGCTTGCCTTCGATGAATTGCATGTATGTACTATAATTGTGACTGACTACATGACATGTTTAATGACCCTCTTTTGTAGCGATACCTTACAGAAATGATTCATGAACGGCAGGGATCCCAGCACGACGAAGATAATAATGACCTATTATCTAGTTTGTTGTCGGCAAATGACGATGATAATTTGTCGAAGGGTGAAGTAAAGTTAAGCGACAGCGAATTAATTGGTAAGCTATTATTTCAGACTGTAGCAGGACATGGCGACATTGTCATACAGGCAATATCTTTATATTTTTGGTCGCGGGACACGAGGTACTACGCGCTTTCCACACTTTTGCCTGGCGCTGACAACTCACAGACGACAGCCCATACCCTTTCTTTTGCGTTCGCACTATTGGCTTTACATCCTGAGAAGCAAGAAGAAATGTACCAACACATCAAGCGCGTACTGCCTGATGGAAGAATTCCTGTACGAATTACAGACAGCTGTTCAGCCAGGCTCACATCGTTTTTGACAGACTTATGATGATATGCCATCTTTGGCCTACTCTTCCGCGTCAGTTTACCTCTGAATCGACCGGGTTATAGGCTGATATCGTGGCAGCGTGTTTAACGAAGCACTGCGGATGTTTCCCCCTGTACGTTGGTGGAGTAGATGTCTCTGAACTGTTTTGTTAACTTCAAGTGCAGGTTTGCACTGTGCCGAAGACAAGTGCCGAAGATACGACCTTCACCCTTACGGATGCGAACGGGGCGCTGAAAACAGTCGTCGTGCCTAAAGGATTGGGTCTTACATTGGACGTGCCTGGGCTTCACTACAATCGTAAGATACTTGCAAGACGCAAAGAGACACAATAACAAACTGGCCATGATTGCAGCTAAGTACTGGGAAGATCCACTCACGTTTAAACCCGAACGATTCTTGGGTGACTGGAACCGAGATGCATTCCTCCCCTTCAGTGCTGGTAAGTGTTATAACATCTTTCTCAAAACAAACTTAAAGATACCCATACCGATGAAGGTTATAGAGGTTGTGTAGGAAGAAAGTGAGCCGATTGACATTATCCTTGGTCATCCATTTGAATTTTTTCAGGTTCTCGGAAACTGAGGGAGCAGCCGTTCTCACCATTTTAATTTCACGATATATCATTTCGATAAAGGACGAGCCACAATTTGCTGGCGAAACGTATGAGCAGCGCAAGTCGA
This sequence comes from Suillus cothurnatus, assembly GCA_016758765.1. Lineage (NCBI taxonomy): Eukaryota > Fungi > Basidiomycota > Agaricomycetes > Boletales > Suillaceae > Suillus > Suillus cothurnatus. Next base: position 110,878 of record JABBWL010000058.1, on the reverse strand, counting down.
GAATACTTCATGCACAAAGTATACTTACTCTGGCGTACGTTGAACTTAAACTTCTGTAAGACGAAATGTTGATGGCTATTTAGACCAACCCGCCTTCCCCTGGTGTTCACTCGGAGGACTTAAATAGAAGACCTGGGTCCCCGACTCGCCAGAGGGGGCTTTTACAAACTACTTTTTTTTCTTCGTCAAGGCTCGACGTTGCTTATGTTCTTGATGTCATTTTTCTCGAGGACATTAAACAAATTTGAATTCTTGTTTCGTTAAATGCGCCAGATGTTGTTATGCAGAATACATGCTGACGTGAGTAATTTGGTTGGTCAAGAACCCGTTTGGTTTTCGTGGTTTTGTGACAAATTTTGGTGTGCTCTTGTGTATCTTAGTGTCACCCTTCTCAAATGTATTTGACAAGCCCGGTGTTCCCAGCTGCAAGCTCGAGTTCACCGGGGCTAAAAGTACAAAATTTGAGTATAGAGCACTAAAGGACTAAAGAAAGAAAATGAAAAACGCGCGGAAAGGGCGTTATGATGGGAAAGGATCAAATTTGAGGGCCGAAGGAACTTTTGTCGATCAGGAGGACGAGTCGTGTATGAGAGCTTGCAAAATGTATGGATGAATCCGAATATACTTTTCAAATTCGTCAGACGACCATCTTCCTGCTGCTTGAATCAGTTGTGGAGAAACTCCTGCTAGTGCGAGAGCAGTTGCTCCACCCGCCCGCATTGAGTGACCGCTAAAGCCATGATTCACAAAGACAGCTTGAAATCTTCCATTAAACCAAGACCGAGTTGGGATTTCCCCATTGCGACGCAGCCAGAGCTCTGGATAATGAGGGAAAAGGGAGTCTCGACTGTGAAGATAGTGTGTGAAAATGTCGAGACAGTCGTCGTTGAACTGTGATTGGCGCACGAGAACTTGACTGCCTTGACCGAATTTGTCAGTCTTCGACAGAGGTAGAGTGTAGGAAACCGAAATTTTGTCCAAACGAACAGTGTGACGCATGGGCACACAGTTATAGGATTGGTGTTTGGACGCGTCTGGCCAAACAAGTTCTCCGAGTCGCTGCAATGTTTCGAAACCGAAATACAGTTGTGCAAGAAAGAGTTTATCATCATGATCTGGGGATTTATGATAGCGAAGATAGGCGGTGTGGAGGTCGTTGCGAGAGAGGGGTTCTTTTCTCTTGATGGGATGACTAAAGCGACATTTGCAGCCTGCCAAAGTCCGTTGTAAGAGACGTGAACGACGAACGCTGCGCACATCTGGAAAATCGTCTTCAAGCTTGTTACAAATTCCTGAGAGATAGCTGTCGACAGAGAACGGTCGAATGTACGACGACATCCAGACCACATACAGGGAAAAAGTATCAGGAGTTGGTGTAAGAGCGATGTTGTGGAGCCGGCAGAATTCAATATAAGAAGCCATCATCAGTGAATTCATTGGTCCTCGATATTGTAGCCGTGGGAACTATAGAGGGATACAATTCTGCTTCAGCAAAATATGTCAATTTATACTGCGAGAAATTTGAGATGTTAATACATAGGTATGGATGTTTGCAAATCTAGAGTACTCTGAGGAGTTCGTGGCAATGTTGTTGATATGCCACATGGTAATCAGCAAGGGATGGTAGCGCAATTGTGTTCCCCCTGTTGAATGTTCTCATTTCCCCATGCATTTGTTTTGAATTATATTGCTATTTAAGACTTTGTCGTGACAGGTAGCGTTAGCACAGGTCATCAGATGGAAATTGGCATGAGAATTCGTGACTAAGTTGTGACATGGCACCGTCACAGCCTGTGCGCAACAGTTGGGGAGTTATCTCATACTTGCTGAGCATTCGCCTTTCTCCGATTGAAGTCTTCAATTGTAAGGTCATTTAAGACTATCTCGTGGCACGCATGTTTTGCAATCATCTTCAAATCTATATTTGTGCGGTGGTTGTGATAATGTTGAGACATTGCGTCATCACAACCGACAAGAGATCGAAGGATACTCCGGTAAATCTTGTTGAGCAATCTCACCCAACTTCATTGATGTTTGAACTATAAGACTATTCACAGCTTCGCCATGGAGAATGACTTTGGCATTTTCCACAACATCTAGGCTTTTGCGTTATTCGTGGAAAATTCATGACTTTACCCGATCGCAGCCAATAAGGCATGGTAGCGGTACTTGTGTCAACCTTTTGATCATTCACCTTTACATCCCGACTTATAATGTCATTTAAGATGTTACAACTTAACTAGCCTGACAGTCACATTCCATCGCAACAAGCTCTGGCAAAGGTGATACAGCTCATGAGTGTCCGGCTCCTGCAGACATTTTTCGCGATCACGAAGTAGCCTGAGTAACTCTGATGGTACATATATCATTCATAAAAGTGCCGTGGCAGTTCAGATGAGTGGGGCGCATGATTAATAACTTCAAGTTGAAGCTTGAAAGCGGGTTGTGTTTTATTTTAGAAAGAAAATTTGAATTCATCCCTGTCATCCGACTCATACTGTTCCTCGTCACTCGGGCTGGACCCGTATTCGCACCCTTTGTCTCCATCCTCCCCATCCTCACCGAATCCTTCAAACCCCTCGTCGTCGTCATCATTATCGCCAAGATTGGCGCATCCTTCAGAACAATCGCCATTATCGCCATCTTCACTGTTTGCATCATCCTCATCATTCACAATGTCCATGGCGTCAGTTTGTGACGCTAACTGAGGGCCAAAGCAGTCCCTGGCTATTCTTCGCAAAAGTGTGGGATGTCCAACGCCTAAGTGGGTATACCACATGAACATGTCTCGATCGACGAATCTGGCTCGAAGTAAGAGGGCTTTTCCTTTGAATTAGAATATCTGCACTTACATTCCAACGTAGTGCTCCTCCCAGTCGTCTAGCTGCCCACCAGGACGCGCCAATGATTTTCCTTGCCGAAGTGAGCTTATGCCACGTCCAGAGGCAAATGCAGGAAGTAGATGGGCCCCTCAAATTACTTGCGCTGGATCGAAAAATCCAAATGCATCTGGGTCGGACTCCTCCACAAAAGCAATCTTTGGAAGACGAGCATGCCTCATGCCAGACCTATAGCCCTGAAGCACTGCTAGCCATCGGACCCAGAGAACCTCAAGGTGCTGCTTCAAGGGTTTGCTCCCGCCGTTCCCAGTGAGCCATACCTCCATGTGATAAATACCCAACACCCTGGCATACCAGTATGGGTGTCTGGGCGCTGACTCGCCTGAGAGGACCATGACATCGCCATGAGTTCTAGGGTTAATGATGTCGTATTCGTGCCTTAAGTCGTAAGTAGTATAGCATACTTGCATGGTCTGAACTGAGTAAATGGTGTTGTTGGGGATGATCACCGCATTTCGTTCATCGGCCGTAAAGGTGTGGTCGCAGTAACTAACGTCTAATCCCCGAAGCCTATAAAGAACGTGGTCCCTCAGTTTCGGTATGAAATTCTGACAGCTTCAGTCAGTAAAGTATGACGCAACAATATAAGCTTTGCCTCTACCTTGACAGCTGGGTCGCTGTCATTTTCTCGGAGAAAAGCGAATAAGTCGATTGGATTATTCAGAGAATTTGAGATATGGTGGTGCATTTCAGAGAATACTGGAAGGGGGGCGTCGGCTTGCGATCGGTTGCTAGTGGAGGATACGCTTCCTCCTGCTTCCGCTACCCGCCGTAGAACACGTCATCTGCGCTCGTGTTTGGCTAATTGCGCTGGCGTGTCTAATTTGTTGGTTAGCAGGTAGAATGCCTTCAGGGCTCTGTGGGCAAGTTCCCCCTATCCAAACTTGACATCAGGTACACAGCAGGAAGGCACGACATACGTACTATTTGAGTAGTAAAGGAATCTGTGGTCCCGAAGAGCTTGATAGTCCTTGCATAATCTCCCATTGCATGGAATTTATAGGTCAGTAAATTGAACTTCTTGAATTTCGCCCCGCTGAACTCTTGAGAAGTGTTACCGTTTTCAGAACGTTGGGCAGCCCTTCGTTGGCGAGCTGCTTTCTCTTTGGGTAATTCAACAGCGTCGAAGGCAGTACAGGTGTATTTTCGAAATTTCCGTAACTTGCGAGAAAGCTTCTTAAAAGTTTCTTCGAGAAAGGTAATCATAGACCCTGAATGCATCCTGAGCTTTGCGAGCGCATGCCATTGTGCAAACTGATAAAGCAGAGATTGTACAATTGTATCGTGGTCCGGGGGGAATAGCCCTTCGAACACCGGGATAGCACACTAATGACAAAGAGTACATCAGCAAATCAAATGCAAAGCTTAAACGACTCGAAAAAACCTGTAGGATGTCTTCGAAATCGCGCGCTGCTAATCTTTTCATCTCAGAAGTGTTGTTCGAAAATTTGCGAATTATGCCATTACCGAAAGTCGGGATCTCTCAAAGTCTTGCCAGCCCATCCTAGTCAGCGGGTCGTGGTGCCCTATATAGTACGAACTTTCCTACCTGCTATCGAGGATCGCAACGAGCCCGCTACCCTGTGGAAGGGCATAAAGAAGCCTGATTAAATGGGTGAACAGTGCTTTCCAGGTGCCCAGTTCGCATTCGTGCATGAGGTCCACGACAAGCATGTGGAATGGGTCGAGGCCAAACTTTCCAAGTTTGTGCATGAATCGGTTCTTCCAGCAGACAGTCTGGGTCAATCGAAAATTTCCAGAAGCTATTGCGCTCACCAAAATAGGTACCCACGAGCCTTCTCCGAGAGTATTTTCCACCTTTGCACCGTCTACCGTATGTCCCGATGCGATAAAATCGCGAGCCCTAGTAACATTAGACATTACGTATGTTCGAAGGTTGGCTGCATGGGTTTTCATGTCTTTCACCAGTCCCAGAGAGCCGAACAAAGCTTTCGGGGTAAGACAGCGAGGGCACGGACATGACCCCATATCTTTGATAGTGGCGATTAACACCCTATAAATTGATGAGCGATTCAGCATTCTTGACAATGCTGGTTGAAATCCTTACTTTTCTGGATGGTCGGCTGAGTATGTAAAGATTCGGGGAAAGACCCTGCGAAATATACCGTCGGCACATTTCAAAATGATGCCATGATGGTATGCCTTGAGAAAATCTTCATCCAACAAAATGTCCCAGCAGGAATGAAACAATTCCCTGCGGCAATAGGTGAGAAGGGACGCCATACCAGTTTTTGATATGCGAGACAGGCCGCTCAGAACATCCTTAATACTGTCAGGAAGCTAGATTTGTTAACAACAGTAGAGAAACATGGTGGCATCAATAAAACTTACTGACGGCAAAAATCCTACAAGGTGGCATGCTCCCGATTGGGGTGACGATCGTGCGTACTTGGTCAAATTTCCAAAATACATGTAGAGCGGCCAAGCTTTTGCGGTCCCGAAGTTTGCTAGATGGGTGGCGTCAGAAAAGAACATTAAACCAGCGACGATGCGCTCCAGCGAACAGCCAGGTTCCTTTGGGAGCTTCTGAAGGTCATCCTGAGCTTCCAACCAGGTGTCCGATGTATAGAGCTCGTCATAGATTCGCTCCTGATGGCCCTCCAAAGGATCCTTCCACAACCGTTGGAAAGGCATAAGATGGAACGCCCTTGCCTGGACATCCGCAAAAGCCGTGCGTATCACGTCGACAAGAGGGCGATAATGAAACCCGGGAATAGTATAAGGTAGAGGACCATCCTCCCGTGACTTAGTTGGGATGTCAATAGTGACGCTGGTCTGTATCCAATCATCTGAAAAAGAAACTTGTTTCCCGTTCTCCTCTTTGTCTAATTCCCATAAGCTTTGCCTCACAGAAAAGTCCTCGAGGTGCTTGCAGTCAAAGTCCTCTGCCAGAATAACATCTTTGACTAACTGGGAGACTTTAGTTTCGGATACTCGACTGCTACCTGAGTTCATCCATGTCATGAGCTGATAGATGGTCATATTGGCGAAAGGGAAAGGCGGCGCTAAGACATTCGACAAGGAGTCGGAATCTGTTGTTCCGGTAGCTATGGGAGAAGTTCTTGCAAGTAGTGTGGATGGAAGAAATTTATCTGGCTCAAAGGAAGGGCGTCGAGGGTACAGTCTGCAGAGTCCAAACACGTTGAAGGCGGTCTGTAGTGTATCCCTCAGCGTTAAAAGAACGCGTTGAATTCTGTATCAGGCTGGTTGGGAGGGAGATTTTGGGGCTGTTGAGCTGTCAGCCGTGTTGTCGGAAGGATTAAGGTCATCGTCTAAATGCTCGATATCAGCGAAAGTTCTTGGAATTCGTCTCATCGAAGGTGCATTTTCCTCTGGAATGGTTTGAGCTACATCTGAGCCCAGAGACGGATGCTAGTCAAAGAGACACAAACCTGAGCCGTAGTCCAACTCGTGTCTAGAACCATTGCTCATCTCAACGTCAGTATAATCCTTCTCTGACTCATGGGGGCGCTGAGAGCCTGCGGGAAAGTTGGAGGCACAGTATGACCCATGTACCATGGACATCGGCCTGAGGAGCTTGCAGGGGGTAATAGGTTTCAGACTCAGACGGTCTCTCACATGCCAGACTGCCGAGATTTTCTGACAATGATAATACTAGATTAGCGGAAGTTTGAAGCGACCTTCGAGCGAAAGGCCACCCACCAGTGACGCGCTCGCTGCAGGGTTTGGGAGTACATTTGAAAGAACTGCCTCTTTCGCGCGATCTTGTCTCTTCTGACTTGCAAGGGTGCTGGATCTCTTATAGAAATGACAAGCTGCACGATGCTTATTGAGTCCTCGATTGTCCGTCTTCCTTTCCCAAGAGCAACCTGGAGCCTCACAAGACACCATTATTATAAAAAACAAGAAAAAGACAGTCCAGACAGTTTTAGAAAGCCGCATAGTGGCACTCTAGCCTGAGTAACATATTCTGAACACAAGTTATTAGTTAGCGCAAGTACTACCGTGACTCGGAGTAGCGGAGTTATATAAAGTTGGACTCCTACATGACTCTAAATCAGGCGAGCGGCCGCGGCTTGCATGGCAAATTCGAAATTGACTCTTACTACTAGTACTAGTACTATGTTGGTAGTATTGATTATATATGAAAGTAGGCTGGTAGAATGACGACCAAGGGTTGGACAGGCTTACTACCACCAGGTATTAGCATCTACTAGGTCACTTATTCGAAAGATGAATAGGAGAACTTTGACAACTGCTAAAACACGCGCCTCCTTCAAGTTTCCGCGCACGAGAACCTCACCCACCGAGCGTCCGTGTTTTGGAATGTCATGGAGTTCTTCGCCGTCTTCATCTTTAGGAGGATGTACTGCGCGTGCATCTTGTATGGCGGCGAGGCTTTGCCCTAGTCGAGCTATCAGCTTCGTGCGTTGTTCCAAAGTAAGCGTCTTCCAGTGAGGTTAGTCATAGCAGCGCGCGAAGGGTTCAAGGAGCATGTTCAGACTCGCCACATCCCTAAACAATGCCAAAGCATGTACCCTATTGCTGCCAAGTAAGGGCTCAGTTGGACAACAGTGGAGTAAGTTGTCAAAGCATACCGCACAGCGTGGTAGGGACGCCCTTTGGTTATGCAAAATGAGCAATTGCTTATACCTGTAGCCACAGACGAATATTATGCGACCTGTAGTTGCCTACCTTCTAAAAATGTGTTCACATCTTGGTCAAACTACATAACAGAATCGTGACTCACGTGTAGCATCACGCAAAAACATCACAAAATGACGGAGGGACCAAGGCCCTTTGGCGAGCAGTTGTTAAAGACCGTGGCACGCGGGTGCATACAATCTCTCGGAGGGGTGAGTATGACTGACTCAGAAGGGCTTTGGCCTCAGCTCATACGCTGTGCCCCTCACCTGAGTACGGTGCCCTTAATTTCGGATAAAGTCCAATAAGGTCCTAACAAAGTCCAGAGGACTCTGGAGGCAGACAACTCTGGTGGAGCGTCCGAAGGACTTCCGGATGAGCGCGGGAACCGTCCGGATGAGTGCGGGAAACTTCCGGACGAGTATCGGAAACTTGGATGGAGTTCCGTCCACTTGATAGGAAGTGGGATAAACGCGCGTATCAATCCTTAGTGAAGACATAGGGTGGATATACTGCAACGGACACAGTCCGAGGCAGGAATAGTGGTCCGGAGTTCCGGATAGGGGTTCCGGAGCGGACGCGGACAGATATAGACTACCCTTAGGTAGAGACAGAGTTGGATAAGGATCGGAAGGAGTGTGAGTATCAGAAAGACAAGTCTTTGACCTAAGGATACAATCCATTAGGCCTAAGGTAGGATCCGGAAATGGACGAAGTCCGGAAACTCGGAAGAGCGGAGCTCTGGCCTAGGGAATCAACCCCTAGGCCCAAAGGATAGAGAAGGGGTCCTTACAACACTAATGTGCGAGGACAAGAATGCTGCAAGACTGTAATATTCGAACTGAGGATCTATCGAGATGTACAAGAGTTTATATACTGTAGGTAGCTAACAGAATAATCAGAGGCAGTGTCCGAGGCTATGTACTTTAGCACAGTCAAGGATAACGGATAAGTAAACAATCGAGTACCGGTCATAGACAAATAGTGAAGATATCGGGTAAGTATAGAACCGGTTATCCGAAAGGTAGAGAATACCGAATAAAGGAATAGGCTGTGTTAACGTTATATGGACAGGTAATGAATAGAAAGCTTATCGTATCAGATCCGGATCGGATAGGCATATCGGATCAGACGGATGAGCGGTAGTTGGACAAGTGCGATAGTGGATAAGACTGGAAATGGTTATGGATGAGGTCTAGGAATCTAATCTAAGGATTAGTCCATAAATCCAACTATAGGATAGGTCTGGAATCCGGGATATGACAGCAGTCATAACCACGACCGAAGAGCGCCTTGGAGCCTAGTTCAATTGCTGCGTGCTCGAACATTTCTTGAGGACCAGAATGAAGGTGAGGTATGAAGAGCACGACGCAACAACTTTGATGGAATGAGATAAAGCTTTCAAAGTCACATAAGAGCTTACCTGGCACATCTCCAACAACTCGAGTCATGGGACATCTGCACTACAGAAGCATCGCACATTTCGAAGTCTGCCATGTGTGATACTAGCTTGTTTGCGAGCTTTGTCTTTGGCTCATTTGAAGGATGAGTTATTTCTGGGGCCACGCTGAACTCCAGTCTGCGAAGACGTTCTTTCAATTGTGCCGGGTTGGCTGGTACACATGTTGGATAAGATGGATGGGAGCGCACCAGAGCCCAAACACTCTCTCATACGAATGGTTAATATGCCAGGAACATCTTCAGTGCCCAAATTGTCAGGTTGAAGGAGTTGTAGAAGCGGGAGATGTCCATAGGAATGGTGGTGGACCAATGTTGGGCCGCTCAGCAGGATGGTTTGAGGAGGGAGGAGAGGGCTCTGGACGTGAGAGTCAAGTTAGGGGAGAATACAACGCAGTTGAAGGAGTTGTAGAAGTAGGGGACGTCCATAGGGTTTCTGGTAGACCAGTGTTGGGACGCTCAGCAGGATGATTTGAGGAGAGAGGGGAGGGATGTGGATGTGATAGCCGAGTGAGGGAGGAATACAACGGAGTTGGAGTTGCATAAGTGGTGGATGTCCGTTGGGATGGTGGGGGACTAACGTTGGGCCGTTCAGCAGGATAGTTTGAGGAGAGAGGGGAGGGTTCTAGATGTGAGAGCTGAGTGACGGGAATATAACACAGTTGAAGGAGTTGTAGAAGCGGGGGACGTCCATAGGGATGGTGGTAGACAAGTGTTGGGACGCTCGGCAGGATGGTTTGAGGACAGAGGGGAGGCTTTGCAAACTATACACTGGTTTCGTGTCGTGCTTGATGAAGCTCAGTACGTTCTTGTATAATTTCCCCATGTAAACGATTAACACCATTATATCCAGTTCGATCAAGGAAACTCAGACTGTTGGCAGTCGTGCCTCTTGCAATTTAATGGCAGACCGCCGATTATGCCTCACAGGCACTCCTGTTCAGAACAAGCTTGATGATGTGTATGCCCTCATCAAGTTCTTGCGCTTGGAGCCTTTTGACGACAAGAACGTCTGGACGGAGTTCATTGGCACTCCAGTCAAGTATGGGCAGTCATTGGGTGTTGCACGTCTTCAGATGATCATGAAGTGCATTACCTTGAGGCGAACAAAGGAGTCGAAGGCTTCTGATGGCTGTCGAATACTCCATCTCCATCCACGTCGCGATGAACTCCGGTATCTGAAATTTGATCCGCATGAACAGACCATGTACGACCAGTTCTTCTCGGAGTCTAAAGCCGAGTTCAACGAACTTTCCAACAAAAATGAAGTCGTGGAGAACTACGTTGGCATACTCCAGAAAATCTTGCGTCTCCGATGGATTTGCGACCACTTCGAACTTGTGGAGGGTAAAGGACCACTGGGAGATATGCAGAACATGGACCTCACCAGTTACGAAGACATTGCCGATGCCATTGGGAAGGAAAGTCTCAATCCTACTCGTGCAGCTGCGATCGTTGCCTTGCTATGAGAAGCAGCTACAACTCAATGCATTGAATGCGGAGAAGAGCTGTGTATGTCTTCTGATCAGCAGGGGCAGATGGACGTTGGTGGTAGTACCATGGATATGGATAGTCCATCGGCACCCAAGCGAGGAAGGAAGACTAAAGGTTCCGGTTCCCGTGCCCCTACGCGAGCTAGTAGTCCATCAGCACTGTCACTCGTCCTCACCCGCTGTCAGCATCTGTTTTGCCTGGGATGCTACCATCAGTGTGTATGCCCAGGTTGGCCAGATGTTCCTCCTGATGTCTGCCGTTCCTGCTCGGCTTGCCAGACTGGTCTTTTACCCCAGGATGCAGTTCGAGTTCGACCTGGCTCTGGATGTCAGAGACAAGTTAGGGGGGACGGAGTTGAAGGAGTTGTATAAGTGATGGGCGTCGATAGGGATGGAGGGGGACCGATGTTGGGCCGCTCAGCAGGATGGTTTGAGAAGAGAGGGGAGGGCTCTGCATGTGTGAGCCGAGTTGAGGGGGAATACAATGGAGTTGAAGGAGTTGTAGAAGCGTGGAACGTCCATAGGGATGGTGGTAGACCAGTGTTGGGATGCTAAGCAGGATGGTTTGAGGAGGGAGGGGAGGGCTCTGGATGTGCGAGCCTCAGGAATGCGTCCCTACATCATTCTCCAGGTGAGATCTTCCATTCTCTGAGCATCAGGTAAAATCGCCATTTGCCAGGCGTACATCTTCCAGACTCGAGTCGCAAGAGGATCTTGTTTTGCAAGTTTTTCTGGATCACAAATAGGCAGATGATGAAGACAAGTCAGTATCGCAGACCAAGCGAAAACGAAAGACACATACATCAGGGCCAAGACATGTCTTGGAAGAAAGTATAGATATGGGAGAAGGAAGAACGTCGCCAACAACTTGAATATCACGGTTGTGCCGGCAGCAACAGGGGAGGCCCATCATGATCATCTTGCGTGCATGCACCAACATCGCTGTTAATCCTCGACCTCACAATTAAACCAAATGCTAGCGACGTTCCCAAAATGAGAGATCCGAAAAAGATGGCAGCCACATTGAACGAGCTCACGGTTTTAGACTGACGGCCCGCCGGGAGTAACCAAAGCTATCTGAATCGGCGTTCTGTCTCGCTGCCGCAACAGTATATCCAAGAAACCCATGATGGTCATCAAGCTAATCAAAGTGTCAATGTGTTCATTAACAAGAGAAAATGCGCATACACTGCGGTCGACTTCGTACCTTTCAAGTTGGTGTGACTCCTTATTGATTGCTTGAGTGGAAGCCGCGGCTACACTAGTAGTAGCTGTAGGAGAGTGGGTATTGAATGTCCGAAAAAGGACACAAGGAAATGGCCCAACGATGATGACATGAAAAATGGTCATGTGTTGCATTACCATATCGGACAATGATACCTGCATGCACAATCGCCATTCAGTATGTTGGGGGATTTTTGACTTGCTCTTCGGTCTGTCACCACCATCTAAAGCACGAAGTCGGAGTAGTGTACTGAACGTTGTGTGACATTCTCATAGTCACTGAATCTGTGACACAGATTGTGTATCAGATAGCAATGAGATCAGTCCCACTAAATACCTCCTTTAAGTCATGATACACATTGGTTATTTAAGATACATATGAGGGGGTATGGTAGTTACTGTACACTAATTATGATACGGCTATTTCTATGGTTCCTGTGCGCCTGGTATGAATATAGTACAATGATAATGAACAGCCTGTATGAGTAGGTAGTGGTAATCTCGAGATCTTTACGTCGTAGATAGCGCGTCACATGGTAATGATCATTCGCTTCTTCTCTCATAGTATCTGTGTGAACATTAAGTCCGCGTAACGTCCAGGATGGACGCAAAAATACCCTGCTTCCCGCCGAGGTTATACGGTTGGCAACACGCGCACAACTATCCCTGAGCTTGCGCAAAGTCGCCTGAGTACCAACGGACAAACGCGCAAGTCCACGTCTTGTGGTGGCAAACGCGCTATTCACGCAGTGGTTGGCCGATGAAGTGCCCGGGCTATTGGCAGGCGTCGTTGGACTCATAACGCTGTGAAGGAAATTGCGCTGGCGCTTCGTCTTGTCAGAAAATGAAATGCGTTAACGAGCTAACAAATCCTTACCACCATGTAATCTCCTGTTCGTTTGCGAGTGCCGATACTTGATGAAAAAAGCGTCTGTGCCATCTATTCAAGTACAGGATATCTGACATTATATCGCTGGGGACAACGGTTGGACTTACAAGGTCTCTCGTTTGGACAGTGATAGAGATGATCAACGAAGTAGTAATTGTCCAGGAGTTCTGATGAAAGTCGCGAGATGAAGTGGAAGTATACGTTTCAAAAGTTGTTTCCAACTTTCAGACAAATTGAGATTATAATCGCTGGGGAAAGCGGCTAGACTTACAAGGTCTCTTGTTTGGACACGGTGATGGAGATGATCAACGAAGTGATAATTGTCCTGGAGTTCTGGTGAAAGTCGCGAGATGAAGCGGAAGTATACGTTTCAAAAGTTGTTTCCAACTTTCAGACAAATTGAAATTGTAATCGCTGGGAAAAACAGTTGAACTTACAAGGTCTCTCGTTTGGACACTGTGATGGAGATGATCAATGAAATAATAATTGTCCAGGAGTTCTGGTGAAAATCGCGAGATGAAGTGGAAGTATACTATGTTTCCAACTTTCAGACACATTGAAATTATATCTGTAAAATGTAATTCTAAGTTGGTTTTCATGAAGAGACCAAGCGATGCAACTTAACCTATTATACAAACCTGTCCTCCCCCATTTTCGAATCATCATAGTTCTGCCATCAATCGGAATTTTTGAGTTTAGCTTAAACCACGCCAGGGACCAACCAAGAACGTGTCTGTCTGTCTGTCACGTGACCGTGACCAATGTGTTGAACCGGCGTGCGCGAATAATTTGAAAATGTGATGAAGGCATACCTAGTACGTCTGTGTCACACTGCATCGTACTACGAGTAGCGCTGGGCCATTTGTTGGAGGAGCGGCTGTGCAGCTCGAGCCCATACTAGAATTGACTCAAATTTAGGCCCGGCGAGCCACGAAAGAATCTTGACCTCCCAGGGCCCGAGTCCGACTCGTCCATGCCTAGTACTAGTCACGGTAATTCGGATGCACACCGTGACTACTACTACTGCTCGGCTCAAGATCATGCTGCGAAGCGGCATAGTCGTGATGGAACTCACCATGGGTGTTTAGTAAGCCTGTCGAAGCTGCCTTGATCGTCCGAATCATTCTACCAGCCTCGCTGGCAGGCTATACTTTCAATCTGCCAAGGATATGAGTGAATTGTCAAGAGCCGTGGCAGCAAATTATGACATCAGGTCATGTGTCCGAAAATGGCTGACTGGACATGCAGGGTAGATTTACCCCAAATGAACACAAATATGGATTACAAAAAACCTATATGGTAAAATCAAGTACAAAACTCGTCAGACTCGGGGTAATAGCTAGTTCTAGCAGATGTGTAGCACGTGCATCATGCCACATCAGCTAACCTGACAATGGTGTAGGCCTTCACGTCCAACCATCGCTTTGCCAAGTTCTTGTCCTTCTCTATGATGTCGGTAATGTGATTCTTCAACATGTCGTACATATATTTGAAATCTTTGGCCGTAAACTTGACTGTACTGTCCGACTTTCCGGAAGAATACCGCATTAAAATGCAGTAGATTGCAGCCGCAGCTGTGCAATAGAGATTATTGAGGTTATCGACGTAGTTCCGGTATTTGAGTTTCCTCACTACGCCAAGAACCACGTCTAGAACTGCATCGTGTTCGAACGCCATCCATTGGCCGGTCTTCTCATCCTTCTTGAAAATGAATCTGAGAGGCCACGCTGTGTCGTGGATGAGGGCTTTGATCATGGTCAGCTTCACTTTTGATTCTGATGTATTGGACCAGAGCGAGGGACGTAAATTGTAGCCTCGGTCGATAATGATGGATGCTAACTCCTCAGCAGCCACTATTATAAATTCGAATGGCGTGGAGAGCCGCATGTCCAACGATTTCGCATTTTTCGCGGCCCAACATTCACCAAAATCTGTTGACCTACATCAACCCCTTCTCCAACTTCAAGATCTGATTTACCTTTAATTTCTTCTTTCACCGACTTCGCTGAGTCAGACCGAATAGCCTGAGCCTTTTCTAAGCATTCTTTAACTGCATCTGCTAACGCAACTTGAATCAAGTTCTCCCTTTCCGAAAGCGTCATCATTGTACAGTTGTTGACCGCCTCATTGATAAGTCGCTTCTCTGCAGCCACAACAAATGCTTCATGTATTGAGAGATCACATTGATATTCAAGAAGGGGAAGGTCGATGCTAGATGTACATCGCGTCGTGTCCTGTTCAGATGACAAGACAGGTCGGGTGTGGGATATAGAGACTGGCAAGGGTGGTTGCATGGAATCAATTGGGAGCGGATCGGAGGGCGTTGTAGAAGGCGCTGACTATTTCACTATGAATGTGCATGTTCGTTTATGAAGGAGAGCACTTACCGGGGGGGCTTTGAACATTTTTGATCGCTGACCCGAGCACTCAATAAATCGCCACATACCATCGCGTTTTCGAGATCTTTCACTGACGTTGGATCTGGGGACAAGTGTCGGCATCACAAGCTGTACATCATCCGGTGCTACCGGTGGTTGTGTAGAGATACCATCCGTTAATACACGTGGTGGAAGAAATTTGCACCAATAATCGGCAAGGGCTGGCGGCAGTGGTAATGCCAAATCACCCGGACGATTCTGAGATGGGACTATGACAGGTGGTAGAGGCAAATCAGAATCATTGCGGGTTGGCGGAGGTACGTGCATTTGCGTCATGGCACCCAGATGCAGATCGGATGAGCATGATGGAGGCCAATTGCCTTGATAAGAGTCTGGAGTTAGCGGCGGAGGTGCCCACATCGGTGCTGTGGCACCTGGATGCGGAGCAGATGAGATTGACGGAGGCAAATAATAGCCTTGATGACTTTCGCGGAAGGTTGGAAGAGGCGTGAACGTCGATACTTGGGCACCTGGATCATCCAGACCAGATGGGACTGGTAGAGGCGGAAAATTGCCGAGAGTTGGCTGACGCGTGTGCATTGAATGTGAACAATTAGATGGGATTGGTAGATTCATAGAGGCGGCATGATTGCCTTGATAATCGTCAAAGGTTGAAGGAGCATACATTTGTCTCATGGGAGGTGGGTGATGAGATGGGACTGTGACTAGTGGAGGTTGGTGAGTGCCAATGACATTGCCGTGATCATCATGATAATTGCCAAGGGCCGGGGTTGACTGAGGCGCATACAGCTCAGTCGGCGCTGTGTAACGTGGATAATTAGATGATGCTGATGCTGGAGGCACATCTGACTCATGACTCGAATTGCCTCTGTGTCCCAGCATATGGCCCTCCCCGTCCAAGTCTCCATCATGATACATCACGATGAATGGTCAGTGGTAGTAAGAGTTTAAGGTGGGTCTTGAAATCAGTTTAAATTGAAATCAGACCAGGACAGAATTCTGCGATAGGAAACAGCTCACTTATGAAACTGCAAACTAAAATACAACAAATGAAAAGTAGCGAGGCATGAGGACTATTCAAATCGGCAAATGGGGAATCATACCTTCCTAGTAGAAGATGTCAATGATGTAAGAGATGGTGACTTATGAAAGACTTACGACTACAACACAGCAACTCGGACGGCTTCCAATTTGTCGTCACGACCATCCTCTCCGATGGGAAATTGTTTTAAAATAGCAATCTCAGCATCAGCATGATCAAGAGCTGTCCTGCTGTTCTCCTGAGCTGCAGTAAGATATTGGACGTCAGGATCTTGATGGGTAGCTGCATGTGGCGATCTCCCGCGGTCAACAAGCATGTGCAATAGCCACTGCAACTCTTGGTCTGCCTTCCAAAACTCCGCTTCCGATTCATGCCGCAAGGACTCGTTGAATGTGTTCAGCCTTTTTGACGTCTCAAGCAGCCAAACTCTGTACAAGTATTCCATGCGTAAGGTCTCACGGACCGCTTCCTTGTAGTGAACAGCGCAGTGGAAGGAGTGCATGCTCATACACTTTATATGTCTTGATAACGCATCCTGATCCTATAGATGTGATAATTATATATATGGGAACTATGTATGTTCAATATATGGCGTACCTCGATGCTCATACCATCCGAGTACTGGTTACATGAATGCCTGCGCAAGATGTGCTCACTACAATCACAATATCTCACTTCTGATACCGGCCGCCGGTGGCAATAAGGCTGATAGAGCTTGGCGTGCTTCTTCAACTCGGAAGTCACAGTGTGACTTGATTCCGAGTCTTGGTGGGTGAAGGCATCAACGGCGCGGTGTTTACCACCAGACTGCTTGGAATTAGGTGTTACAGGGAAGTCATCATCGTCATCCTCTGAGACCATACTCCCGGGCTCTGTCATAGTTATAATATTTGAGTCCACCCACAAAATATCATGATGTAGTATGAATCATCAATACCTGATATTCCCATTGATGGTGGAGAGCTCGGAGGTGAGTCCGAAGGAGAAGAGAGCTTCGACTTGTCAGAGCTAGCCTGAAGAGCCTTAGGCACATAATGATAGGGGCAATGAGCCTGACTTGGAGTTAGCTCTCCGTCACAGGAAGTAGTAGCGGCTAAGTTCATTTTTCAATGGGTGGGGAAGATGTGCTTTTGAGAGACTGCGACTACGTATGGAGTGTTACTAGGTAATTGTTTAATAGGCCAATCGGAGTTTAAAAGAACTTTTCCTCGCTGATCTCCGCCAATGCACCACTAATCAGTCCTTGTAAATGCCAGACATAGTCAGGCATCAGGCGAGCGAGAAAGCGATCAGCTGCAACACTCTCGGGAGTAATCGCTTATACTGGTGCATCATGATATAACAAGCTACAATGAAACCTCTGCACCATAGTAAGCAGTATTGCTTATTATGAAGAATCCCGATTAATACGTATTCACAATATTCATGAAATTACTATTCCATTCATGGTATGTCCGGAGTTTCAAAAGGCTTTTGCCATTTTTGGATGTCCAACTAATAAGGTTGCCAAGTGTGGGTACCAGTATTTCACATGCAACAAAGCTAGTGCCATCGTACCTAGTCTGCCACACATACTGAACCTGGTATGATACCATAGGGCACTATCATGTGCTGTATACTCTACTCTACGGCCGCAATACATCGTCAGGGTCGCCGCATTGACAACACCGTGATAGCTGGTATAAGAGCTCTTTGACTCCACCTGACCTTTTTTCAAACGGTATAACACTGCCTCTAGCAGCCACTAGTATCATAGGCACTATGACTTATTATCATGATACTGATCATCCACTGGTACTAGAAACAATCATTCAAACTACTTCAAGTCTACTAAGTCAGCCCTCTTTCGAGTCTGGTTCGCTCAAGCCTTCCGAAGACATGTCCATCGTGACTCGGATGGCACCTTTCCAAGCTGACTCGGACATAGTACTAGCGCTCACTGAGCCCGAGTCGACCACAATGTTCATTCAAGTTGACTCATCGGATTGGCCCGCCGGAAAACTTGAAGTTCAAGTTAAACCGTCAAGTTCATTGGCATCTGTCATCATGACGAGTCCAATTTGAACAAGTGGGAGAGAAAGCCCTTTGCCAATCAATGGTGGCCGTCACGCCGGTGACTCGCCACCAAAACTTGGTACTATCTGTGCCCTAACCCCTCAGACTGCCCTTTCCCCCACTTCCGAGTCATACCATGATGATGATGATGATGCGGCATCGCTTCGAAAATCAAAGGCACAGTCTGGGTGTTCGGCGAGTCTGAACGTGACTCGGAAGGATCGAGAAGTTGTAAGTACTCGCCGCAACGAAGCTTCCGCAGCCATAGTTGCTTACATTTTAGCCTCACAAGAATCAACTACTAGTATCACCGAGTCCCAGTCCTGTACCAGCGGTGAAGTGCATCATGATCTGTAGGGAGAAGACCGGTACATGCGAAAAACGCGAAAACACGAAACGCGCGATATATGTGAAAACGCGAAATGTGCAAAAGCGCGAAAATCGCGAAGGTCGCCGCACTTCAACAGGTCCAGTATAAGGTCTTGCAATATGGTCTGTACGCGCCCATAGAGACTTGAGTCTCTACAGCGAAAGCGAGCGCAATGTAAGACAAGAGCAAAGGCAAAGCAGACAAAAGCAAGGCTTGATTAGGCAATCTAATCTAAGCCAAAATGTGATAACCACAGGGCGCGCGCCCTAATGGTGACTACTACTCTAAAGTAAAACCCAAATGCTAGGGAAGTACAGTAAAGCGGAATAATGGGGAATAGTAGCCCTACCATCAGGCTTTATACTAAGTAAAATCTCATCGGACGTGGAAGGGATAGGGAGAACATGTGTGATAGTATGTAATGACATGTAATAGCACTGCAGCCCTTGTTACACTCATGCAGCATGGAATATGACGTACTAGAGGGGTGCTCAGACATGGATCGGTCCTCCTGGATGATAGGTGATAGAGCACAGGAACAGGCGCTTAAGCGCAGGTGCGAGAAGGCATAGGCGTGGGAAAGCGTGCGCCTTTGGGGCGCTATACAGGGAAGTGTCATGCAACTCCATAGTGTGAATGATCAAATGACAGCTCATGTAAATATGGCCTTTTCATGCCCACAGAATTATGATTCCTTACAGTGGGATAACGATGATGAATACCACATGCTGCGGAGGACTGAGAGTACATAGGAACTGGTGAGAAAAAGTAGACGACTAACTTGCACAATGCACCATTTTGCATGCCATCGAATAAGGCTGGAGGTATTCGACGAACCTGTATAGGTGGACTTCAAATAGCGTTGCTCTATAGTGACGACTTTAAAATAGTAAAAAAGTCGAAGGAACGTGTCACGTACGTTCATTAATGACTTTTGCACTGAGACCTGCAAGTGTGAGATTAGTGTGGTTTTTACCGAAGAACCAATTAGATAAGGGTTGGAGAAGGTATTCAACTTGAGCTAGCTTGAAGGCCAGCTTTTTTGAGGGATTGCATGAATGTCCCATGTGTATGCATTACTGTTGTGGCAACCAGTGACTAGCACCTTTCCATCAGGAGAAAGGGCTGAGCACTGCAAATCATCGTGCTGGAGAGGTGGTCAAATTGGGATATTTGTATCGAGATTCCATAGATACGCTGTCTGATTGACCGATGCACTTTTTGTGTGAGGACAGCGATATCCTCCCTGGTTATGTCAAATATCCGTAAGAACCAGAGATAAGTTTCTTTTTGCCCAACATCCATGTCAAGCTCCAAACATTTTGAGTGTCTTGACTTAAGGTTCCAGCTCAATCGCCCATCTTTGCATCCCAGATTTTGACTGTATTCTCGTTGTCTCACACCAGTTATGATTTTTGTTGTGTCGGGTGAGTGTATCACTGCGGTCACCCAATAATACCCAGTTTCGATTGTTAGGACAGTTTTGCCACTTTTGACATGCCAGACTCTTGCATCCCCATCCCAAGATCCGCTCCCTATTTGATTGCCATCTGCACTCCAGCACAATCGACACACAACTTTGGCATGTCCTTCCCATTTGGCAATAACCTTCCTAGTCTTGACCTCTTTTTCCTGTCCCCGCATCCACTTGCAATTGTCTTTCCATTTGGCAATAATGTCATAGACAACACTCCCGTATTATCCTCCTTATCTTGCCAGTCTTCTCCTATCTGTGTAGGTCCCATAGTCGAAGTGAGCCGTCTGCTGAACTGATGTGACTTCCGCTGTGCACATGCATAACATCATGTACCCAACGGGTATGGCCTTGCATTGTCTGGCATTGCACTATTGCTGGCATCTTACTGGTGGAGGAAGACATGCTCGGAGCTCGTAGTCTTGCCTAGAAGATAGCTTCGGAGTTGGAGTTGTACGTGTAGCAGTTGCTGAGCCATTATGGGCGAGTGTGCAACAGATTTTTGTGACTCCGAGTTGCTGGTAAGCTAGTGGCCAGCTTTAACCTACAGCAGAGCCTAGAGTATTACTCACAGGAAACACTGTCTAGACAAACCCAGTGCTCAATCACCAGTGATCAGAGGGCGTCTGGTTTGGAATTGAGGAAGTTGGCCACTTGTTCGTTCAGGCTGTCTTTTAAGGTTCATCACATGTGTCATCCTCATGCTGTGTTGATCAAGCGCTCAGGTATGCGACTGGTGCTATGTCCATCTTTCCATATGTAAGGACTACACTCAGGTTGATAGTGCCGCATGCCCTCTCCACTCCGCACATCTTATGTTTGAACTCGACGCCATCAATATATGCAAGCAGTGCAACACGCCAACAGTCTTAGCCGAGTTGTTGTTTATCAAGGAAGTCCTTTGTGTCACTACTTCGCAAATACCACAGAATCAATACTTTGCAAGGAGCAATAATTATAATTGCCCAAAGCTTCCTCTTGCCGCATGTTTTCCTTTGACTACTCCCGAGCCAGTCAAACATGAAATTTAATTAATGAGATGTGGTTTGCGATAATGTGGGGTGGACTCAATAGAATGAACATCCAATCGTGTGGGTGTTGAATTGTTCCCAACTCCCAGGTTGGGTTTTGTCTGCAGCAAACGTCCATTTCTCTGCCAACACATCTGTGGGAATTTCCCACAATTTGGCACATGATGCTTTCCATCCCACTTGGACCGATCACCAGTCCTACATCAGTGGACTGGTGGAAAAAATAGAAGGTTATATATAACAATATATAGCACATAATCACAAACTTCAGCATAATTTTGCTATTGATCATCATATTGTTATGTTTGGCCTTAAAGAGGAAAGGACAATGCCTCATTATTCTATACAAATGTTTGATCCGGAACACAACCTCATATCGCTCAAACTCATATTTGAAGGAAGGGTAGAGCAAAAGCTAATGTTCAGGCTAGATAAACCACATTGGCCATGTATGAAGTATGTTCCACGATGGCAAGACAAGGTTAAGAGGCCGACATCTTCCAGAAAACGACAGTTTGTTGACCGACTGAGCGAGAATGAACACAAGTACTAGATTTAAAGCGTGATGTGATGTGATGTAAAATAGTCAAGCACGAAGTGTGGTCCGCAATGGCGAGACAATGTTAAGAGGTCAACATCTTCCAGAAAACAACAGTTTGTTGGCCGACTGAGCGAGAATGAACATCTGTACTAGTTTTGAAGTGTGATGTGATCCGAATTAAAATAGTCGAGCACGAAGTGTGGTCCGCGATGGCGAGACAATGTTAAGAGGCTAACATCCTCAAGAAGACGACAGTGTGTTGGTGACGGAGCGAGAATAGATATGAGTCGTGTTTATCTAATGAGTAGTAGCTGTAACTTTCTTGTGAAGCAGGATGATGTGTTCACTGGGTGAGTGAAATTATTTATTTGTAGTACCTTCAAATGTTGACAAAATCTGCTTTAAATTTGTAATAACAGTCCGCTATATATCACTTGGGAGTCGGTGGGAATAAGTTTTGCCTTTATGAAGTACTAATATGTTATATATTGCACCACGGCATCAGCACACTGCATGTCTTTTCACGCTACAAGAAGAATCCACCATGGGTGAATTTGAGACCCTAGTTATTTAGCTTCCCGATGTCATCACAATGTCATCAATGGGCAAAGTCAGGTACTTATACTGGAACATCTGAAGTATCATCGGCAGGACTTTGAATTTGGTATGTTTTCACATTGAGTTCATCCTACAGGTCCATACTTTCTACCTGCGATTAGCACAACGACCAAAAAATATAGAGATCACGATGACCACATTGTTTTTCCTACATTCAACCTGTCAAACATGAGCAGGTGGATGCACGAACCAGAGCTTGAATGCTAACCCATAGGCTGTCTATAATCATTCATGTGTTATGCACTAAGTAAATGTCATCAATTATCTTATATCCTGTGTCACAGCATCAGCACACTGCATGTCTTTTTGCATTACAAAAGGAACTCGTCATGGGTGGATTTGGGACCCTGTTACGAACTGGGATAGGTTCTAACAACCTAGACTCAAAAGAGAGCCTTCGTGGTTGAGTCTGGTCTAACGACGCAACGACAATGAAGTCTGCTTGCAAAGTCAATAGCTAATGACAAGGTACAACCTTGAGTTTAGGTTCAGAGGTTCAGACTGACGAAGAGGAGTGCTCTAAGTCAGAGATCGGTTCAGACGACTAAGCTTGGTGGGCTTAGATGAAGGAAGTCAAGTACAAGGTAAAACCCAGTAAGATTAAAGTAAAGAACTACATAGTACAAGGCGCGTATTTATAGGGAATCCTAGGAGAGGTTTAGGGCCGGTATGAAGACAAAGGATGACCGCCTGATTAGGTATGTATGCGCAAAGAAAGGTAAGCAATCCAGGAAAGGAAACATCAGTCATCTAGCGACGGCGGTGGTAAGCGATCGTGATGTAATACAGTGGTGGAAGAACAAGAGAAAATGAATAGAGGGTAAGCGTACTGTAACATTACCCCGTTTTTATCGTGAAGTCACCGACTTCATCAATCAGTATTATCGTAAAGAGTATGGTCACAGTCATAGTCGTGGTGAAGAAGAGCGTCTTGCTCTTCAGTGACGCAGAGGTCCGTGGCATCTCGGTCAGCTTCCCAACGAGCTAGGGCAATATAGAACTCGGGGTCTTTCCAGTCGATAGGAAGGACAGCTTCGCCCTTAAGCTGTTTACAGAAGACAGAGAAGTGGCCTGGTGCATAGGCACGACAGACATGACAATGATACTTTGGGCAATTCTTGTGGCGGTGCCCAGGGTCACGACAGTGATGACAGACGAAGTTGTTGTCGGGATCGGTGGTTACGATGGTGACGTGGGGTGCTGCAGTGGGCATCGGGGACGCAGAACGTTCACGATTGCAGTGGGTAAGATCGGGAGGGGAAGGAGCGGAGGCACGTGCGACTCTTGTTCTGCGGGTGTTTCCAGAAGAGCGTCTATGATGCGTTCTTCGGAGAGGGTGTGCTGGTTCGTTAAGTGGAGGAGCCGTTTCCTGCAACACTTGCAATGCAGCCATCGTCGAAAGAGACATAGTGCGTAAGCCAGGAGTAATACTCTCAGGTGAAGCGGAAGTAACGCTTTCAACTGGCGGAGGTACCGGAAGAGGTGTATCAGGGGAGTGGGGATGCAAGACTGGGTTCTTAATAATTCGTTCGCATACTTCATGGACAACTTCACGAATAATAGTTTTAGCATCATCAGGCATAAGACGTATAGCGAGGTTCCTAATACACCTTTGTAAATGAAGGAGGATGCTGGTGTGGCGAGGGTTGGGGAGGATTCTGGCGGTTCGTTCAATGAGCTCAGCAGCTCGGACAATGTTGACGAGGAGCCCGACGGCTGTGGCGTCATGCTGGGCAAGGCGTTCATCGATATCTTTAGAGTACTGGATGTCAAGGCACGCTGCCTCGATAAGAGTCTGGTTTTCTACTTCTTCTAAGATGGCGAAGTAGTCGGAGGAGGCGGTGGATACGGGTGAAGCGCTCTGTGTAGCGCATACTTCTTGGTTAATGAGGTCGGTGGAGTCAAGGGTTTTGGTGATGGTGTCAAGGTAGGAGTCAAGCGAGACAAAGGCGGATGCAAGGTCAGTGGTGATGTCGAGGGAAGAGCTCATAATGAAGTTATTGGCAAGGGCGAGGAATTTGAGAGCAATGAACTTGATAAGGCGAAGATAGTCAGGGAGTTGCCAAACGATGTCACCGGAGTACATTAGAAAGGATTAGGCGAGTTTGTGCTTCTTCTTATACGCTTTCGTTATCTCGGAGGCATTGCCTAAGTTCTCTTCTGGGATCCATTCGTTGCTAGCCGATGAATAGCCGACCCAAGATACGAGATAGCGTCTTCGTTTACCTGTTCCTTTGTGGGCAAGAATAGCCTCAACTTCGTATTCTTCTTCTTCGTTGATAATGTCAGGTGGTGGTTCTTGGAAATTCGGACCGTGTACGTCAGTTTCGTGATAGGATGATAGTTCCGAAGCATGGAACGTGGGATGGATTCGCCATTGTTCCGGGAGCTGGAGTGTGAAAGTGATCGGGCTTAGTACGGCTTTGATCGGGAAGGGTCCGTATCTTTTCGGTCCAAGCTTCTTCTTTGGTATTGGGACGATCAGGTTCTTTGCCGATAGCCAAACCTTATCGCCAACTTTCCAGGGCGTATACTTCACTTCGTGAGATCGTTCTGCCATTCGCTGCATAGCAATGTTGTGACAGGCGATGGCTTCTTCTCGGGCTTTCTGTAGGAGTCTTACGCGTTCCTCGGCTGCTGGAACCGACGACGATGCTAAGGTATGGGGTAGCGATCTTGGGTTGTATCCCATCATGAGATAGAATGGTGAGGCATTACGGGAATCGTGCTTCCTGTGATTGTGGACGAATTCTGCGAGGGGAAGGTGTTCGACCCATGTTTCAGGGTTGGTTCGCCAATAGATCCATAGATACATTTCTAATTCTTGATTAAGACGTTTGGTCTGTCCATCAGTCTGCGGATGATAGGCGGTAGAGGGTGTGATGGCGTAATCAAGGAGTTTAGCAAGAGCTTTCGAGAATTTAGAGATAAACTGAGGGCCTCGGTCAGAGATGATTTTGTCGTAGAGTCCGAATCTGCGGTAAACATGTTTGAAGAAAAGTTTTGCTACGCCTTCCGAGGTAATGGTTTTCAGGCAAGGAGTAATGATTACCCCCTTCGTAAGGCCGTGGCCGACCACGACCATAATAGAATCAAATCCGCCGGAGGGGGGGAGATCCGTGATGAGATCAACCGACAAAGAGGCGAAGGGTACTGTCGCGTGAGAAGGAATGGGAACAAGGGGAGGGGTCACCGGGTGAGTGTCAGCTTTCATCTGCTGACAAAGGGAGCATCCTTCAACATATTTACGAATGTAGGCGCCTAGCCCAGGCCACCAGTAATCACGCTTAACGAGTTCTTCGGTTTTAAAACGACCAGGGTGGCCCACGGTGGGATGGTCATGGAGTCGTTGGAGGAGGTCATGGTGAGCGGCGGGGGAAATATAGGCATGATCTTTGTAATACAAGATATCATCAACGATTTTCCAGTCAGACAATGCCGATTTCATAGGGGGAAGACAAAGACCATTCAAAGCATCTGAGGCAGTGGAAAATATGGGGTCAGAGGAGGGGTTATCCGTAGAAAGGGCGTCATGGAGCGAGTTGTTGAGAAGGCGGACAAACATGGTATCAGGGAGGAGAGTGACGTCCGCATTATCCGAATCTGTAGGATGGTGATCTGGTCTGCGAGACAATGCATCAGGGGCAGCAAGTTTAGTTCCCGGGACATGGTGGAGTTCAATATCAAACATGGAAAGGATCAACTGCCAGCGTGCCTGACGACGGGTCAACTTCTGTGCGGTGCGGAAATAGAGCAGGTTCTTATGATCAGTGAAGACGATAACCAGGTGCGGGTTCCCTTCAAGGTAATGGCACCACTCAGTGAGCGCGCGGATGATGGCGAGCAATTCTCTATCGAAGATTTGGTAGTTTCGTTCTGCTGGGTTCAAGGACTGGGACAGGTAACCGCACGGGTGATACTGTCCATTATCATCGGTCTGAAGGAGCACTGCTCCGGTAGCCACAAGGGAGGCATCAGTCGCAACCGCAAATTGGCGAGTGGGGTCAGGGTTTCGAAGGACTGGTTGACGAAGGAAACAATCTTTCAAGGTCAGGAACGACTCATTACACGCATCAGTCCACAAGAACTGGACATCTTTCTTCATGAGACCGATTAGAGGGCGTGCGAGGTCTGAGTAGTGCGAGATAAAGTTCTGGTAGAAGTTGCAGAATCCCAGAAAGGACTGAGTCTCTTTCACCGTGGTGGGGACGGGCCAGTCCCTAATTCCGTCGAGTTTAGCGGGGTCCATAGTGACACGGCCTGGTTTGATGATCATGCCAAGATATTCCACTTCTTCTGCATCAAACATGCACTTCTCTGGTTTCAAAAATAACCGTTCCCGACGGATTATCTCCAATATTCTTCTGGTCTGCTTTTGGTGTTCGTCGAGCGTCTTCGAAAAGATGAGAATGTCGTCCATATAGATCACTAGCCATCCTTCATTGATCTCCTGCTGGAAGGTCTGATTCATGTACGCTTGGAATGTAGCTGGCGAATTACAGAGGCCAAAAAACATGACGTTCGGTTCGAATAATCCAAATTCCGTAGTGAAAGCTGCCTTCCATCGGTCATCAGGATGGATCCGGATATTATTATACCCAGATCGGACGTCCATCTTGGTAAAGTACTTGGCATCGTGTAATCGAGCGATCAGCGTGAGAGGGAGAGGGAGCGGATAAGAGTTCTTTATCGTCCAATCGTTGATGTACCGGTAGTCTTGACAGGGGCGAAGTTCTCCACTCTTTTTGCCAACAAAGAAGAACCCGCTCGCTTGGGGAGACTTCGATTCGGAAATAAAACCTTTCTTCTTATTCTCATCAATAAATGCCTTGACCGCTGACCGTTCCTTTTTAGATAAAGGGTAAATCTTCGACGTCTTCGGGATGAAGCCAGGTTTCGTCTCGATACGATGATCAATTCCGGGTCATTCAGGAGGGAGCTGATTAAGACCGTCTTTAGCGAAAATGTCACGGAAGTCATGGAGATAGCTGGGTACTAGTTCCTCGAACGATTTCTTTTTCTGTTCTACCTCGCTGTGTGCTCCGGCAATGGCGAACTGCTGAGCTTTATTGCTGAATTTCATTTCGTTCTTGGAAGTGCCGTCTTTAGTAAGGGGGGAGTCGAAGGAAACATTCTCAATAAGGCGCATCTCTGTTCCGTCTTCCGAATATTCAATAAGGACATCCTCATCCCATAGCTGATAAGTGGTGATATCGGTTACCATGGGTTCGTAATTTCCCCAAATATCTTCTTTCGTATCGAAGACGGGGGCTGTTTCTTCCAGGACTGTCATTTCCTCGTCGGGGATCTCCTCGATGGATGCGGAGGGGTAAGTCGTGGAGTCAATACATTCAGGTGTCACTGGTTCGTCTTTCGTCGGAACCATGGAGTCAACGCATTCAGGTTTCACTGACTTCTTGAGCCGGGAATGCTCGTACTTTGGTTTCTTCTGGAAAAGGAGGGGTAATCCATTCTTCTTTCATTCATTATCGATGTCTTCTTCGATCAAATCAGACTTGGGAGTTCTAGGCAAGGAGAGCGTTCCTGCTTTCCATCAAATGATGGGGTCCATAGCCCGTAACCATGGGATTCCTAGCAGAATCTGATCCCGCTTTCCAAGGCGCGTGACATTGAACTTGCCAATCATGGCACAATCGTCTATTTTCACAGTCAGTACGCAATAATGCGTAATCGGGCCACCTTTGGTTAGACTTCCATCGGCGGTGGTCACCTTGAAGGGTTTAGAAAGGCGATGAGTCCGAATCTTATGTAGCTTGATAAAGTCCTCGGAGATGAAGGTTCCCGCCACTCCCGAGTCAACAACGGCGGTGGTTTCGACAGTTTTCAGACGAGTTTTGGAAATAAGAGTCATCAGAACACGCAGTTCCTTTTGTTCTCCAATAGCCTGTACAAGTCTTACTGTTACATCGGAAGATACTGACGTCGTACCAGTCTTCCACATCAAAAATCCTCTGCAAGGTGGCGGTTTTCCATTTCATCATCCTCTTCCTCGATCTTCTCTTGCCTAACTGGGACCTTCTTCTTCTTCTTGTCGGGACAACTATTGGCACGGTGGCCTCGCTTCTTACATACGAAGCATAGACCTTTAGCCATGTAATCAGCGCGTTCTTCTTCGTCGAGACGGTCTACGTCCATCGCATCATCGTCCTTCTTCTTAGGTTGGGGGCGGTAGTTTCGGTATCGGTTGGCATTGGTGAGGGCGATGGTAGTTTTACCGCGATTAATATTGCTATCAATCTTAGTAACAGCAGTAATATACTTGTTGAAGTCGGTGGGGATTTCTCCCATGAGATGAACAGCGCGTATGAGGTCGTCGTTCAGACCTAAGTTGAACATGTGGATAAGGACGTGTGATTCCTTGACGTTGGCTACCGCTATGAGTGAGCGGAACTCAGCGACGTAGGATGTGAGACTTCTTCCAAGCTGTTTAAGCTTCTGGATCTTGTTGAGCGCGACTATACTTGCATTGGCGGGGATAAACATCTCCTGAAATTCTTTCTCAAAGTCGGCCCAAGTTCCATACTTGGCCGTTCTTCCTTCACATAATTGGTAGAAGGTGTCAGACCAGGATGAGGCCGTTCCCTCCGTCATATAAGCGAGGGCGGTGACTACCTTCTTTTCATCGGTGGAATAGACTGCAGCGTTAACGGTGAAGTACGCTTTTATGGAATGCAGCCAGCGTGAGGCTTTTCTAATGTTACCATCGAAGGCAACTGGGGCTCCGGCACGGAGTTCAACTTCCTTAGTAGAGTGAGACATCCTAAGGCTAGGGTGGGCTGATAATTGTCGGGGGGGTCTTTCTTCTGGGAATTCATCTGAAGACGTTGAGCTGGAACTCAAACTATCTTCAATATCAGTGGGGATCAGGCGGGGTTCGGTAATAGCCAACTCGGGGGCCGCGTGAAATTCTTCTTCCAGAGTATCTGGTTCTTCTGGTTCAGGATCTGGCTGGGTAGGGTCTCTTTCCCACCAGAACGTTCTCTGCCAAGAGCTCGTCTTGGACTGGTATCAGTGAGGGGCATCACAGATGGTGACGGTCAAATGAGGACTTTAATCTTTTGTTACGAACTGGGATAGGTTCTAACAACCTAGACTCAAAAGAGAGCCTTCATGGTTGAGTCTGGTCTAACGACGCAATGACAATGAAGTCTGCTTGCAAAGTCAATAGCTAATGACAAGGTACAACCTTGAGTTTAGGTTCAGAGGTTCAGACTGACGAAGAGGAGTGCTCTAAGTCAGAGATCGGTTCAGACGACTAAGCTTGGTGGGCTTAGACGAAGGAAGTCAAGTACAAGGTAAAACCCAGTAAGATTAAAGTAAAGAACTACATAGTACAAGGCGCGTATTTATAGGGAATCCTAGGAGAGGTTTAGGGCCGGTATGAAGACAAAGGATGACCGCCTGATTAGGTATGTATGCGCAAAGAAAGGTAAGCAATCCAGGAAAGGAAACATCAGTCATCTAGCGACGGCGGTGGTAAGCGATCGTGATGTAATACAGTGGTGGAAGAACAAGAGAAAATGAATAGAGGGTAAGCGTACTGTAACAGACCCCAGTTATTTAGCTTCCCAATGTCATCACAATGTCATCGATGGGCAAAGTCAGATACTTATGCTTGAACACCTGAAGTATCATCGGCGGGACTTTGAATTCGGTATGTTTTCCCATTGGGTTCATCCTACAGGTCCATGCTTTCTACCTGCAATTAGTGCGACAACAAAAAAATATAGAGATCGCGATGACTATGCTAATTTTCCTAAATTTAACCTATCAAACATGAGCAGGTGGATGCACAAACCAGAGCTTGGATGCCGACCCGCAAGCCATTCATAATTAGTTATGCATCTCGCCACGCATCAGCACACAGTGTCTTTTCGCGCTACAATAGGAACTCGTCGTGCGTGGATTTTGAACCTTAGTTGTTTAATGGGCAAAGTCAGGTACTTATAACCGACCGTCTGAAGTGTCATCGGTGAGACTTTGAATTCAATATATCTTCACATCTACCTGCAGTTAGCTTGACAACAAAAAATACTGAAATCGTGATAACCACACTGTTTTTCATAGATTCAGCATGTGATACACAAGCTGGTGGATTCATGAACCGGAGCTTAAATGACAACCCATAGATTGTCCATTATCATTTATGTGTTGCGCACTAAGCAAATATCATCAAGTATCTCATATCCTGTGCCAATCATCTATACTCATTTTGCACCAAGCAAGGATCAAGTAAGAATCATGATATTAATCGCAAACTAAGTAGTAAACTAAAATTGTAAGGGAACTAGGGTGAATCAAAAGCAGCATCATCACGTTGTGCCCTCTGTCTTGCAAGTGCATTGACAGACATGTTGGCCTTCACTGCATTGCTAAGGCCATCACAATGACTCCTTCCAAAAATTTTCCTAAAGAGAGTTCAGGCAAGGCATATGGGAGTGTACATAATGCACCGAGTCCACCACTCGAGGAGTCTATTCACCCTTTGCTGCACCTCTCGACCAGGGGCCCTTTCAAAGAAATCCACGATGGTCTGCCAAAATTGTACATAGTCGAAGTCACCGTCGATGGACCACCATGAGGTAACAGAAGAAAGTGCGAATCGTACCTGTCGGTGTATGATTATGATTTATCATCAATCTAGCCAAAGATTAACTTACTTGACACGTGATGTATGTGATAGATCGAGGAGTGACTTTTTCCATGTGGATGATATGGGCCACATGTTTTTTGACCTTAATTCCAGCAAAAGATCTACTGGCGCATCTGTTGTCCCTAATCACATCTGCGCCATCACTGTCGCCTTCAACCTCCTTTGTGGAGGACGGTGACATGAACATGGCTTTGTAGCCCTGCAAACACTAGTCAGTAGCTGTCAGGCTGCTCTGCTGTGCCGAACCTGAATCAGAATCCTGCCCTTGAAAAGGCCTTCCTCCAAATAGTCCAGCTTCGCGGTGTACTTGTCATACAAGAATGACGGAAAAGAGAGTTCTGTCACAATATGCCCCTCTGAACGATCCCAGATCCCTGTCCTTACACTGGTGAACGGTGAGTGGTATTTCTCGGGATTGCAGGTCAACTGCTTACTCTAGGTTGTTCCAATCAAGTTCAGCTGGGCAGAGCAATCTGCCACACACATCATGTGTGAATCCATGGGAGTGTTTATCGTCGTAGTCAATGGGGAGACTTGGCTTGAATTTGTGGTTAACCCATTCAGCAACGAGACTCTTGAGTTTCGAGGTATCGTCTCCTCGGGCAGCATCAGCACCCTGCTGAAGCTAAACAAAGACTCAGTATGTGGTAACCGCTGAAATTGACAAAACAAACCATCTTCAGCATGTGTAAGTACTCGTCGTACTCCATCTCTGAACCCTTCTTATGAAACCATGGCAAGGTGTTCACTAGAGTTGCATACCCTATCTGCAGCCAATCTTGACTAGGTATCCATGCCAATGAGTAGCACCCACGAATCGAGGTAAAAGACTTACTCCAGAGTATGGTCTTTATCACTGCACTCGTATCTTCTGTCGTTTTTGTTGACGAGGTCTTCAATATTATTGAACAGTGCGACAATGCGTCTGACCACTCTTCTGCGAGCCATGAAGTAATCTGTTTGCCTGACGGATATGGTGAGTGAAGGAAATTAATTGATGTAGTAGTGGCCTTACTTTTCCTTAGCTGCGCGCCCAGACTCAAGAGACTCCAGCTTTTGTCCAGTTGAGTGATTCTCCATCTCTGTCGAGCCACCGCTTTGTGTAATTGTTCTGCTGTAACAATTCCCTCGCTCTGGGCCTCAATGTGAGGCATGCCGCTCTCCGAGTCGTCCTGCAACTGGCCCTCAATGTACGACACACTGCCCTTGATGTATGACGTGCTGCCCTCAATGTGTGACATAGAGATGGGGAGAGGAGAGAACGTTGATTAATATAGAGAATGAATGAAACAGTCAGTGGATGAAGAAAATACGAGACAAAGATTAACCACAGGCAGTTACACTTTATATGCTGGTCGGGGCCAGTACAAGTTGCCTAAAAAGCATATTAGGAGAGCATTAAAAATGTTAGATCATGGAACAAAGTCGCTTGAACGAATGCCTATTTTGGAAAGCATTAACGTTAGTATAGCTCATCCTGCAAGTCACAGTTAGGGAAAATAAAATAAAAACAGGGTAGATTTAGACTCCTCTTGGTATAGCCATGCGAGATCAAGAGTCTGATGCTCGCAGTGGTGTTTAATATAGGACCGATTGGCATCCTCTTGGTCGGATGTGGGAACGATGATGTTGTATCATCAGAGTTTGGCATCCAACTGACAGGCCTGCCATCCTCAGCAGATAGGTGATCTTTGCCACTTTGCGAATAACAAGGGACGATGTAGCAATATTAAACAGTGTCAGAAAGGACAACCTCACCATGACATCTGTACTAGTTGCGGGCTGGCTGAACGTGAACATGAGTAAACATGTGTGATACTTTTCAGTCACTCGAGCACACACCATTGATGGGCGGCACGTCATTGGGGCATCGCACTACATTCACGTTAAACGCAGACCAAGTGACATTACTTGCACAGAGCTGAGAGTTGTTGATGGCCATATACTTGGTGTGCATAGTCTGGATTGATCCTGTTGAAAAGAGACACAGGACCTCCCATGATGATACAGGAAGAAATGCTACGCGTTTTTGCTGTCTTCTTTGAGAATCCTGCAGGGAAGTACTGACCGACATACCTGTTATTTGGGAAGAATCGGACATGGTGTCTTGAGCTTGGTTTGAATAAAGTGGGTCTGGCTGCTGGCTCCTCACGAACACACTCTCGCGGTTCGGTCTGAACAACATCCCCATGAGCCTCAGCTATTGATCATGCAGAAGGAGATGAAAGGTCCGTGCCTGTGACAACAAACTGGTCTTTGCTTGGCTCCTTCTGACTGATGTAGCATGTTGATCTTGGCATCCATTTTCCACTTGTTTTGCTCCACCTGACAAAGGCTGTAAGTTGATGTGTTGCCCTCGAGGTCCAGACTTTACCTCACTCATAAGTTTCTGGCTGTAAGTCTTTTCAATTTTGGGCTTCCATTCTTCCATTTCCTTCATAATGTCTTCGCAGGTTTCCAGGTCCGCTTCAACTATTGCACCATGCATCTCTGCTTTGTAGAAACCGGCATCTTGTTGGGCAGACATCGACTTCTAGCAATAGAGTCGTACTCGCAGGCACAAGTCCCCTATTTCATCAAACAAGGCATCCACTAGCAGATTGATGGGTTCATTATCTTCCCCTTCACTCCTGTCTTCTTCCCCCGCTTCATCCTCTGTATGAGGCGGATTGACGAAGAACACGATTTATAATATAATAATGCACCTTTGTGAACTCAAGATGTGCTTCAACGACCTTCCTATTAGGAAGAAGACTTGTTGATGCTTCCAGCCTCCTTTAGACAATCGCCAGTTGCCTGCGTCTGCTTAGTTTGCTCCGATCCTACTAGATCTACGAGGGTTAAGTGCAAGATTTGCATAGAGCTCAGGTCCTGCAAAAGTTGAAGAACAAAGCCAAACTTACATCCTGATCACCCTGGTATCCTCCTACAATCTTGATAGTCACCATGCCATGGTCCCTGGTACTTTGGCTGTTAGCCAGCGTCGTCAGTGCGGATGTCTTAGCCTGACAAGTGCCTTTGCTTGCGCAGCATGGGGGACCCGAAGATATCCCAGTCCTGCAATATACTTCCCCGCGCTTCCAGGCCCACTCTCATCTAATGCGTTAGAGGCAAGCAAAGGTTTAAAAGCAAGGGTTTTACATGTCAGCAGAAGCAGGTGGGCGAGTTGTGCGTTGGTGTTGGAGCGAGGGATCTGTGACCGCAATGTATCCTGTCACTTTGACAAAATGATTGTACACCTTTTCATTGTATACTTCTGCGCAAGATATCTAGGTAAAGTACTCGTAGTCACGGTCGAGCTTGATGATGGTTGGTCCTAGACGTTCGACGATCTAAAATTGTATGGAGTTTAGTACAGGTTTGCCTGATACTCGAAAACTTCCTACCTGTCGAACGCTGAGATTTCCATCGGATCTTGTAATTAGTGAGTTTGCCGTTTTTAGTATCAACGGGCTGAGGGCATGGAATGCATCTTTGTACTTGAACTTCACACTCTGGACTAGCGTGATCGAAACCTCCTTGACAACCGGGCAAGAGTTCTCGCATGGGAAGGAGACTTCATAAGATGATGCGTATCTGAACTTGAAAGCTCTGGTAGGACTTTTGTGACTTGCAGTATGTGGAGATTTCGAAAGGCCTCCTGTTCATTTTGGGCAAACGTCAGCATTGCAAAGAGGATCTTGGAAAAGATAAATCTGCTATCTTTCAATATGAAGACTTCGGCATGCATGCTGTTTTTCTGCAAGGCTGAGCCACTGTGACCTGACTCAGAGATGTTTGCAAGAGGGCGATAGAATCCACTCACCGTGACTGTTTTCTCCTTGACTTGAGCCTGAGAGGCTTGTCGACATTTCACCAGTCATTGGGACAGAGATTGAGCCACTAGTAAACTTTTCCATGATGTCATTGAGAGCTAGCAACTCCCAGTTGTGGTTTTCCGAACCAACGAGAGATAGGACCAAGGGAGCTGAATGACTCGGACTGAGATTGGGATTCAATGGTGAACAAGCAACTAGAATAGATCATCTATGAAGTGACGTACAAACAACATGCCCTAAAATATCCATGTTTTTTTTTCAACAGTCCACTGGGCGGCGTGGTGGTTGATGATTGTTTATGAATGTTCCCTGCCAGCCAATAGAGGGATACAACAGCATTCTTCTACTACACTAATAAAACAACAGGAATATGTTATTGCTATAGCCTAGATGTAGGCCGACTGATTCCGATCATGTGTCCACGATGGATGCACGAAGTGCGATTGTCCTTCATGAGCGTCAGGAAATTAATCAGGAGGGATTAATACTAATAGAAACACTCACCACCTAGCCAATAGCAAGAGTGTCTCCGACAGCATTTGAATTCTGGTCTGGGCCATCAACATGCAACCTGACTACCTGGGACCCATTGAGATGATCTTTGAGAAGGTCAAGTTGGGCATCAGTCCAATGAAGAGATGATTTGTTGTGATTGCAGACTGGAGAGAGAAATTTGGTATCTGCAGCAACAGTAGCCGGCGAATGCATCGTAAGAAATCTGCTCAGTAGCACACGCACTTCTCGCTCTGTCATAGTGAAATCTCTCTCCGCATCATTGTACAGAAACTGAAGGAGGGCACCTCGCCTGGAATTTTCCTCGACTTCCCAGTATGTTGTAAAGAGGCGCATGCGTTGTTGTTCACGAACAGCTTCTTGGAGGTGCACAACAAGGCCAAACATTTGAGGGCCTAATGCATCCAAATGCTTCAAAAACATATCGTCCACCTAGAAATGGGATGCATATATATTGAGCTATGTGTGTTCTCAAAAAAAGAGTGCTTACCTTCAAGTTGCTACTCATGGTTGAATCATTGGTGTCTGCTCTGCCTAACAGACTATCAAAAATGTGACTTTCTTGAAATGAGGGTGGCCGGCGATACAGGTGATAGGAATGATTGTTGCTGTGGCGCTGCGTAGCAGGTTGACTTGGAGTGGGCAATCTAGCCCCTGCAGAGGTGTGAACATGCTGTACGCCATCTGAATGTTTAAAATTGGGCGTGCAAGGGAAGAGAAAGTCATCATCTGTCCCTGAGGTTGTGCTCTCTGTTACTGATGACGATGTATGAGTCAATATAATTATGATATTGTGAGTCATTGATACCTGATCCTCTGCATGACAAGCTTGGAGTAGAACTTGGAGGAGAGCTTGGAAGAGAGCTTGTATGCCTGAAATTGTTGGGACAATAACATGCATCACAAGCCTGAGGGCGTTGAAGAGTCGAGAGACATGGATCTTCACATGGAGTAGTGTATAAGTTCATGATTGAATACTTGGGGTGTTGGACTGCTGGTAGAAGACATGGCATTGAGTGCATAAGTGGTAAATAGCCATCGGACTTTGAAAGACTTCCCTTTGCTGGAGAGTAAGATCTCTATTCTGGTATCACTCGACGTGTAGTCGGATCCAGGCCTGATAACCACCAATGGTGACTTACCATTTTTGTATATGTGGAGATTCAAAAGGGTTCCCTAATAATACTGCATCAAGAAGTTCTGAACTTCTCTGTGCACACGAGCGTGTCATAGTGAGTGAGTTCAACGGAAGTGGCCCTGGGTGAGGATACAATTGGCCAGCTTGACTGTAGATACACTGGATTAGTATCCAGTAGGTAGTACTATAGGAGTACGATAGTAGTACCAGCCTTTAGAGTGTATCCTCAATGCAGTGGGAGCATATTATTGTTGATCTGAAATCGCGAGCCCTGAATCATTCATACTCCACACATACCAATTTTGGTAATGCATGTAGCTGAACTTTGGAGTAATTACTAATATACTGATCTAAGCAGTTACCATTTTGGTACATTTGCGGAGAGAATTACCCCTACATCCTCTCATAAATTTGCAGCTACCATTACTATGTAGAGTATGTCTCGCTCGTTGGCTGAGCTTTTGTGATTAATTATATCAGGAATGTAAATATGAGTCACGATTTGATGTATTTGAGAGAGTGAACAAATTTGCAATAGAACATCATGTATGTGTGCATGAGCCTCAGGCTTCTGGGTCAGACCTGCTCTGTGCATTCTATGAATTCAAGGCTGGGACCACCATGACGCTTCTCTGAGTTTACATAGTGGCATGGCATGACGTGCTGCATATTCTGCTGTACCCGAAAGTACGTCACTAGCAACACCGTGTCTATAAGAACCCCGAATTTTTGAACTTTTGAATCAGCCACACCAGCCTGAAAAGTCCAAGTCATGGCAGCTATGCCTTATTATACCCATCCTCGTCATGTGCCTAGCACTGCTGAGTCCTCTTGGATCGAGGACATGATAGTGCACATCAAAGTTCATCACGTATCTGAATTTTCCACATCTGGCAGCGGTGACGATGTGTTGGTGTTCTGGGGACCAGAATTATTATCACTCACAGACCCTTTTTCAATCCACTCACCTACAAATACTATCCTCTGTACTCCTTTGCCCTTGTGGGAAGTTGCAACTCCTCTGTCATCTCCCACTGGCAGTCCTGATGCTCAAACTCCTATGCGGCTTGGTGCTACCAATATGTCACATGGATTTGAGTCGTCGTTACCTGTGCTGACAATTGATCCTGCTCATGAGGAAGAGAGGTCTCACATGCAGTGTAGAGGGTCGCAGAGAGTTGTCTGTAAGTGCAAACCATATTCTGCAGAGCAGAATCACAAAAAACTCAGGTCTGGAAAGACATTCATGAAGCAATGAAGAAGAAAAGTGCGGTCTTCATGCAACCTGACGAACAGAAGGAAGGCGAAAATATGGTGAGTGTCTGTAGCCGTGTTTGATTTTTTTGTGCTGATGAGAGGTCAGAGAGGCGAAGCCGGTTGTGTAGGTGGTGAGGTCATGCAAGCCCAAGCTTCTCGCACCACTGGCCCGAGTACTTGTCAGACCTGAGAGAGGAAAATCGACACTGTTGACGGAAAACATGATTCCGACGATGTGAATGTATCTCCGAATCCTGCTTCAACTATTGTGAAACACATCTGCCAGGAGCAAACAGGTACCGAGTGGCAGACGGTCCTCGATTTACACGATTATGATGGAGAGCAATGAAGCAGGCAGACTTAATGAAGCATTTATCGAGGAAATAAAGGCCACGACATAGGAACTGGTCTGATGAAGGTGGCGATGGCAAGAGTGTTCAAAAGTTTGGATGAAGAGGAAGGGTTCTTCTGAAGTGACAGCATCGAATAGTTCAAGTTCAAGTTGTTCTTATAGCCTCATACTGAGGTTAGAAAGTTGAACATTCGAACTTGAAACTGGACCATTATCATCATGATTGAGAGTGGTAATATGGATACGCCTAGTAACTGAATGATTCAAACGTTAATGATAAAATTCAAGTTGCAACGTTACTATTCACCAGTTTCGCTGCCGCCGGTCATGCATTTTCGGAAACGGGATATGTACCCCAATCAGGTAAAGCAAAAAATGGTTGGCTATAACTGCTAATTTCATGCTTGTTTCAAACAACCAAATCCATGGTGTCCACTTGCTAACTAGCAATGTGTTCATTGGGAACTCTCTGGATTGGCTTTTTCTTTCTTCTTCTGATGGTATCTTGTAATGCTCCGGGTTGCTCTTGGGAAAGGACTACAGATAATCGAGGACTGAGCAGGCATCGTGCTAGTTGTAAATTTTACAAGAAAGTCAGCACTCTTGCGAGTCAGAGGAGACAAGATCGCGCAAAAGAGGCAGTTGTTGCAAATATGGTTCTACGCCCTTCAGGGAATGCTTCAGTGAGTTGAGTGACTAGTGACCTTTGAATACCCTGATGTTGAGCATCCACTTGTTGTTAACCTCAGAGAATCCCAGCTGTCCGACATGTGAGGGACCATCCAAGTCTGAAACCAATTGCTCCTTGTAGTCTCCTCGAGCCAATATCCATGGCTTACGGGCCCAGGTTATTCAGTGTCTCAAGTCTGGCGGGCTCACAACACTCCCTCAACTCAGAGATGGCCCAAGGTGATCATATTGATGCTGAGATGGATAACAGTTCTGGAGACGTGTTGGATTATGTTTCAGGTTTGTGTTTCCTTCATGTTAGCAACTATCTCCTGATTTGTCTACAATCACTTGAATCTGTCAGACAAAACCGCATTTCCAATGAGACAAGTTCCGAGACCTTTGAATGATATTGAACCTTCGCATGACGAACTTAATCATTCCGATCATCTCAATATCCCATCAAGTCAAAGTTTGGCTTCAGTCCCAACCCAGTCCAGAATTCTATGTGTTCTTCTGACGCTGAGAGACACCCTCCAGACCCCCTTCAGCTCATTTGGACTATGCTGTCTATACCCATGCAGGCCTTCTTTTGAGCCAGATAAATTCCTTCCATCCTTGTTACTTGCAAGAACTTCTCCAACAATTACCCAAGAAACTGAGTCTCCACTGAATGTCATTGCGCCCCCTTACCCTTTCCCGAACATGACTATATATCGCCTTATGTCATGGATGAATTCTGGTAGTAACCTGGTATCCGAAACTAAGGTCTCCCGCCTTGTCAAGGATGTATTGCTGGCTGAGGATTTCGACCGTACGCACCTTGAGAACTTCTCGGTGAAGCGAAGCTTGCATAAACTGGATGTAGATGAGAATGGGAAAGGAATTATGTTTCCAGATGATTGGATTCATACCAGTGTCACAATTGATATTCCAATGAAGTCGAAGGAGGACGGTCCTCAGCCGTATACTATTCCTGGATTCCATTATTGTCCTCTTGTTGAGGTAATACGTACTGCATTCACAGATGTCCAAGCTCGGGCATTCCATCTCTTGCCCTTCCAATGCTTATGGAAAGATCCTTTGGATGGTCATCAAGAGCGAATTTATGACGAACTCTATATGTCTGATGCTTGGCTCGAGGCTCAGGACACTCTCCAGCAATTACCAAAGGAACCTGGGTGTTCACTGGAACATGTCATTGCAGGTTTGATGTTCTTTTCTGACACTACTCACCTAGCAAATTTTGGGACTGTGAAAGCCTGGCCGCTCTACATGTATTTTGGAAATTTAACAAAATACACACGATCACAACCCCAATTGGGAGCATGTCACATTGTAGGGTTTTTGCTTTCAGTGAGTCAATTAATGTGGCATGATTTTCTGCTGCTGATAATACCAGCTTCCCGATACAGTGGCTCAAAAAAGTGTCCCAATGTTTGTAGCTTTTCATGTAATTGCTTCATTAGGAGTCAGGGTGTGGGAATTTGACTAAGCTATAGGGAGATGTTGGACAGCCCTGCCTCTTGGCAATATATTTGCTCCATATAGCGTGGGAAACAGATGACATCGTGCGAAGATATGGTCATTTTAATTTGGTGACTCATTGGGACACTTTTTTGACTTTCATTCTGATCAATACAATCTCTATAATTATGGTACTCTGTGTGGCTTCCTTTTACTCTAATCACCTCTGCCACTCTTCTAGACATATTATCTATCAATTTGAGGTATAAATCTTTAGAAATCTTCTTCTATTCTACTGCAACTCTGTTCTATAGCTGAAATAGCCCCTATGGTAGATTTTGATAGGCTGCAAGCAATTTCTTGAGTAATGTTAGCAGGTATTTAATAGAGTCAAGGTCCAGGGACTATTCTGACCATGATAGAATAGTAATATCATGGTCTTTAAACCATTGGTGGCCAAATTGAAGATAGTGTCCTGTTCATTAATATATAATTTCTATATGATTCTGAGCAGACACTTCTCTAAAATAGAGATGTACTACTGTGCATTGATTCTTCCCTTCATTCCAAAGGGAAATTCACTCAATTCCATCCTATACAGTCCCATACTATCAAATTTCCTTCTCCAAGCTTAAGTATTTGCTTGACTTATCTTTCTCTTAGTGGTTTTTCTACCTTTATTTCACACATTTTTCAGTCTATCTGACCCTATCATATACACTTTTATCTCATCTTAACCATATAACAGTAATTCAGTTCCTAGTAGTCCAATACTAGTACTTTGGTGCAGAATTTTATCTCTTCTTTGTATGGGCTGGAAATCAGAGAGTTCTTTCTTCTTGGCTACAGCTTCAGGATTAGCTACCTTAAGAGCCTTACTGACTATCTGAGTAGGGATAGTGGTGGAGATGATGGAATTAATAGATTTGGTGACCTTGGTTGCATTTACAACCTACCCAGTTAGAATATGGTAATCAAGAGATCTTGGGTCATAGGGAGCATGCATCCAAGTTGGATACTAAATAGTTTGAAGACCATGATATTACTATTCTATCATGGTCAGAATAGTCCCTGGACCTTGACTCTATTAAATACCTGCTAACATTACTCAAGAAATTGCTTGCAGCCTATCAAAATCTACCATAGGGGCTATTTCAGCTATAGAACAGAGTTGCAGTAGAATAGAAGAAGATTTCTAAAGATTTATACCTCAAATTGATAGATAATATGTCTAGAAGAGTGGCAGAGGTGATTAGAGTAAAAGGAAGCCACACAGAGTACCATAATTATAGAGATTGTATTGATCAGAATGAAAGTCAAAAAAGTGTCCCAATGAGTCACCAAATTAAAATGACCATATCTTCGCACGATGTCATCTGTTTCCCACGCTATATGGAGCAAATATATTGCCAAGAGGCAGGGCTGTCCAACATCTCCCTATAGCTTAGTCAAATTCCCACACCCTGACTCCTAATGAAGCAATTACATGAAAAGCTACAAACATTGGGACACTTTTTTGAGCCACTGTAGCATCAAAAATATTCTAAGTACCCTATCTCGCATTTCAAAACTGGCATGGCATCCATTAATGCACACTGCCGCAGGGAGTTGTTTCATGGGTGTTGGGAAATCCTGTTGGATGAGGATTTTCTTAATGCATTGAAGGGTCAACAATTCTGCTGGGATGCAGAACAATGTTGGGTGAATGCTGCCTAGCTGCTATTCAACCCAAGGGCTTCTGGACTAAGCTCAGGGCTCAAAAGAGAGAGAGTGTGTGTGTGTGTGTGAGAGAGAGAGAGAGGGAGGGAGAATATGAAAATGTCACTCCAGACAATGAGGACAACACTGTATATCAGGAGCTGTATAGTGAGCTATTAAGCTACTACTAAAACTAATAAGCTGCAAGTCTGGGGAAGCTACTGAATCCTAGAAGGAGAGCTACCAGAACTATAACTGAAAGTCTAGCTAATGAGTGGAAGTATAGGGCGAAGATTTGGTGATTATGTAAGCAGTGAAAATGCGGACATAAGCCAGGAAAAGTAAGGTAAGAAAGCTAAGTAAAAACTGTTAATACCAGCCTAGAGGGAAACTAATCCCTACAGCATATCGTCATGGTATTATTGTGAAATGCACTGACGGAGTGCTACAGTGAGTTTTCCCCCGAATATTTACATATTCTGCTGATTATCCTGAAAAGTACGTTTTTACTGACCTTTTCAAGAAGTTGAATCACTCATCAATTTACAGGGTTTTGATTGCGACCATCAAGGATATGGGATTGTGTCCGTGCCCTCGCTGTCTTACACCGAAAAGCTTCTTCAATTCTCTCGGGCTCGTAAGGGACATGAAAAGTTGTATCACCAATTTCTGAGTATATGTTATGGCAAAGATTGTCAAGGCTCGCGAGTATATCTATAAATTGGGAAATACTGTAGATGGTGCAAAGGTAGAGCATACTCTTGGAGAGGGCTCCTGGGTACCTACTATTGTAAGCGCGTCTGGTTCCTTTCTATTTGATAAATAACTATCCGCCATCTACGCGCAGAATCAATTTGTTGAGAAACTGGGACCACTTGGCCTCGACCCATTTCGCATGCTCATTGTCGACTTGATGCATGAGTGCGAATTGGGTACCTGGAAGGCACTATTCACACACCTTATTAGGTTGCTTTACGCCCTTAGTACCAAGGGTAGTCAGCTTGTCGCAATCCTTGATGGCAGGTACCAGGAGTTCTTACGGAGTGTTGTTGCCTGCTGATGAGTCGTCGACTTCCAATCTTACCATAGATTTCGACAGGTCCCTATGTATGGTAACAGCGTTATCCAAAAATTTTCAAACAACACGTCTGAGATGAAGAGATTAGCGGTGTGCAACTTCAAGGACATTTTAAAGGTTTTTGTGAGTTATTTGTTTTCTACATTCTACTTACTGACATGATCTTAGTGTGCTATTCCAGTCTTCGAAGGGCTATTCCCCCCTGACCATGATGTGGTGGTGCAATCTCTACTGTATCAATTTGCACAATGGCATGCACTCACTAAACTCAGGATTCACTCGGAGTCCACTGTTATTTTACTCGAAGAAACATTCAAGAAACTGTCTCGGATGCTGCAAAAGTTTCAACATTATACATGTGCTGCATTTAATGCTGTCGAATTACCCAAAGAGAAAGCCGCTCACCAGCGAAAGGCCGCCCAACACTCTGGTACCAGCAACACCATCCCAGAATCAAGCGGAGCAAAACCAAAGAAGTTCAATTTGGGTACCTACAAGTTCCATGCGATGGGAGACTATGTGAGAACTATCAGGATCTTCAGGACCACAGATTCTTTCACTACTCAAATCATATGTGGCAGTTGCATTCATACTATGTAATTGACATTAAGCTTGCCAGGGAGAGCTTGCTCACAGAGCCCTAAAGGCATTTTATCCGCTTCCAGTAAGTTAGATACACCAGCACAGTTAGCCAAGCATGAACACAGGCGTTGTGTGTTATGGCGGGTAGCAGAAGCAGGAGGTGTATCCTCCTCTGGCACCCAAACATGAGCTGATGCTCCCCCGCCTTCACTGTCGTCTGACAAGCACCACTATATCACGGCTACTTGGAATAATCCGGTCAATCTATTTACATTCCTCCAAGAACATGACGGCGATCCAGCTATCAAGGTAGGAGTGACAGTGCATTTTAGATACGCGTTATACTTAAGAATGTGTCAGAATTTCATACCAAAATTAAGGGATCATATTCTATATAGGTTATGGGAGCTAGATATCAGTTATTGCGACCACACCTTCATGGACGAGGAGCGCAACTCTGTCATAATTCCCAACAACACCATATATTCCATACAAACCATGCAAGTTTACTATACAACCTACGACTTAAGGCATGAATACAACATCATCAACCCCAGGACCCACGGGGACATTATGGTGCTTTCAGGCAAGACAGCACCTAGACACCCATACTGGTATGCCCATGTGTTAGGTATCTATCATACAGAGGTATGGCTTAATGAGGGTCAACCCATGAGGCAGCACTTCGAGGTCCTCTGGGTTAGATGGCTAGCAGCCTTGCAGAACCATACATCTGGCATCAAATCCGCCTGTCTTCCCAAAATTGCATTTGTGGAGGAGTCGGATCCAGATGCATTTGGGTTCCTTGACCCAGGGCAGGTAATCCATGGAGTACATTTGATTCCTGCGTTTGCCTCGGGCCATGGCATAAGCGTGCTTCATTATGGAAAATCATTGGCACGCCCTGGAGAGCAGCCGGATGATTGGGAAGAGCATTATGTTGGGATGTAAGTACAAATACTCCCGTCGCGCTCTAATGCTTAAGATTTGAGCCAGATTCGTTGATCAAGATATGTTCATGTGATACACTCACT
Source organism: Suillus cothurnatus (assembly GCA_016758765.1). Taxonomy (NCBI): domain Eukaryota; kingdom Fungi; phylum Basidiomycota; class Agaricomycetes; order Boletales; family Suillaceae; genus Suillus; species Suillus cothurnatus. The sequence goes on along the minus strand of JABBWL010000058.1, from coordinate 66,478 downwards.
TTGGTGTAGGTCATTCCGCAGTGCTGCGGAGGATTACAAGAGACTCTCTTGGCTCTGGGTTGGTGGCACAACCAGATGGTATTCCCAACAGTATTAGTGAAGAGGCAGATCATGAAGAGGCCTGCGATGATAATGGTTATGAAGAATGCGCCAATGAAATAGAGGATGATGATGACAATATTGAGGGCCTTGAAGAATCCGACAATGAGTCCAGTGATGGAGAGCTACATGAGGGAGGCAAGAATGAGAATTAAGGGGATGAGGATGGGGATGAGTTCGATGAGTTCGATGGTTTGTCTTTCTAATGCTCGCTCTAAATCTTAGTATATTCCATGAATTGAATTGAATAGCTAGTACTTGATCACAAAGTCGTGCATCGTTAGGCTCGGTGCCTTTGGCAATTGAAAGTCGCTGAGGCCTGTCTCTTTCGAGACCATGATATGTTTTTTATCAGTTCTGCAGGGCCTGACGTGCTAGTAGTACTTCAAGTATTGATTAATACTATGCATCATCACACGACCGTGACCGTAGATGATGTCTATACGCATCATCAAATCCAATGTTGGATTGTTGGGCATAATACCCCCACGTCTTACTACGAGCAGTTGTATTTGTAGCAGCTGCTCAGATTATATATCTGTGCCTTAGTTAATATCATGATCACCTGGGCCTGCACTGCTTTCGTTTGTACTGGTTGGTGGCAACAGGCACCCTTACTACCTGCGGCTGGTTCGGAAAACCACAACTGGGAGTTGCTAGCTCTCAATGACATCGTGGAAAAGTTTACTAGTGGCTCAATCTCTGTCCCAATGACTGGTGGAACATTGTAAGGAATCATAATTCTGTGGGCATGAAAAGGCCATATTTACATGAGCTATCATTTGATCATTCGCACTATGGAGTTGCATGACACTTCCCTGTATAGCGCGCCAAAGGCGCACAATTTCCCGCACTTACGCGCTTCCTGCGCCTACACCTTCTCGCGCCTGCGCTTAGCGTGCGTTCCCACGCTCTATCGCCTATCAACCAGGAGGACCGATCCATGTCCGAGCACCCCTCTAGTACGTCATACTACATGCTGCACAAGTGTAACAAGGACTGCAGCGCTATTACATGTCATTACATACTATCGCGCATGTTCTCCCTATCCCTTCCGCGTCCGATGAGATCTTACTTAGTATAAAGCCTGATGGTAGCGCTACTATTCATTACTCCCCTTTACTGTACTTCCCTAGCGTTTGGGTTTTACTCTAGAGTAGTAGTCACCATTAGGGCACGCGCCCTGTGGTTATCGCGTTTTGGCTTAGATTAGATCGCCTAATCAAGCCTTGCTTTTTGTCCGCTTCGCCTTTGCTCTCGCTTTACATCGCGCTTGCTTTCACTCACGTCGTTTCACGCTCATTACGAATCCCTACACCGCTCCTTGCCTTCCGCATCACTTGCGTGCTGTCACGCGCCCACGCGCACCATAGGCGCACGCCTTCCCGCGCTTCGCTTACCTTAGCGCGCGCTTCCTGCGCTCCGCTTACTGCGCATTTCTCATCGCGCGCTTCGCGCCTTTCTATATCCTTGTGCACGTCCCCTGTCTACTTGAGTCATCTCTTATTTCTGGTTCTGTGTGTGGTAGCAGTCCCCTTTAGGGTCGAACGCGTCTGTCTCAGGCATAGCAGCCTAGGCGCAGCGAGACCCGACATACTGCCTCACCAGCAGTGTTGTTGATCTCACATCTAGAGATTGATTGCGCACGCCGCAGTCAGACTTAGTTCCTACAACGTCGACAAGCCTCTCAGGCTCAAGTCAAGGAGAAAACAGTCACGGTGAGTGGATTCTATCGCCCTCTTGCAAACATCTCTGAGTCAGGTCACAGTGGCTCAGCCTTGCAGAAAAACAGCATGCATGCCGAAGTCTTCATATTGAAAGATAGCAGATTTATCTTTTCCAAGATCCTCTTTGCAATGCTGACGTTTGCCCAAAATGAACAGGAGGCCTTTCGAAATCTCCACATACTGCAAGTCACAAAAGTCCTACCAGAGCTTTCAAGTTCAGATACGCATCATCTTATGAAGTCTCCTTCCCATGCGAGAACTCTTGCCCGGTTGTCAAGGAGGTTTCGATCACGCTAGTCCAGAGTGTGAAGTTCAAGTACAAAGATGCATTCCATGCCCTCAGCCCGTTGATACTAAAAACGGCAAACTCACTAATTACAAGATCCGATGGAAATCTCAGCGTTCGACAGGTAGGAAGTTTTCGAGTATCAGGCAAACCTGTACTAAACTCCATACAATTTTAGATCGTCGAACGTCTAGGACCAACCATCATCAAGCTCGACCGTGACTACGAGTACTTTACCTAGATATCTTGCGCAGAAGTATACAATGAAAAGGTGTACAATCATTTTGTCAAAGTGACAGGATACATTGCGGTCACAGATCCCTCGCTCCAACACCAACGCACAACTCGCCCACCTGCTTCTGCTGACATGTAAAACCCTTGCTTTTAAACCTTTGCTTGCCTCTAACGCATTAGATGAGAGTGGGCCTGGAAGCGCGGGGAAGTATATTGCAGGACTGGGATATCTTCGGGTCCCCCATGCTGCGCAAGCAAAGGCACTTGTCAGGCTAAGACATCCGCACTGACGACGCTGGCTAACAGCCAAAGTACCAGGGACCATGGCATGGTGACTATCAAGATTGTAGGAGGATACCAGGGTGATCAGGATGTAAGTTTGGCTTTGTTCTTCAACTTTTGCAGGACCTGAGCTCTATGCAAATCTTGCACTTAACCCTCGTAGATCTAGTAGGATCGGAGCAAACTAAGCAGACGCAGGCAACTGGCGATTGTCTAAAGGAGGCTGGAAGCATCAACAAGTCTTCTTCCTAATAGGAAGGTCGTTGAAGCACATCTTGAGTTCACAAAGGTGCATTATTATATTATAAATCGTGTTCTTCGTCAATCCGCCTCATACAGAGGATGAAGCGGGGGAAGAAGACAGGAGTGAAGGGGAAGATAATGAACCCATCAATCTGCTAGTGGATGCCTTGTTTGATGAAATAGGGGACTTGTGCCTGCGAGTACGACTCTATTGCTAGAAGTCGATGTCTGCCCAACAAGATGCCGGTTTCTACAAAGCAGAGATGCATGGTGCAATAGTTGAAGCGGACCTGGAAACCTGCGAAGACATTATGAAGGAAATGGAAGAATGGAAGCCCAAAATTGAAAAGACTTACAGCCAGAAACTTATGAGTGAGGTAAAGTCTGGACCTCGAGGGCAACACATCAACTTACAGCCTTTGTCAGGTGGAGCAAAACAAGTGGAAAATGGATGCCAAGATCAACATGCTACATCAGTCAGAAGGAGCCAAGCAAAGACCAGTTTGTTGTCACAGGCACGGACCTTTCATCTCCTTCATGCATGATCAATAGCTGAGGCTCATGGGGATGTTGTTCAGACCGAACCGCGAGAGTGTGTTCGTGAGGAGCCAGCAGCCAGACCCACTTTATTCAAACCAAGCTCAAGACACCATGTCCGATTCTTCCCAAATAACAGGTATGTCGGTCAGTACTTCCCTGCAGGATTCTCAAAGAAGACAGCAAAAACGCGTAGCATTTCTTCCTGTATCATCATGGGAGGTCCTGTGTCTCTTTTCAACAGGATCAATCCAGACTATGCACACCAAGTATATGGCCATCAACAACTCTCAGCTCTGTGCAAGTAATGTCACTTGGTCTGCGTTTAACGTGAATGTAGTGCGATGCCCCAATGACGTGCCGCCCATCAATGGTGTGTGCTCGAGTGACTGAAAAGTATCACACATGTTTACTCATGTTCACGTTCAGCCAGCCCGCAACTAGTACAGATGTCATGGTGAGGTTGTCCTTTCTGACACTGTTTAATATTGCTACGTCATCCCTTGTTGTTCGCAAAGTGACAAAGATCACGTGCTGAGGATGGTGGGCCTGTAAGTCGGATGCTGATCATTGCTTTGCAAGCAGTGGATCAGGATGCCAAGAGACATGGTTTTTCTGCTGTTGGTCTCATTCCTTGCACTCCGAACTCTACCCCCTCTGTCCCAGGAGCACCAGCCTGAGCTCAGATGATTTATCACAGAGGATACCAACAATGAAGGGTGGAACACATCCTCTAGAAGCTGCCTGTTAGTTCTTGATCTCCCTGAGCATCGTAATTTTCTGACACTCCATGCATTACCAGCTCTGACTCTATCTCTTGGGCAGTCACAAGCTACTGGGGAAGCTAGATTTCAAGACTGGTCCAGCATGGATTTGGTGGACCATTGACGGTGCCCACCATTTGAAGCTTTTTGTGGATGGTTGGTTCTGTTCTGATTGATGTTTCATGCTTATGTTCATCTTCAATAATAGGTGCGCTAGATTCATTCTGCACTGCGCTGCTTTGTCACTCCTGACAATGCTCACGGCCTTTGTTGCATGAACTCAGGCTGGATATCATGATGGGCAAGGTAAGTTCTGCCATCACGACATCCCCATTACGCGTTTTTCTCTAATGCATACAAAATCGGGCGAATCAGCACACTGTTGGTAGGCATGACTATTTTGTTACAAGTTTTCTCATCCTAACACTACTGTTGGCTCTTCAGAGGGCACTTCTGTAAGTGCTATGACAATTAAATCACCTTTACCCGATAATGATTGGCTTGACGGTTGGAACTTGACCTTGACCCTCTCTTCGGATGCCACTGAGACCATCATTTGTACCAGTAATCATTTCGGATCTCTTCTTCTCAGTATTATGGCATGTGATGGCCATATTGATATTACATGTTCTGGCCTTTTTTGGCAATGTGCTTTAAGTTCAATATTAAATATCGCTACTCTGAGTCCTCGTCGCCTTCTCCCCGTAATCATATATATAATGTGAATGTATTCCTATCATGGAAATCTGTACCTCGAGTTGGGTCTGACTCACCTGACTCAACACGCACATTTTTCGAGCTTGCAATCTACTAATGACCTGCTGCAGCAATGTACCCCCTTGATGAACAACTGCCATCGCCTACTAATGACACTATCTATTTTCCTAACGATGATGTTTGCGTCACGGCTGATTTCGAAGCCTCCTCTACTACCTTGAATGATCAGTATTATGACACATCGCGCACTATGGGTGCACCGTCGTCACAACTTTGGCACGATGGTAGACTCGGACATAACTCTGAGCTTGGCTTTGAACAACAACACAGGCTGTCTGCTACTATTGACAACGAGTTGGTTCTGGGGTTTTACAGCAACTTGGATGATCAACCCTTCCTCACTTATCATAGTCCACGCTACTATCACTGTGATTTGCTGCATGCTGCAGATTATGATGGGCCTTCTACTAGCAGGAGTATCCCCCCACAGCTGCTACCTTACAGTACTAGTGCTATGTCTCTGAATCAACCATCGCACCACCAGCCTGAGTATCAGAGTCATATCATGGCGCCCACCTTCGACTCAGATGGTGCTGTGTGCGATCATTTCCAGGCAGACTTGGAGGCTGGGTCTGTGTATCTGCAGATGCAAAGTCATCATCATCATGCCACTGGCCTTCATTTGGCAGCGGTAACTCCTGCCTTCTCACCTGCAAGTCATTATTCGGCCCCAGGGCCACCAAGCCATCTTTACCATCTTCCCAAACACCTCAGCTCCTTCTTACAGGGATACAATCAACCGTTCTTGACCGGGGGCAGGGATGCACTATTGCCACCGGGCGTTGAGGAGCATGCTCGTCAAGAGGAAATACTCAACGCGGATATTCCTAGTCAAGATGCGAGCCACAGCTGGACAAATGTCAAACAACATTGTACTACAACATTCCACCCATACCAGTGGCCGCCGCCAAGAAAGTCTAGGTTGTCTACAGTGAGTGACTGACATTCGCAAACTTGTTGAGTCACTGACCGATTCACCACAGCGAAAAAGGAGGGAATCAGGTTTACAGTCCCAAGTATCAGATTCGGTTCCATCAATGGCGGCCCCACCCCAGCCTGTTGTTATATCTGCACCATCTGTGCCCCCACCTAACCCATCAGAGCTTCCATACAATCCGAAAAATAAGCAGCACCAACGAATCATTAGGTTGGCGGAGAGGGAAATCATAGCATATGTGGTGAATGATGCTTCTTTGTCGACAGGGCCGGAAAGACAGGCATTCATTCAACAAAAGTTAGTAAATGTGGCAGCATTAGTGTATGGTGAAGGTAAGCCGATACCTCTAGCTTTGTAACGACTGAAACTTCATTTTCGCATTAGCGGACTTCGGGAAAAAATGGGCTGATTTGAATTGCACAACATTATACATGATCCTATCCGGACCCTGCAGGTCTATTATGCATATATGCAAGAAGAACGCACAGGCCGTTGTAAGGAACATCGCGTCTACCTATTGATTTTGAGGTCTTACAGGCTCGAATCACCACGTCCAGAGCGCACGCTTTAGCGCACTCGCGTGCCTCGCGCCTATCTCCACACACCGGCCCGCCCCTTGTCCTTGCTGATTTACTGGTAAGTTATCTCAATTGCTACGAAAGCGTTCACTTCAGACCCGAGCGCGCGCCTTACATATAGTTACATACATACTAATTACTCGGGACCCGCGCGCTATTCGGCTCGGTACCGCACGCCTTCGCGCTTATAGATACAGTATATAGAGACCTTACTGGACTTTCAGTTCACACACTTCGCGCACTCCCCACTCCTTAGCCATAGTTAGATTCTAAGAGTACCAAATATATGATTGGATTTATCGCGTATCCGCGCTCACGACGACCCGCGTGTATAAACCATAACGCGCACCGCGCCTTTCGCGTTCCCCGCACCTTAGAGCACCCTCCCTCATTGCAAGAGAGTCCCTTGCCCATATTCCGAGGTTCTCCCTCTCAGTAGCTGTCCTACGGGTCGAGTATATACCTCGCGCCCGGGTCTTACTGCAGAGTTTATCCATTCACTCAAACTGCCTTTTCATCCCTGTAGTCGAGCCTCACCCTTCACCGTTGTACAGCATGGGTACCATCTGCGTCCTCCACTATGGCCAGCAGTCTCCGAACCGGATTATCAGAAAGCGGCAGTTGAGAAATGCCTTGGTGATGCGACATTTCCCCCCAAGTTTCTTGGTGGCAAGGACGAAAACAGCAACTTTCATTTTCTCGAAAGCAATGTGGTTTGGGATGTTCTTGTGAATACGGTGGCGGAACTTAAACTATACCGGCACATCAAAACCCTCAAGAGCCTTTTTTGCACGTCTGCTGCTGCTGTCAAGTGTGCCTTGATGGAACTTAGGACTGGAAAGTTGGTCGAGAATGATTTTCGGCTGTAGAGTTTCGGCCACTATATGATTCACTCATTGATCATATTGAAAAGAAAATCATCCCCTCCTCAGTATTGTTGAAGCAATGGGAGGACTACAACCAGCTTACTCTTGATAGGCTACTGTGATATATGCTCTTGATTATTGCTTTTTTAGTAGTTCTACTCAGACACACCAACTCGGATACTAGTAGTAGCAGGCTCAGACATGCTTTGCTAAATACACATGCATAGTAGTAACTACTAGTACTCTCATCCAACGTCTCCAGCAAGTCCCACCGAACTAAGTGTCATCTCACTAGCAGGCCAGTCATGGACCTCTGAAGCACTATCCCTTTTACAGGAGTTCGATGATGCGGATGACTTTGGAATCGTAAAACCCACATCAACCGAACCATACCTACTAGTAGTAGTAACTCCCCACACCCACTGGCAGCCCAATGCCACTTCATACAACATCTTGCTGAAGCATATCTCACGCGCAGGCCATGTCACCTTTGCACGACATTACATCTACCAAGCCGCTGTATGCCCGGATTGTTCGGTCGACCGTCTTTTACGGAATCGGCCGCCGCTGTATCATGACCCCCATCATGGCATGCTTGCGCTGCACTTCAGCCTTAGCAGGGGCACCATACCTGTCTTTGCAGAGGCTAACAGAGACCAGAATATGGCTTTGGCAGTCAGCTATTTGCACAACTGCTGGCCAGTCATTATCAAAGGCATACTAACTTAGTTTTTCATCGCTCTTCGCCAGGTTCAACTCATTGGATGGCGCCTAAACTCATTGAAGCTCTCACCAATCATGACTAGCAACGATGTATATCTTGCATGCGTTGTCTCAAGGTTGGCTCGTCCATATGTCTGTTTCTGTTCGTCGACAGTGAACATCCTCCAGAAAAATCTAGATAAACAAGTCATGATGTGAGATCCACCATGAAGTTGCACTCGGTCGGGTGATGCAACAGGTGAAGGAGCGACTTGGCAGATGAGTAGTATTATAGGCCTGGAAGAATATTTATTTAGATGTACTGTACCATCGTCGATGATGATGTTGCGGCAACTTTTCACTCACAGATTCCTGCGATGACTCGAAGGACGCCATTAATGACCGTAGATAGTACTGCCTTCTTGTCATTTGCTGCTTGCCGGCACTCTGTTCCTATATCTTTTGCTACTGAGGCTTATGCAGGAAACTTTTCTGGTGATGTTTGCGTGCCAGCAAGCAGAGAGACCATGGAATAAGACCGAAAATTCAGCGAAGAGCTCTAGCACATGGCTTGGAGGTCTATTAATGTCCTCATTGACTGCAAAGGAAGGTAGGTCACAGATTTGTCATGACTGTTCATGCTGGGCTAGATTTGCAGGTATGTATGATGACTCAAATGGCTCACAGTTTAAAAGCTAAGAACAGGTTGACATAAATCGTCCACCATCCCTTACTGGCTGTGACGGTGATATGTCACATCATAGTCACAAGCCCTAATATGCTAATAAACATTTAAGAGTAATGCTAAAGTCAGTTTTCACGGAAAAGTCTTCAATAACTTTATAATTCAAAAGTATCAATCAGTGAAAGGCGAACGCTCAACAACCTGGACACAGTTGCCCTATCATGCATTACCGGCTGTGATGGTACCATGTCACATCTTGGTTACGAGCTCCAATACTAATATATATTTGACGCCCAGTGTTAAGGCTTCTTTTCGGGAGAAAGCCTTAAATAGCTTTATAATTTAAACAAGATATTATGACAAACGAGAACGCTTAGCACTAGGGACATAATCACGCTAGAAACTCTTGCTGGCTGTGATGCTGCAACGTCGCAATATTTTCACGAACTCCCCACTGTAGTCTAGATTTACATACATACATGCTTATGTATCAAAAATGCAGATTTCTCTGAGGATAAATGGTCATATTCAGCAGGGGCATTATTATGTGCTTCTATCGTTCTCACGACTACAATATCAAGGACTCATCAATTCACTGATGACTAGTCAACTATGTAGTCATACTATGTATACTCGTTCTCTCAGCACCTGTCTTTGACTTCAGGCAGAAGACGGTTCTATGGATCTATGGATCTGAGGCAACACCACGACTGTATGTATAGGTGTGAAAAACAGAGAGCAGGAAAATCATTCAGAGACAACACCATGACTGTATGTAATGTAGTTTGGAAAACGGAAACAGATAGACAGGTGTGAAAAACGACTGCCAGTGATAATTTCGGTTATAGAATACTAGAAGGGGAGTTGGGAACTGGCGCGTCAGCGGCGCTACGATGTATACTAAGTAGCGGGTAATCACATAGCTAACTGTCCAAATCTAGAGATATTCCTATGGCCTACTAGTATTGATGGCGCAATATGAAGTTTAATCAATAACGTGTGATCACATCTGGCCAGCTCGTGCAGTCTTAAGCAAGAAGAGATATGCAAGAATAACAATTGAGATGTGCACGACTGAGAATGAATCTGATCAGCACTGTTCGCAAATATCCTGTACAGCCTGAAAATCCCCACAGGTTACAACGAAGGCGAACTTACTGTAATGCACGACACTTTGTATGCCAGCTGGGACGCCGACCCACAAATCCGATTTGTGCTCAGATGGCAGATAAGAGTTGTTCTGTTCCCGAGCTTTGTTCCAGTCCTGCATAGAACTAAGCACTGTGCGGATGTGTTCCACAGAAAGCGGTCTATTCGAATGTAACGAGAGGGAGAGAGCAGTTCCCACAGTGTTCTTGATCTATGATCCCGTTGGCGTCATCGCTTTCAACCATGCGAAATGCAAAAAAGTGATGATCAGCATACCTGACGGCCGTTGAGTGTTTCCCGGGCCAAGGCATCAATTTCAGCCTCACTGACCATGGACTGATAAGCAACCGATGTCTTATCAATGAACGTCTTCCAGATCTCTCTGCGCGAGACACGACACAGCGGTGGATAGTGCACTGTGAAGTGGATTCGACCTGTTTTGCGATTGATTGAGGAACGCAATACAGAAAAGCGAAGGCACGTACTCTCGATTGCAGCATCACACTGTGAAATCAAGTTGGTCGTCAAAAACATGATTCCCTGATAGTATTCCAGCTGTCGAAGAAAAATAGACACCAGGGCATTCTGCTCCACATTACCCTCCCTCCTCTGTGACAGAAAAACATCTGCTTCGTCGAGAAGAATGACTGCTTTCCACCGCTGGGCAAGTTCCAGAGTCTGAGTCAGGGCGTCGTCTACATCCTTAGAGTTAGACCCCAATTCGCCTGCCGAAATACAATACAAGGGACGCTTTGTCACCTGACCGAAGGTGATCAGAGTAGCTGAATTACGAGAAACATAGAGAAATACCTCCGCGGCTGCTTCCGCTGTAAGTGTCTTGCCACATCCAGGTGGACCTGCAAGGAATCCGATGAGGCCTTTTCCTTTTCCCTGCACGAAGTCATCAAAGGTTGACACACGCGATGCGTGCTGCTCCACTAATGCATGAATTAATTCTTTGTGTCTGCTGTCCAGGACCAGACGATTGAAAGGCTCTAATGACCAGGACACGTCCCGCAGGCAGTCAAGAGCAAATCCGCCTGAGACATGTAAGTTTGTTGTAGAAATGTGCGGAACCAAGCGGGAAAATTCTCGTACCCCACTGCTTTGTTCCGAAGCAAAAGCCTATAACAACAGGAGTGCAGATTATATATTGCTCTTCCTCAAGTTCTGCTTGCTCCAACGGGGTGGTAACCGGGAGATTGAGACTAGAGTCAGGCTTAAACCTACGAAATGCGCCAGGATCGATCATGACACGTCCGTATGCCTATATTGATTTGTTATAGGCTATACGATTAGCACGACTGGTTATTCCTGCTCACCCTGTACTTTCGAAGGTCCTTACCGTCGTCGGTGGGATGGTCGTCGACACAGGCAGCCATACCAGAAATCTCGCCATAAGTCTGGCATTGCAAGCTTGCGAATCTCTGTCCTCGTTTGGCAGCGAGTTTGCGAATACCAGGTCCATTCGAGTGATAGAAGAGGGGAAAGACAGATAGGCTTTGTATCTTTCGCTCTCCTTTGAATGGTGGGATCAGAAACCTTTGGTTAGCAATTCCAAAATGCTCGCCGTCGTCAGTAATCACATGACAATGGATTGCAGCAAAGATTTCTTCATCTATCTCTACAATCTCAAAGCGCGTAACTCGGAGAATGTGGTCCTGCTCAGTGAACTCGTGGCGGTTGTAGATTAGGGTACCATGACGGAATAATGCCCAAAGTAATTCGAAGGTGATGGACTCGTGTCTTGTCAATGACTGAAAGTCGGCGAAGGTGGTTTTGTGTTCCTCCTGGATAAAGTGAAGGGCTACTTCGAGGTCAGAAATTAGCGCAGTGTTTTGTGTGCCTTTTGACCTTTCCAATTCCAGTCGCTCCTTGAGCTCGTTGAAAGAGAAAAAAAGCAGCTTCTGGTCACACTGAAATACGTAATGAGAATTGCATTGTGATGTTAAAATATTTGATGTTCAGCTTACGACAGAAGAACTTCCCAAGAGATCTAAACCCTCCACACCTTGGTGCATCTCCATGAGCACTTCGCGAAGTTCTTGACTTCGGATGTCAATTTCGGTCCTATTGTATTGGCCCCTGTGGTCCATGATCCGTCGGACGACAATAGCTGGTTTCTTTTGACTCAGTCTCTTGAGGTACTTGGACTGTTTGTTTGTGTTCGTCTTTTTGTAGACGGTTGTTGAAAATCGCCTGGAAGAATTATCAAGCTCAAACACTGAACATTCCATTCTGGAGATGCTCACGGATCGAAACTGTAACGAAGATGAATACAAAGAACCTGAACGATACGGGAGAACTCACTACTGGTCATAACGAGCAATTCGTGCTTCCGGGGGGAGCATTGTTGTTCCTACACCAGTATTCTTCTCCGTACTAGGCATGATAGAGAAATTTATGGTAACTTCTTGTGAATTAAGAACAACGCGGTGTGCCTTTAGATTTATGCATGGTGAGAGTAGCACAGGTAGAAAACCACAAATGGAACGCCTGTACACTGCACAGCATCTTGCAGCGTCACATAAGTTGAAATACAGCAAGTTGATAAGGACTGTATAGCCGCAAACTTCGAAAGCGAGTCTTTAAAAAACTTGGCAAGATGGGACGGAGCAAGAACGGGCGCCGAAAGGTCACCCCAAATCAAAACACTAAGCGTAAAACTAAATGCGTTTGGTATTCGGAAACAGAGGACAAGCAGCCAGCGTGTGCGGCTGATGCTAAAAAACATGTACATCAGCATAAGCGCTTGAGCCTGGGCAGCCAGACTGGATATCCAAACACTACCCAACTATCAACAGGGCCAAGCTATCGTTACGATATGATGCCTACGACCGTTGTCTTGCTATATGTAAGAGTCGTGAGTTCTGATATACTTTCCTTAGAGGTCGGATCGAGAAGCATGTGATAGTAAGAAAATGATGTGTTGCAAGAAGGAGTGTCGACATGTCAGCCTCCGTTACTAAGGCATCCCGAGTGGTATGCAGGTCGCAACTTCTGATACACAGCAAGTACTGCGGTGAAGCACTGGAGTTCTTGTCTGACAACATTTGTCTACCCATAGGTTTTCAAAAGAACATGGACGTCTGATGGAGCTGTACATATGGTGTGCCAATTTCCCGACGCTGATTCATATCGTGGATCTTTGATGACAGTTCGATTTGCTGTGCTGCTGCGTAGTACGTACCTCCTTTCTCGAAGATGCAAACCTTCGTAATTTCGCTCATCGATTTCTCTTTCTCGAATCCAATATCTCAAATCAACAGTTTTCATCCTGCCGCAATGTATAAATTGTTCACATTCACATACATGTTTTATAAGCAACTTGGGCTCGTAACGCGTGACGGTCCAGCCTGTTTGAAAAATATTGTTATGGTTGGCTTCGATGATGTTGCTTGATAAGCTAAGTAAGTACTGTACTACTAAGTCGTTGATCGAATTATGGTGCGACCAAAAATAAACTGAGCAGCTGGGGAAACGCGACCTTCATGAAGTAGTAGCTTCGGCCCTTCGCCCACAACAAAACATAAAAGGGTTGGGAGGGGGACATCTGACAACTTGGTTTGGACTTTGTCAAATCATCCCGTTTTTGCTGCACGCACCTCGGTCTTGGTTCCCTGACCGACTTTGTCTCTTACAGCTTAGCGATATATCTTGTTATTATGTAATATTGTCGAGAAACAAAAGTTATTGCTGTATTGTTTGGTTTGATCCAGGCTGTCATAAGTGACATGTTGTATGTTGTTATTAGTTGTTTGTACATCCATAGGAACGTTCCAGGAAACCTGTGCGTTATGTATGCTGCTGGTCACAGTGGTATTTCCAACTCCAGGACTCTAGATTCAAACACTATGATACAGCAAATTCGAACTACATACTTCTCTGGAGAGCCTTCTCAGGCTGTGTTCCAGCTTCTGATTTACAACATTACTTATGTCACCCAAATGCCTCGTGAACTTGAAATCTGTGCCTGCAGGCATACTTAATGAACTACCAGGCTAGCAATGAGTGAACGGTTGCACCCACTCGACGCTCATGCATCAGCCAGACAAGACAACTTCCCTACCGTCCACAGAGTGTGTGCTCAAAGTTGATATATTAACGTGACAACTAAACACTTCTGTCAAGGAAAACTCCCTTTGAACAGGCATGGGAGGAGTATCGCGCAAGCATAAACTCGTCTCGGGCCAAAAAGGTCCAATTTATTGAAAAATGCTCCAAGTTTGCCTCAGAATGGCGTGATCCTGCTACAGCCATAAATGAAGCTATCACAGAGGCGGAGAATCAGGATTACCAGAAACAATCCCGGAAGGTGGTTCGCAAGTATCTGCTTCCAATCATGAATGCCCTGACGGGTTTCACTGGTATCGTGAATGCATTGAGTCAATTCTGTGCTTATTGTCAATGCTTCTGGGTGTTGACCATCTTGTTTTAGCCACCTTGAATCCGATCGCATCCGTCGTCTGGGGCTGTCTCCAGGTCGCTATCAATGCAAGTGCCAAGTTCCTAGTTGAACATAAATTTAGTGACGCTCATTTTCAATTTTAGAGCTTTAATCAGTGCGCGAAACTCTTTGAAACCATCCACTCCGAATTGGCCTCTCTCAGAGATCATTTAGAGAATATTGCTGGATATCGCGACCTGTACCAGAAAAACGAAAGAATGTAGAGGATACTCTGCAAATCTTACATCAATGTTATCCACTTCTGGTATAGAGTTGATAAGGAATGCACTAAGTCAGGTCAGATCCAAGTTTGCAATGACAACCGAGTTTGGTCTGACTGTAGGCTTAGGACCAAAGCTCGGAACACCTTTTAGCACAAAGAAGTTGGGAGGCATCATAAGTGACATGCATGAGGACACTGTGAAGATTAAAGCATGTGCCGACCTGCTTCATAGCCAAGAGTCGGGGGAGGACTATCACGCGAACAAAGTGGCCCGGCAGGAGGAAAAAGAAGCAAGGATCAAGGCAGAAGATCACCGCCGGGAGTTGGATGAAACACATAAGCTGGACATGGTCTTGGATTGGCTGTCATCGAAATCCTTGAACGATCAGGGTTTCGCACGGCAAGAGAAGAACCTGCGTGGCCGTAGCCAAATTACCTGCCAATGGCTGTTTTCCCATGACAAATTTCTCCAATGGCAGAACAATCCCACATCATCACCGATCTTGTGGATTCGTGGTCCGCCTGGATCTGGGAAATCGACCCTGTGTTCGAGCGCCATCGAATTCCTGGCCAAAAGCCCCGCATCGAATATAGTGGTTTTTCACTTTTATGACTTTGCGCAGCATCTTCTTCCAGAGGAGACATTGTCTATTCTCGCAACACAACTCCTCCAATACTGTCAGCGCCTGCAGAAAATGCCGGATGAACTACAGAAAATTGTGCACGCGCCCGGATCTCGCCTTGAAAGGGTTCAAAACGTCATCAAGGCACTAATTGAGGGATATTCGAGGATCTACTTCTTTCTTGACGGCCTGGATGAAGAGACGACGACAAAGAGTTCGTGGGATGATGCTGTATTAGTGCTTCGTTTTTTCATCAAGCTCGTGGACGACTCTCCCACCAAAGTTCGTGTCTGGTGTAGTAGCCAGCGCCGGGACCGCATTAGCAAGGAACTTCAGGAGTGCTGTAGCCTTGATATTGATGGCTACACAAGGAACGATCTCGCATTGTACTTATCAGAAGAGGTTCCTAAGCTTCAGTGGTCAAGTCCTTCAGACCAAGCTTATATCCTGGAGACGTTGAAAAGCCGTGCCGAGTGTAGTTTTATTTGGGCAAAGTTCATGGTAAACACCCTCGGAGAGTGTTGGTCGACCGCCAGATGGAAGAACAGCTAAAAGAGCTCCCAGAGACTCTGGTGGAGCACTATCGTAGATTTTTCGAGCGTATGGAGAAGCTCTACCGTCCGCTAGCTTGGTATGTTGGTTATTTACTCTATTAAATGCTTGCCATGCTGACATACAACTGTGCAGCAAAGTTTTTGCACTTGTTGTTTTTGCCCGACGTCCTTTGCGATTGGAAGAATTAACCGAGGCTATATGGTGCTTGGAGAGTGAACCCCACAACAAACTCCAGCAAAAGGCCAAGCCGAATGTCAACAGCATTCGTACCATAGTTCAACCCTTCATCGAATTCATCAATACCAATAAGACAGATGATTCTAGCACTGAGGAGCAGTATACCTGTCGTGTCTTACATTCCACCCTGCGCGATTTCCTTGTGGACCATCCGAATATCCTGTGCGATAATTCCTTAGATCTTCATATTAGTGCTGAGTGGCCAGCTCGCGCTTGTCTACGTTACTTGGGCCAATCTCGATATTCCGGCCTACTGGTCAGACGAGAGGGAAGATGGCTCGACGTGACGGAAGACCCGGTAGATTGTCACCCTTTGCTTGCGTACGCAGCCAAGTACTGGGACAAGCACCTTGACGACGTCACTGTCACGGATTCTGGTAGTGTTGAGTCCTTCATCACTTCTCCTAATTTTAGGACCTGCTTACAAGTCCAGAGCCTATGGGTAGAGGCGCAATTTGCGTTCTTCTCCCGTCCCGACGAGGGCGATGGCTTCAACACATATGTTCGGAGGGTGTTCCCGTCGTGGTTTGCGCGAGCTCAAGACGGTCCCGGTCAAAGGCTCTGGACAGACTACCACCGATTTTTGCAAGAGTGGATATATTTCCTCAATTGCGGGTGGTGTGGCGGGGAAAAGACATGCGAAATATTGCCGTATGTCGGACAATTGGATCGTATATGGTTCGGAGCTCTCGGCCCGAATAATTTCCTGTCTCGATTGGGGGGCAGATGCACAAGTTTTGCTTTTCAAACAGATGTTGATTCTGATGAAACGCAGTATGTTTTTGATGCGGTCAGTGAGACAGGAGACGAAATCATGATATTACGGATACAGTCAGTCAATATGTTTTTCTACCATTCAATCGTTGAAGTCGACTTCTAGGGTGTCAAAGCCAGAAGCTTGCGTTAACAGAGCATCTATCCTCAAATGCTCTTGCGAGAGCTGGATTCTATTTAAAGAGCATCCTCCAAAACTCCAGAAGAAGCAGATTATACAACTTACTACCAGCAGTTGCAACTGGGACTTGTACGCAGAGTCCATAACCGACCCCGCTTTACAGACTGGCAAGGCTGCGCCAGCTGCTTTTGGACCGGATTGTCAAACCCTCCGGATTGGCACCCAGCTGTACAGGCGAACTGATAATGGCATATTTATCGCTATTCCTGGGCGATACTTTCTCTGTGATCTAAGCTCCATCTACATCGAGGAGTTTGCACGTCATCATCAGTTCGTCGTTCTCAGTTCCCGGGTGAAGATTTCCAAAGGAGATCTCAAAGTGACCCAGAACAAAGCAGATGGGGCAGGCGATGAAGACGATGACCTAGATACAGGTGTCAATGAAGGTCCACGGGTAGAAGGGGATAAACTTCATGAGGATTCAGAAGATGAAGATAGTTTCATGGTGATCGCATCAGATTCAGAAGGGGATGAACTTGACGAGGACACAGAAGATGAAGACAGTTCCATAGAGACCGCATCGGATTCAGAAGATGAATTCGAAGGCGGGACTGAGTCGGAAGATTCAGGCAACGAGAGCACAAGTGAAGGCAGCACCGATTCCTCCTTCGAATTGGAAGACGATACACTACCTCCATGGGCCAATCGCTTCGGCGGCGAAGACACAGATAGCGACAACGAAAACTGTCGTCCCTTTGATACCAGTGGTTTTGGTGCTGAAACTGATGACGAGGACCGCGAAGACATTTACGATCACGAAGAGGATTTAGAAAGCAGTTTTGGTGAAGACGATGCTATCCCATCTGAAGTGTTCAACAATAACCTCTTTCGCGACGAGGACCAACACGACTGGGAAGGACCGTCGAGTAAACACACAGAGAAGCGAAAGGGTCGAGCAACCATTACTGTGTTTGACACCCAATCGTGCACTCGTCTCTTCCGCCTGAGGCGGCCAATCAAGTGTAGGCTGTTTGCTTCGCCGCCTGTCTTCCACCCCACGAAGTCCCTGGTTGTCTGGCCACTTGCTGATGGCGATGTCCTATTTGTGGATTACTTGGCTAAAACGTACTTCACCCGGCGGCTGCAACCGTCAACCCCCCACAGTAAGTCCGATAAAAGTCGGAGTAATTGATGCTGATGACTGATATCAGCGGGCCATGTCTTCATGAAAATCCATTTCTCTGAATGTGGTGAATTTTTGCATATCGCCACCCTCGAAGCACAAGGGAAGGCTCCGAAATTGAAGGACTCAGAACCCCTGCCTCCTATCAATCTAGCTGTCCTCGTGTGCACGTACCGTCTCTCTCGGAGAAAGACTTCCAGGTCACCCCCTCAGCAGATTCATCACATGAAGCTAGCGTTAGGCCAAACCACGCGGCTGCACGTATCGAAAATGCCATTCACGTTGACTTGGACATCGAAGGATCTCTACTTTAGTTGCAGCGCACAGTCCGTTACAAGTTTACCGCATTCCGTTGTTCAGTACAACAGAAGAGAAGACTGAAGATATACAGCCCGTGTGGATGCCTCGGAAGCCATTCTTTCTCCCGCGCAGTGCGAGTAACCGAGCAGTATACTATTTCCCTCCTGCAGAGAACAAGAGCGGCAAGGAGCAATTACCCGCACGAATCCTCATCAGGAGCGAATTTACAGCATTGAAGTATATTGAACCGAATGAAGCTGAAGAAGAATACCGCGCTTTGTTGTTGAAACGCGAGCACTCTGTTCACAGAAGAGGAGAGTTTCAACCACCTATTGGATGCTATGTCGATGAAGACACCAACCTTGGCGGATGGGTCGATTCTCATGCCCGCGCAAATATTTTACAAGATAGCGGCGTTGGCAATTTAGACCCTCGGATGCCAATGGAATACTTCAATCCTGATGATGATTGTGACTGTGAGTGCTACTGTTCAGACTACGTGCATGGTCCCTTACAATGTTTCTTATTTTTGTCCGCAGTGGAACCGTTCATCTATTGATTATACTAGCAGTACTGGGAACGAGAGCAGCACTTACAATATTGGTACCAGTTTCAAAATTCATGTACTTACTCAGTCTCGACTTTCTATATGTCAAGCATGCCGATTCATTATCTAGCCAAACTCCGACAGTTGATCTTGCGCACTGCAGCAACCAAGGCTCACCCCGAGTGACCGTTGACCTTGCTAGCACGCTGTCGACAGATGAAGAATCGTTCTTTCTTCTAAATAAGTAGGGCACAGTCTTCAAACTGATTCTGAGATATCCGACGAGTCGAAGTGATCGGTTTTAAGCGACTGCTACGTCGTATTATTTATCCTTCTCATTAAAGAGTTGCACTCGTTCGTAGCCTCTTGATAGCTCTCTCGATCGGATTCAGGTTTAAGTGCCTGTACTTATCACATATTGGCATGTCATCGCATCGCATCTTTCCCGTACAGACACCAGATTATCTACTTTCCTTCCAATTTTCATCATGGTATCCAACATTCACCTCTATCAGTGTCAAAAGCACCATTATCCGTCCCTTGGATCAAGTATTCAAGGAATACCTCGACTCGGACGGCATTTTTGTGCCAGAAGGCTCGGAAAACGTGTCGGTTGGCTCCATTCACCATCTGTTCCAGTGGTACTCACTTCCCACCGTCAGTTCCGCAGAAAGCCTTCCTTCATGCCAAAAAGATGAGGAGGATGAAGAGGATGACGCTGCAGTCGGACGATCCTTCTCCTTCCCCGATCTAGACAAGCGGATAAGACAAGTCATCAAAGAATACGGCGCAGTCTTCCCTAAGCTCAATTTTTCTTCACCAAAGGTCAGCACGTTGCATATAAATCCTTGTTCGCATCAAACAGTTGACAGGATGCATCATGGGTACTACCACCGTCCTCGCCTCTCAAATGCACATCTCCATCAGACGTCTACATTCTATTAAAATCCTCAGACTTCATATCACACGATCTAAGTATCGATACGGTCTTCGATGGATGTCAATACAATTCCTCCAATCCACCATCGTATCAACTTGAGCTTGTCTTGCGGAAATGGTATCCTATAGACAGGAGCCGCGAGTTCAGGTGTTTCGTCCGCGAAGGCCGTCTCATAGGTACGTCCTGTTGTCTAATTCTCGGTCTGGCAAGCCACGACGATGCTCGTGCAGGGATATCACAACGCGACACGAATTTCTACGACTTCATGATTGACCCTCAAACACAAAACAAGATCGTAGAGACGCTTCAGCGTTTTTGGAAAGAAAAGATCAAGTCTGAATGGCATGGGCAACAAGACTGTATGTGTCACACTGTTTCTGTCGTTGTTCGTGCACTCATCACTCTTGTGAAGACATATTTGATGTATTGATGACGCGTGATCTGTCTCGGGGACACGTCCTAGACTTCAACCCATACGCACCTCGAACAGATCCCCTCCTATTCACGTACGAAGAGCTCTCGTCAGTCTTCACGCAGGAGTTGGGCACACCCGAGCTCCGTATCATCGACTCACCTTTACATCCGGTCGCATCGCGTAATGCACCGACTCACCAGCACAACATGTTGCCAATCGAAGCCCTCGCGCTGAGTAGCGGTCAGGACATTAACGACTTCTCAGATCTGTGGAAGAGAGAGATTCAGCAGTCCATGAATGATGACGATTAATAGATGTGGCCATCTTTTGAAAGTTGTTCATTAGACCTAGACTTCAACTCATATGCACCTCGAAAGGATCTTATCCTTCCACACATGGTGCTTCTGTTCAACCCGTATGGACTCACCTCTATATCCAGCCATAGCATGCAACACACCCAGACATGGCCAGTGAATTCACGCATTGTCGTCCATTAGGATTATCATAATTTTAGGACTCTAATAATAATCCACCAGACCCCAAAGACGTGTCATCATCTATGTCATCGATCGTAATGTAGGGAATAGCCAAGCGGGCGATCTACAGGTATCTCTATAACGCTTTTAGATCTTGTCAATCTCAATACCAGAATCACTAGCGCTACCATCAGTGAACGCAGGGCGGGTGGCAGCGAGACCGGAAGAATTCTTGTAGAAAAGAATGTTGCCTTCATCCTCGACAAACTAAACGACATTTTAGAATATATATCAGACTGAAGCAAAACTAGACTGACCTTGCACTCCTTGAAAACCCTGTAGACTTCCCCCCATCCACCCGGAGCACCCTCAAGCTTGATACCTGCTTGCTCAAGGCGCTTACGAAGAGCATCAGAAGCTTCCCAAGCGTTGTAGTGAGGGATCTTGCTGGAGACGTGATGAAGGACATGGGTCTCAGAGATACCATGGGTAGCATGACCACCGATCCAACCCATAATCGAACCACAGCCACCAAGAAGCGTGCGGTCCAAAGTAGCCAGAGCACCACGAGGGAAAGTGAACTCAGAGGCACGGTAGTGGGGGAGAAGTGGGTCGGTATGTTGGAGGAACGTAATGAGGACGAGCCAGTGGTTGACCCAGAGGTAAGGCGCCAGGTAGAGACGGAACACAGTCGAAAACCCATATGTATAGATGGAGCCGGCAATACCAGCGAGCCATAGCACGATACCGATGTCAGACAGAATGATTGACTCGCGCTGGTGAGGTGCGAACATCACAGCATCAGGGTTGAAGTCTACAAAACAAAATCATTAAATGATTCTCTTTTCAACACGCATCATTACTCACGGTTGGTGCCCTTGGGGTAACGCTTCTGACCAGACGCGTTGCGGATAAGGTATGCAGGCCAGCCGCCAAGCTAAAAACGCTGTTAGCCACAATCGCGTACATCTTATCCAATTCGCCTAACCAAATAGGTAGCAGCCCCAATCGTTGCACCAATAGGAGAGTCGCCCAGCGCCTCCTTTAGCTCTTTCATCACTTCATCTGATACACTCGAACCAAGAATATCCTCTTTTGTCGGGTCGAATGCGGGCAAGCCCAGCTGCGAACGTGTCTTGGGAACAAAGACCTGATCCTGAGTCATATGACCAGTTGAAGCATGATGTTTCGCATGTGTGATCCTCCACGAATGGTATGGTACACCAAGCCTAAATAATTAAGGTATTGTCAATCACGTGACGGGATGGATTAAAATTTAGGACCATACGCGGAATGCAGCACCCAGCCAACGCTGTTGTTGATCAACTTAGACTCTGAAAATGCTTGGTGGCCACACTCGTGAGCAATGACCCAGAGGCCAGTGGCAAAGAGACCCGTCCAGAAGGTGTACCCCGCCCAGAGAGAAAGGCGCGCGGCGGGATAAAGCAAAGGATGAGGGAGGGAAATGTGTTCAGGAGAGATGAGAGTGTCTAGATAAGTTGCGGTTTTGTAGATACCCGAAATCACCACCAAATCGTAAACACTAATCATTGTGAAACGCGTCAGAGCCAGCTATCGTGGGCAAGTAACAACCTACATATATAGTGATGACCGCAACGCTGAACGCTTGAAGCAGTGAGCGCTGAAAAAAACGACAGTAATAAGTATCTGTCAATGGAATGCGTTCGAAAACGCGTGCAGACTTACGGGATAGCACTCAATAGGTCCTTGATTGTGAGGTCGGGTATAACGCAGACATTTTGTTTCACGGTCGTGACGCCTTTCTCTGATCCGTCTGACATGATTGAGGTCGCTGTAGCAGACTCCTGTCTAATCCAAGCCTCTATGGAAAAAAAAGGAAGAGAGAAAGAGACAAATGAAAGCAAACGAAGTCAAGTGTTCCTCGAGTCTATTTATTGGGGTAAAAGAATTGTTCCGGTGATAACCGAGAGCACGTGGTCGAGTTGCATCTCACAAACCCAACACTCAACTCGTCGCAAAATACACTACTTTTCATTGCATGAACCATCCACACTGTTCATGGTAAGGAAGTGTTTACAAACGTTTAAGCCTCATTCATGAAATGTCGGAAATCATATTGACACGTTGCGATATGAAGCAGGAGCAAATTACTATGTATATATATATATCTTGTCAATTCCAAGACATGAGTGTGAGATTCCCAGCAACAAGGCCGTGTGGCACAATCCGCTAGAACATTTCAATCTCACTAATGAAAGAGGCCTGGTAAACATAGGTACTCCCCTTTAGCACCCTAATTTAACGCCTGTAACCTCGCGGCTAGTCCCTCCAAAAACGCAAACCCATCCTTGGTGATAGTCCTGCCACTACTCTTGTTGGTAACAGCACCAAAGTCAGCCACGAGATTCGCAAGCACCCTGTTACTCGATGCAGTCCCCACTTCTCGACGAAGCCTTGCGACCACACCCAATTTCACGTGCGCTGGTTGGGGGGCTCGACTATCCTCTCGAGTAGTACTTCGTAAAGTCCGAAGTGGCTGCACGAATATTGAAGGATCTGCGAGCTGTTTGTACAGTGCATCCAGAAAGGCGAAACCCTCTTTGGTGAGCGTTCTTGAGCCCAGTTGCAGGAATTTCGTGAACTCTTCCACGGCAACTGCAAGACCAGCATTGTCCGTTGAATCAAGGACGGAAAGCTTGAGTTTCTGCAGCTGACTAGCTTTCTTTGTTCGTACGGGAGTGCGGGGTGGAAGGGGTTGGCCATTTGACTCCAATCTATCGTCCTCGGAGCTGTCGCTTACGGATATGATTTCGCTAGGCTTTTTGGTATCATCTTTGCGTGCAAGGGCAGGGACATTAGTTTGGTCCCCAAGTATTGGACGAGGTGGGTTGAGCTGGAGCTTGGCCAAGTCATTCAGGACGTTCTCCATCTCATCTGCATCAATTGTGGGCCGTGTAGGAGCGGGCCGTGCGACTTGTGGTTGGACCTGAAAAAAATAAATTGAATAAACACAAACTCAAGCGCACTAACAAACCCTCATACCTTGGGAGCTGATGGTGGTGGCCAGATAAAGCGCTCAATATCGGTGAAGCCACTGCCCTGTGCGAGTTCCTGGAACTCTTCCTTCCAGTGGTCATAATCAGGACAGTCCAAAAACTTCAGCCGTCTGCAATACCGCAGGAACTCTTCGAACTCAGAAGGCATTCCCTTGCATAGATCTTCAGGGCGAGCGTTCTTTTTCGCTCGTTTGATGCGATCATGCGCTGAGTCGGTTTTCGGTATACCGTTCCGTGTCCACGAGAGTCCCCCAGGCGTAAGGAGATGTATAAACATCAGTGCAGCAGCCTCGAGATCATCTCGCCTAGATGGTACTGTGACAGTTTAATAGTTAGCCCTAACACAGAAATAAACTTAGAATACTGACCTTTTCCTTTACAATGCACGTTGACAGACGTAAACCAGTAGTTACCCAAGAAATCTCTCTTCTGCTTTGAATCTGGAATATGCCGCCGCGTGTGCGCATCGATATAGCGTTTGGAAAACCCGAAGTCGATCATAAAGATGGTTTCTTCCTCGGGTTTCAATCCGATAGCACAGTTCCCAAGCTGTATATCGCGATGCAAAACTTCGCGGTTGTGCATGATCTGCAAGCGTGCGATCTGCATATTTGATGGATGTCAAGGTTATGCTATCGATCTGAAACCAGCGAGCAAACTGACCACCTGGATCGCAATAGAGCACACACTGCGAAGATCCATCCTCTGGTTCCCCCATTGCAAATTTTGTCGGTAGATACTCTCTAGACTCTTTCCGAGGAGACTTATGACCAGATAATGCCACTTTCCCTCTATACCACTCGCCCATAACCGAGGCATGCCCTCTCCGCCTTGCAGTAGAGGATAGATGGCTTGCTCATAGCGATTGGTCGGGCACTCGTGGTCGATATCTTGCACTTTGAGCGCAACAAAAGTGCCATCGTGAATGTGATATGCCTTGAAGATAGAGCCTGGGATGATATGGCTTAGGTGAGGAATACTGTCGAGTGGGCTCAGTACGTACCTGAATAGCCTGACCCAAGTCGGTCTTGTAACCAGTAGTTGCCCATTCTGCGAGGAATAGTATCTGAGTTGTGCGCCATGATACCGGCTGACCACTGGTCCTAAATTACAGAGGTGCTGTTGGAAGCAGGGTTGAAGTTACAAGTAACCAACAGTAAAATTAAAATGACGCTTTTATGGCAGAATCTAATGTGGGTATTGAAGCAGTACAATGTTAAGATTGTGGACAGTGGGTTGATTCGGATTAGGACAGTTGGTTCGCTGGTGGTTGACGCGCCAATTGCCTGGAACGCGTCAGTCACGTGTTAGGTTGAAATGTACGAACAGGATGCGGAACACCCCTGGTGTAGAATTTCTTTACATCTTCCTCATGTTTTGAGTCACGAAATATTATGCGCAGTCATTTTAATTGTAATACCACAGTAATTATACAGTTTGAATGCACAAAATTTTTTGATAATGATTCATACTTGCCCCGCCGCCATCTTCGCAGTCAAGTCCGCGGCGGCTTGCAACGCACGAGGTGTGTCGTACTTGTCCATGATTACTTCGACCAACTGTATCCTCCCCGCATTGGCGAATTCGTCGTCGTCGAGAAGTTTGTTGAGCTCTGACTTGTTGCGGACCGTGTACGACTTTGACTTCTTGCCATCCATATCACCGAGAGCATTGAGGAGCGAAGTCCATTTCCTGCGGGAATGTTTGAGTGACACAAGTTAAGAGAGCGAAACGTATCCTACCAGTCTGCGATATCGTTGTACCTCCTAGGATGGTTCGTGAGCTATCATGTAAAATGGTCTGCCTTATCAACGACCACTCACCTATTTAAGCCGTGCAAATGCCTCTCGATGTTGTATCCCTTATTATTCAGCACGAAGATGATTGGCGTCAAGTTGTGACGGGTCATAGTTGAAATCTCTTGCACAGTCAGTTGCCTGCCACATAAAATATTCAAGTAAAATTAAGCACGATGGACGAATCACGCACATGCTACCGTCACCAGTGAATAATATGGTGCGCCCAAGACATTTGTCGCGGCCTGCGAGAGCTGCACCGAGTGTGCTAGCTATAGTCATTTTCGTGAGATGTAGGTCCAAGACAAAACTTCTCAGTATCTACCGGTTGCCCATCCAATGCTCCCATACAAGATTTGGCTGACGAAAACGGACTTGTCAGGCATTGGGACGTCCATAACTCCAAAGTTCGAAGTACCTAAACACATAGTTCACTCTACAATTTGAAGGACAATAGACGAGTATTGACTCACCAGTCTCAGCAACGATGATATCCTGCTTCCGGAAGAATTTGCCCACACGAGGCCAGAAATAAGCATGCGAAATCTGGTCGTCACTTTCCTTTGGAACATCTAGCTTATAGTGCGGAACAGGGATTCGTGATGCAACCTCCTGATATTTACTCAACCTCTCCGTGAGCTTCGGGAGGAGTAACTTCATTCCTATGCCCGGGAATTTTGCGTAGCGAACAAGTGTATGGTCGGAGTGTAGCTACAAAAATTACTTTAAGCGTCAAAAGTCGGCATGTAATGGAAAATTACCTCGATAGTATGCCTCGCAGGAATATGGTACGTGAACATTCCTGTGTTAAAATCTGACTTCAAGGCTCCAATCGACAGGATAAGGTTTGCGCTTTCGACCCTCTCCTTGATGGACGGATGAGTAACCGAACCGATGTAGATCTATAGAAGCGTCAGAATTGTCTCGAACGATGAATGAAGATGAAAACTCACACCGCCGTATCGCTCGTGCTCCTCACTCACTGCCGTCTTTCCCATTGGAGCTGCGTATACAGGAAACCGTGTTTTCACGAGAAGGTCGTTGACTTCCTCGCGCAAGTCATGACGGATAGCGCAAGCGTCGACAAGGATAACGACGTCTTGTTTAGCATCATCTACGAGCTCCATAATTTCGTCGAGAACATAGTTCTCGACATCTCGGTCATTAGGAGGAGGGGCCCGCGAAAGCTCGACCTTCAAGCGTTTCGCAGGGATTTTTTCGGTGGTAAGGTCCATCGGAATAGCTAGGTAAACGGGCCGAGCCTGCAGGACATTCGCTACTTAAGCGGGAGAAGGCAGTCAATCAGGACTTACACGACTAATGCACTCCGTGAGGATTCGATCGATTTCGACCGCAGCCTGTGCTTTATTCATAAGAATGGCCTGAGCAATGGTGATATGTTCCGCAGCTTTCGTATATGCGTCGAACCTGGCGAACGTGAGATACTGGATCAACAAAAAGAAGAAATACATACTTTCCATTGCCAAGTGTGTGGTGGAGCATGGGCTTGTTCTTCAACTGCGTAGTGCTAGGCACTCCGACAATATGAAGAACAGGGACCATTTCAGAGAACGCTGATTTATCTGTGAGTTATCCCCTCGGAAGGACTACAAGCAATGCTTACCGCCTGCAACACCATTGATGGCACTCAATTCGCCAACACCGAACCTGTAATTGTTGAGTTCGCTGGTAGATGATGCTTATCAACTACCAAACATACGTTGTCACAACTACGCCTATGCTGTGTTCTTTGACACGGGCGTATCCATCAGCCGCATAAGCTGCGTTCAACTCATTGCTATAAATGTGTGAGATGACTTATCGCCGACATGATGGACTGATTACCATGTCCCGATCCATTCGATGGTGGGATGGTCTTCAATGAAGTCCTAAGGATCGAAGTATGGAATATTAGCGCTTACGCTGTTCATATGACGATAATTTACCAGGAAAGCTACGCAAGATCGTCAGTATACAAAGTTATCGATGATCGATGAAACCATACGCATGTTGAAATCCCCCGGTACTCCGAAAATGGACTGTAGGCAACAAGTGGGTGATGAAGTTGGGTTCCATGAAGGGAACACATACCGTTACGTTGAGCTGTTCCAATCTCTTCAAGATGTACTCAGAGATGGTGATAAGCTCATCATCTTCGCAATGATAATGTACTTTCAAGGTTTGAAGCTCGTGATTAAGTCGATCGACTTCAGCCTGGAGTTGTTTGGCTGTAGCATCCATGGTTGTAGTTAGTCTCAGTAGAAAAGGAGGCAATGAATTGAGAGATAGGGCCGTCACGGTTTATATACGTCATGGAGAGATATCGCCCGGATAAGGAAATTGAGCGCACGTTGAACGGCGATACTCATATATGATATTAGCCCGTGGTCCAAAGAGTTTCTAGATGCTTTATGTAAGTCATACTAGGCCTCGGATAGGCCTCTGACATCAGAAATCTAGCCCCATATCAAAATCATCGATATCGACCAATCGCATCTAGACTCACAACTTGAAGCTCCTAGCTGGTCGGTCTGTCAGGTCTCCTGTACAACCCTCATTACCTGGCAACTTTCAGGATGCAACTCCGCCCATTCATCATCCAGAACCCCCATATATATAATATCTTCCCAATGGCCATCTACCCAATTTCCCCGTCGTTTTCTTCCCTCCACCTTAAAACCCCTGGAAAAAAGGTCATAAAACCTGCCAGCATTATAAATTTATCAGCCACTCACAATTTAGCATAAACCGCTCGTGCTCTGGCATTGCCTTCTGTAACATCCAAAGAGATACGCTGCAATCCGAAGTATTTGAACGCATGGTTCACAGTGAAGTGCATGACTTCTGTTCCATATCCCTTCCCCCAGAACTCAGAGGCAATGGTTATACCCAAGCGTGCATCCCGGTTCTTCGCCTCCAATAAATTGATGCAACAGAAGCCGATAAAACTCAAGGAGTCCTTGTGCACCAAAGAAAACCAAAGCGCTGAGCCCTCGGCAAAGGTCTTCATATACTCTTTGTACTTTGAGGAAGGTGCAGGTGCGATAGCTGAGAATGTCTGGGTGCGTTGGACGAGTGGGTCATTGCGCAGAGCAAGGATTCCCTCTAGGTCACTGTCTTGGAATCCGCGAAGGATGAGATTCTCTGTGGTAAACATACTCGACAGCGCGATATCGAAGGAGGATGCAGCAGAGAGCTGTAAGCGCCAGGAAAGCAGTGATTGCATAGCCTTTCAAGACCAAGTGGTCGAAATGACTCGACATTTGACTCGATTGCGGTGATGCTGGCCAGTAGCATGTCAACGTTAACTTCATTAGACGGGCTCGTCACCAGTCTGATGTTGACTGCATACAAGTCCTCTGCCACCGCCGTCTGCTCCAGTTCTCGGTATTTGCCGAGTCCTTCCTGGTGCTAGCAATGAATTGGTTGCAGCGACCAAAGTAGCGTCGCACCTGTTGGGACATCCAGGCTATTTTAAAAGAAGTACTGTCCCAGACGGAAACTCGTTCATGAAATGATGAATGTACGTGACATATTTCTTAAACTTTTCGATACCTTGAACATCAACATACTAGAGTGATCCTCTATAGCGTAACATCCAGTCAAGGAAGCCCATTGACTACGTATACCAGGCTTCTTCGATGACGCGTAAGACGGTGTTCATGTGAGCCATTGGCGTTTTTGAATGTTTTCTGTGCTCAGTCTTCAGTTACGCACAGTATTCATCACTGTCTGAACATCACCATCGCAGTGCTCGCACACCATTTTCGGGGAGCCAGTTACCATCCTCAGCCACCTTTCGTCGCTCTTGCTTCAACACCAACGGGGTAACCGAATTCCATCAATGCCCAAGGCGAAATATCTTTTCCCTTCACGGTCCTCATGTTGGAGTAGCTGTAGACCGTAGCACGGGACAGAATAGGTATGTTTTTTTGCGTGTACGTTCAGATCACTGTGGTTCAAGCCATTGGCTGTCGCTCCATGGACTGAACAAGAACATTCACACGTTTAGCCTGCTGGTACTACCACACCAGGAATGCCTGTAGTCCCGTCCCATAGTGGGCTCATGTCATACTTTTCTCGTACCTCCCCTCCACTGGCGAAACCAACACAACAGCACCAACAAGGCCAAGTACAGACACAAGCGTCGTAATCGCGCTACTAGCAATCGGATGGTCACGGACTCACGGCCCCTTCCATTACGGGCCCGTTTCGTGCTTTTTCTCTGCTGTATATCCCCCTCGCATGTCGATGCTCATTAACGCTGCACCATGTAGACAAATATTTCTTACGAATGTAAACTTTGTCGACTCCAAACCAGACACCCACTGATCGCTGTTGATTGAACACCAGGTTCGTGAGCTGTGATTTTCGTAACAAATTACAGTGGGTCGCATGATATAAGCAGGCAGTAAAGCCTCCATAAGTTATCGCTGATACCGTGACCATGGTAATGAAAGTATGTATTGTGTTCTTGCACGTCTCTTCACCAGGCGAAAAAGGGTTATACAAAATTCCGAGTCTTCTCACTGTAAACCAATTACAATGAGCTACACTCAATGTTTTTGGTTCGCATGGTGAGTTCTCATTATATATGTAGATGATACATATGGGTATGCTGATATAACAGCTACAGGACGGCTATAGGTGCTTAGGATGCTGAATATTCTGAAGATGGAGAAACGTCAACAGAACAGCATCGCACCACCGACCTTCTCCTTCCGCGAGCGCCGAGGATGCACGTGAGTTAGAATTGGCGTAGTCCGAAGAGCAATTGTTTCACTGATCAAAACTTTACACGAGAATCTTGTGTTCGATGGATGCGACCGAGTGAATATAGTAACAAACTATCCTTTGGTACTCTGGTGGGGAGTGCTATATATTAGGCGACAGCCACAAGTCGCGACGTCGGGCTCATCTGCCATGTAGACTGAAACAACAGGTAGGGGAGTTTAGCAGGAAGCTTTGACATGAACAAACGAAAGAATGTGGTGAGGGAATTGCTGATGTCAAAAGGGACCTGCTCGGTCTTGCCTTTAAGGTTACGGCAAGTTGATAAGGGCTTCAACATGTGTTGGAGGTGAGCAGGCAGCTGACCAACACCAACCGGTCGACCGATCCGCACATGGCTCGTCGGGAGGATATACCCAAAAGCGACGTTCCTTTCTGGGTGAGTGGCAGTAGGAGGGTCGACTGTTTACCCCATATCACTACCGTTCTAAACCATCGACTGCCATCGATTATGCAACGTGTCTCGAAAGAATACCAGGAGCGATGTCGCAAGCACCTTCTTCGGGGGGTCCGAGCCTAATTGTCTTCCTCAGCCGCCTTTCGTCGCTCTCACCCCAACCAAACTCCGGCGATAGTCGATGTAATCATTTTTCTCATGGTCCTCGTGTTGTCAGGGTATCTGGAGTACGGGACAAGAGGGTATGGCTGTCTTCACATGCCTTTCCGATCACCGTGGTTCGGTGATTTTCCCGCAGTTGATCCCACTGCTGGGACGAGCACATCATGATACGGTGCAACACCTCCGCAGTCACGACCCATTCCATAGTAGGACCATGTCATACCCTTTCTCTGTTGTGCATCTCCTCCACCTGACGCATAAACACAGCAACAACAGTAAGACCAATCGCAAGGCTCAGCCCATGTCCAGGCGTCATCATTCCAAACTCAGCTTGCTGCTACATCGATGTCCACGAGACCTCCTGCTCCTGATACAAGTACTGCCATGCTAAGAACAGCAACCGCGCAACCACAACTTCTTTCATAGGGATCCCATAGACTCGTCAGGCTCATTGTCATTAGATGGTTTTCCAACACCTGGATCGCCAGGAAAGAAATCCGGTGTCTTTCTTTTGCTTCAATACGGCAACAAAAGCCTAGCTGGGCGAACAAGAATGTATGATAACCATAAACCATTTACATATATGCGCAGTAAGACTCTAAATACATAACTTAGTGCACAACTTTCTCATATAAGACGAGCCGTACAGCGGCTGTCACTTGTAGTACAGGAAAGGATCACGCTGCTGACTGTCAAAGGTGCTAAGATGCGGAGCCAGACCCTGAGCCAGACCTTGAGCTAGAGCTAAACTCTGAGCCAGATCCAGACCCTGAGTCAGACCCTTGAGACCCAGACCATGAATCATACCCTGAGCCACACCCACAGCCCATAACTGTGAGAATCACTTAATGTTAATATCATGGCCCTAGTCCACAGAGGGCTCACCTGCTGTGCTTTGGCACGCTCTGCTTGCCTCTTCTGCTCTGCTTCGTTTTCGAAGCGTATCCACTCATCAGCGAACGTATTGCACACGACATCCACACTGTCTGCCGTATCCACTTCGACTCCAAGGTAGTGAGAGCGCCCACGTTTCCAAGTTGCCTCGATATAGCCTGGGAAGAGCCGTTTAATGGTCTCCCAGATAGTGTTGGCAAACCAGTAGCATTGAAACTTGCACAGCTGGTAGTCGGGAGCATGCTGGCTTATAACAGATAGGAGAACAGATATCTGGGTGGCCGAGGGGCATGCAGACTTGGATGTGGCGGGGAATGTGAGAGTACAAAGCTCTTTGTACGAGCCATATATTTTACATAGGCGCGTTTCCAAATGGACGGTGTTCGAGGTAATTAAAATGGAATCAAGGGCGGAAGTGTGTAAAGCTGAAGAGGAAGCGATGCTCGACGAATGTTTGAAGTAGCTGTTGTTCCTTTGGGATGTGTTTGGAGCACGGTCTACAATCAGGCGCGCAGTCGCAGTCACTGAGGGATCACAATGACGAAAATGGAGCACGATAAATTCATGCTGTTTGCTTTTGGTAGCTTTGCAAAAACTGAGCTGCTCGAGGGCACACCACGGGGGAAGATTGCTCCCCAGGAGCACCCTCTTCCATTCTGCAACGTCGAGCCGAGTCTCGCCCGGGGCAAACAGACCTGGGACATCGATAGGAAATTCCATGGAACGAGAAGATAGCAGCAAGGAGTTCACGAAACTGAAACCGTATTTTGAGAGCGTCGCAAGTTAAAAACGGTTTAAACACGATGCTCAGAAGGCAGTGATTTGCGCAATGCGTTTATAATGAGGTAGGCCTCATGTATGATTCAGGGCCCATATTGGACGGAACTCAAGAGTTTTGCGTCAAACTTGATGAGCCGTAGGGCCAACTGAACCCGCTACCTGCCACAGTTGAATGCCGAACCTGAACTTCATACCATTTATTGGAAAGGGAAGATGCATTAGTAGGCCAGTACTCGTCTGGCTCGAGTTCCCGGATATCTAATCATTATGTGAGCAACAATCTCTTGTATAATATAAGGACGAGCTTTGGTGGGACACACCTTGCAAATGAAAAACAGATGCGTAATCAAAAGTCAAATGGAAGAGTGATATCAGCATCTTGTCTAAAAACCACCCATCATGGTGTCGGGGTGATTCTTCATCTGCCAGGGAAAAGGTTCAAAGTGCCTGCACTGGATCAGCGAACCAACAACAGTGGTTGAAAACCAATGCTATTGGTTTGCAGATCCGTATAAATAACGCGCAGAGGCATGGCGATATAGCAGCCGGGACCTCAAGCGCCGAAGGATCTGAAGATGGAGAAAAGTTACTGGAACAGCATCGCATGAGTGACCTTTGGCGTCTGGAGTGTTCTCAGAGAACAGTATCTTGTGGAAATTATGCAGGTGCGCCATAAGTAGGAACCGCACGGTCCGCAGACCCTACAGCTTGGGAGAAGATCAATCATTCTACTGACCAAGAGGTGCTGCGAACATCTCGTATTCGATCCGACAAGGTGAATGTGGCGATATATAACAACCATCGCTTGTCCTAGATCTGATGTAACGATACCATATTGCGCGATAGCTACGAGTCACGGATGTAGGCTGTGGAACAACAGGTATGAGAGGCTAGGAGGAAGGTCTGATCTGAACGGACGAAAAAGCAAAGTGAGGAAATCACTAATGCCAATTGCAAAGCAGTTTGCTCGTGCTTGCTTTTAAGGTCACGAAATATCGATAAGGCGGAAAAAGCTGGCAGCTGATCAGCGCTCGATCAGCACCAACCAGTCGACTGATCTGCACATGGCTGACTGAAGGTCCCAGGATATACCCAGAAGTGAATTTCCTTTCTGGGCGAGCGGCAGTAGGAGGGTCGACTGTTTAGCCAACATCATGGCACATTACGACCATTCTAGACAATCGACCACCATCGATTATACAGCCTGCCTCAGAAGATCACCGGGAGCGATGCCGCACGTTGATAAGCACCCAGCCAGCGCAGAATTTAATGATCTATGAATTTCAATAAGCGTTCGAGGGTACCATCCTTGATTAAGCTGGCGCACCTCCATCATGATCAATCTTCTATCAACTCACCTATCAGCTTCTCAGTCAAAAATGGACTCTTGCTGGTCGGACGTTAGGGCCGAGTTCAAATTGAAGGGTGATGACATAAGATTCAGGACGCGACGCGACGCGATCTTCTCGTCAGCCACTAGTGTACTAGCCAGTGCTACTCGATGTCGCAATCAGAAACCTCTTTCTATGAACTACCCAACCCAACTAATCTTGAAACTGACGCGCCATCCACAGGGCTTTGAAGACCTTCTCTCATCCAGCAATGGAAGTGATAGGCACAACTCGTGAATACGAAACCATCGCTTCCCTCTGAAAAAGATTCCACGAGTTGATGCGTGGACAACGACATGAAGTCCTCAAGACCATTCCCGGAACAGGCGCCCACGATATATCCACGAACTCCAAACGCTAGCGCCGAGCAGCTCAAGAGGGAAAGTGAAATTGTTCGACAGGTACGCTACATGATCACTTCCATAAACTTTGCGATGACTATCCAAGTACAGGTGAGGAGACAAAAGTATGTATTATTGCGAGAAGACAAAGACAGATTATGACAACAATATTGCATAGAGTCCGAATCACACATCTGTCCAAGAAGCGACATACGCGAGTTGTTTAGTTGGGAGTAACGAAGAAACAGCCTGGCACCGCACTAACCTATGGGAATCCGCTGAATTCCTGTTGGTCCTTTGAAGATAACTTTCTGTGAACGGGAGTTAATGTTGAATGCTCGTTTGTGAACTCCTCATTGAAATTACTGGTGTCCGCACTCCCGTTCTGAAATGAAATCCATATTGTTCCTTTGTACTTCAAACATTGGGCTTACTATAGTGGGGAAATACGGTGATGGGATGCATTTGTTCAAGACGTCGTCAGGTGCTGGTCACTGGTTGCCGCAACAAAAATACATATACATTGTTGGGACGTTCACGTTTTCGAATAACTATTGTGAGCGTTGCTACGCGTTATGGGCTGAGTCGTGCTTTTGCTTCTGAAAACCTCCCATTTGTCCCTTGGATTTTAGGCTGTGTTTTTCCCGCTGGTCATGTATCTTCGCACTCAAGGTTTTTGAAAATCTCTATTTTCCCCTGCATGCGACGTGAATCGCACCCTTGTCCCGCTCATCGACGCGGCAAATTTTCTTGGTCTGCGCACATCAGAAATTCAAAATTTGCTGACACAGACCACAGTTAAGCACCGTGCACTGAACACGTTTATCCAGACTCACCTAGAGTTTCAACTTTCACATGTAGTCCTGCTTCACACGGATCCTCCATTACCATACTCTTGATACATATGTCTTACTCCCTCAGATAATATCGTTTCGTCTGGATTGTTCCGATGTGCCTTCACTTACATCAATATCGTACTCTGTTACCCTGTTGTTGATCCACTAATGTATACAAGCACTCACTGTGCGCTCACCATAACACATTTGTGGATCCTGTATCGCGCACATCGCATTAGTAAGCGAGGACAGCGGCCTTATCTGAGCCTAGCTATTAGCGCTTGGTCTACACAGCAATCAGCTGTGTAGCAAATACGAGGATGACGAATGGGACGCACCATATAAAACACGCTTGGACGAATCAGTATCCAACTTCCTTGACTCCCAACCAGACATCCTTCGAATTTGATCGCTGGATGATTGAGGGTTCGTCTAGACGGTATTGCTCGTTAGTGATGCACTAGGCTTTTCTGTGGGATACAACTGACGACATGCCTACCAGCAATTTCGGATACTACAAGATCGCTTGCACGGTCTAATTTCTTAAATAACGGCGCAGCATCTCCCAACAAACAGTCTTGAAGTTAGCTTCCGAGTGAGGATTTGATCCTGTGAGGGAGTCTTGTTAGCAATTGCTTGTATGCTCTGACAAGGATCAAGGTGAAAAAGACAGGTTCCTGGACTTACCAGCAATTATTGCTGTTGCTAGATAACCTGATCTGATTCCAAGATCCCGCCTGCCTCACATACATCGTCCCCAATTCGCCGCAGTTGAGATATCGAGCGCCAATCATGTCTTCTTCCACCAGTGAGATACCAGCGACTATACCACGTGAGACATTGCGAGGTCATACCGACTGGGTACGAGGTGTTGTGCACCTGCCTGTCGGACAACGCATTGTCACGTGTTCGGTGGACGGCTCACTCCGACTATGGAACCAAGAGAGCGGCACACAGATAGGAGAGGACTGGCAAGAGGATAATGGAGTGTGGTCCATGGCACTATCTCCAAGTGGCCAGACAGTTGCAAATGGACACGATGACGGGAAAGTGAAGTTATGGAACGTTGAGACGAGGAAGGTTATTGCCAGATGGGAAGGACACAGCAGAGTTGTGGGTGCATTGTGCTGGAGTGCAGATGGCAGTCAAGTAGGGAGTGGATCCTGGGATGGGACGGCAAGAGTCTGGGATGTGAAGAGCGGCAAAAGTGTCCTAACAATCGAAACCATGCACCTGTGGGTGAACGCGGTGATATACTCGCCCGATGCAACAAAAATTGCAACCGGTGGACGCAACGAGAATGCGCTCAAAATCTGGGATGTGTCGAGACAGGCGAGCTGCTCAAGATGCTCAAACAAGTTACAAGATGAACAAGTTTGGAGCTTGGCCTGGACGTCAGACGGAAAGAAACTTATCTCCGGTACATATAACCCAATTAGGATATTTGACACAACCACTTGGCAGCAGATCGCAGCCCTGGAGGGTCACACAGACTGGGTTAATGCCATTTCCTTATCTCAAAACGAACGTTTCCTTGCAAGTGCAGGTTATGACAAAACAGCGCGTCTATGGAATCTCGATACCAGTCTCCCAGTTGGACCACCTCTCCAGCACGAAAAGGTCTTGTACTCCGCAGCCTTTTCTCCTGATGGAAAGGTGCTAGTCACTGGTTGCGAAAACGCCAAAGCGTACATATGGGACGTTCACGCCATCCTCCAAAAAGCAGGCCTCAAGGACCTCCTCCAACCTGTATCCAATGTAAATTCCATGGTTCTTCAGTAAAATCTATGCTTATTTTTCACTCGCAGGTTCCAGCACCTAATTCGTTGATGGACGTACGTGATTTGTTTCTCAACCTTCCCAATGATTTTTACCTTGATGCTCTATATAGGCAGAGTGCCGTTTGAGCTCTACGTGAGCCTGTGAACGTTTCGCTCAAACAAGTGCTTACTAAGCGAACAAACGCGTATCGTAAGACGGCGTTTTACACGCGTCTTCCATCTCGTCTTCATCTCGCGTTTGCTCGCTTAGATCTCTTAAGAAGAGAATTCCTCCGCTCTCATCTAAACATCGCGTATTCTCGTTTACAATGACTAATGTCGCGTCGAATTCTGGTTTGCCGAGCGGGGTAGGGGGTAAAGACACTTCTGCCCTTAACCCTGGCGGTTCTGGACATAGTCACCTTGACACTGATAGATTAGTTGACGGAGTAGTAATGAACAGGAACCGCGAGATTCTCTCGTCGCGCGAGCTCGTGGAACGCGAGAATGAAGCGCGTTCTAATTGCAATAGCGACAGAGCTGAGCGCAGACAGGCGACATCGAGCTTTGTCTCTGACGACGAAGAGATGCTGGAGCTACCGGCTAATGAGCCTAGGCGTAGTTATGGGCCGAGTAGAACTGCTCTCGAGAACACACCTTTGATCAACGCCTTCAACGTCTTCGATGCTTTAACCCCACACTCACGTGATGCGTTCCAGCAGGCTCTAATTCACAAAGTAGCAACCGATAAAGCTAAAACGCGGCCTGATCCGCTCACTGCGAGCACCAGCACCTCTTCTGCCGCACCGGCACTAGCATACACGGACGATGACGTTAAGATGGTTACGTCTATCGACGACGTGTACGAAATACCGCGGGTTATTATTAACCTTGCCCTAGCAAAAATGCACGTGCCCCTCACACTTCTGACCGCAGAAGCCATGGAGCGCATTCACACGGACCCGTCTTGCGTTAAGATGAAGAAAGGAATCATCCTCGACGATCCAAAACGGTCTATCATGGACGCTTCGTCCTTCCCACCAGAAACGTCACTTCCCCCGGCACAATTCAACGAAGCATCCAAGAATTTTATTAACTTGTTGGCGCATGTAGCCAGCCCCCTTATTATCGAGCGATTCAAACAGCACCGCGATTTTTGTCTATCATGAAAGCGTTTTGATGAAAATTTTCAGGCTATTCTCGCGTTCGACATAGAAACGCGCAGGATCTTTTTCAACACGAAGACCTTCTTCACAGAGGACGCATACAAGCGTCGTTGGGAGGAAATCCAGCTTAAAGTTGCTCAACAAAAATCAGATGAGGCCTCTGCCAACGCAAACCGTGAAGCAGCTCGCATTGCCGCTCTTATCTCACGTCTCGAAGGGTCAAGTAGTAACAATCGTTACAACCCGTACCCCCCCAAGTCGAAGACTGATGGCTCTGGAGCTAACACAGACGGCAAGTCCTTTCGAAAAGGCAAAGGGGCCTCCTCCGACGGACCCCTTTGCCTTCTCTGCGGTCGGAACGGCCACAAGGCCAGTGATTGCACCTTCACGCACTCATTCAAAAACGTCCCCGTCGTCTGTGTCTGGCAAGACAAAATCATCCTCAAGTCCTCTTCTGCCGTCGTCTGCATCTCCCACAACATTGGAAGATGTTCCCCTGGCAAGCACGGGTCCGACATCATCCACGTTTGTTCCGTTTGTGGGAGCAAAGCCCACGCTGCCTCGTCCAAATCATGCTGACAGCATCGCTAATCGGATAGTCACCCCATACAACGCAGACGCCTTCGAGCACCTCTTGCACAAATTCGATCTTACCTCTCGCTACCCCGACCTAGCTCATAACATTAGAAACGGTTTCCCTATCGGCAACATGCCCATCTTGACACGTTCATACACTCCTCCCAACCACAAATCAGCACTTGACAATCCTTCAGTCGTTCGTGAATATCTTGCAGAAGAAGTGTCCCTCGGGCGTATGTCCGGCCCCTTGTCAGCTTCACAAGTCGAAGCGGAGTTGGGCGGATTCTTTGTTTCTTGTCCAATAGGTCTTGTTGAAAAGGCCGGTTCACCCGGCAAGTTTCGTATCATCCGTGACCTCTCATACCACAATAAGGATGACGGTTACTCGGTTAACGAACACCTGGACTCAGACGATTTCCCCACTGAATGGGGTACCGCCTCCCAAGTCGCAGAAATCGTAAGTTCTTCCCTCTTTTCATTGCAGACCCTGCGCATATATGCGCAGGGTCATGCTCTTCATTTGAGCAACACGCTGTCAAGCATTCGCTCTCTTCTTTGAGTAGGCGTCGCAGCATGCTCTACCTCTTCTTTGCGTAGGCATTGCTATATGCCCTACCTCTTTTGCGCAGACGTCGTAGCACGTCCTGCTTCTCTTTGCAGTCGGCTGCATGGATGTATGCACCCCTGCTCTTTCATCGTGCCTACACCGTAATGGGTAGCTGGGTCTGACCACCTTTTCATTCCCCCAGGTTGCCACTGCTCCTCTGGGCTCGCAAGCTGCAACCCTAGATATCGAGGCGGCATATCGTACTGTGCCAGTCTGGCCGCCTCATAAAAGATTCCTCGTTGTAGGGTTCGACGGTTCATTCTGGGTTGATCACAATTTCCCCTTTGGCCTCACAACCGCAGGTGGTGTACAAGGCCATGTCGCTGACGCTACGGTCGATATCCTTCATGCAATGGACATAGCACCAATTAAGAAATGGGTTGATGACCACGCTATGTTCCGCTTTCCAGTTGCTGGTGGTGTACTGGGCCCAGACGGATCTATTTCATCCTACGAGTACCTATTCGACTTACTCAGTATCTTCGACGCAACGCGCCCCTTAGGCATTCCATGGCACCCAGACAAGTGTACCGACTTCAACACTATTTTCACTTACCTAGGTTTTCTCTGGGACTTAGTAGAGCGCTCGGTCTCCCTCCCAGAGGCAAAGCGCCTCAAGTACCTGGCCAAACTCGATTCCATCCTAAGCTCTCTATCTAAGTCACCTTTCCTGTCCTTCAAGGACGTCCTGAGTATTCACGGCACTCTGTCTCACGTAGCCTTCGTGATACCACACGGTCGCGCCTTTCTTTCAAATCTCTCTCGTTTCACCTCCCTCTTCCCACGCGAGGCCCGTTTTGCACGTAGAAAGCCACCCCCATCCGTTATAAGCGACCTGAAATGGTGGCGGGAGGTGCTAAGCAATGCACCTCCTGCGCGAATCCTCACCCCGAGAGGACCTCCACAAGATATTGACCTCTGGGTAGACGCATCAACTGATTGGGGCATCGGCATTACGCTGGGTAACCAATGGAACGCGTGGCGTACCACCGACAACTGGAAAGGTGAAGGACGGGATATCGGCTGGCTTGAAGCCATCGCCATCGAGCTGGCAGTTATCACTCTGCAGGTCGCCGGTTGGAGGGATCGATCCGTTCTCATTCATTCAGACAACCAAGGGGTAATAGGTGCCTTCAAGCACGGACGAAGCAGAAACTTCCAGGTTAACTTGTGCATCAGACGAGTGCAGTCCATCGCAATGGAAACCAACATGTTACACCATTTATCATACACCGAGTCCTTAGCTAATAAAGCAGATCCCGTTTCTCGTGGCGAGACGGGTCCAGCTAGTTCTCGTCTCCCAACCTTCCAGCTTCCCATGGAGCTGAGACCTTTCATCTTCTCTTATGTCTGACACGTCATCATCATCGTCAGCTCGTGCTGACGTGACAGCCTTGGTCCAGCTTCGTAACGCCTTGACGAGACCACCCGAAGTTGGAGTGCCGCCCAACGCTGCTCACAGGATTCCCAAGCCTCGAAAACCCAAACCTTCCAACATTCTGTCACCATCTGTTTTCCGTCCTCACGTTCTTGCACGCGACCGAGTCCGCCTCTGGTCTGCGCCCCACTCTGAATCATTCCACTCAGCCCTTCTTGACGAGCTTCCACTGAGCTCCGCATCTCGCCTACTTGATGTTGTATTAATATCAGTTGAACAAAAGACGCGCGAGAATTATGGTGCCGGCCTTCTTCGCTTTCACCAATTCTGTGACCAGCTATCCATTCCTGAAGAACGTCGTCTCCCCGCATCAGAACTCCTTCTTGCTGCCTTCATTTCTTCTTGGGCCGGCCGCGTAGCGGAAACAACCGCGGATAACTGGCTTGCCGGACTTCACTTTTGGCACCAAATCAACGGTGCTCAATGGAACGGCCACGCCTTGCTCAGGAGAGCCAAGCAAGGATTGGCCAAAACCGTACCAGAGTCCTCGAAACGCCCACGTCGGCCGCCCGTGACATTAGAACACATGCATACGCTTTTTCGCCATCTTGATCTTTCAAACTCATTCGACGCAGCCGTATACTGCACGGCCAGTGTTGCCTTTTGGTCATGTTGCAGACTCGGCGAACTTATCATTCCATCGCTTAATTCATTCGATCCTACACGCCACGTTTCACGCTCTGTTTCGATTGCATATAGAACCACCCCAGGAGGCGCCAAGTATGCTTCATTTCACATTCCTTGGACCAAGACAACGCAGGGGCAAGGGGACCTCGTCACCGTTTCCAAGATTGATGATCCCACGAACCCATATGATGCTCTTGTACACCACATCGCTGCCAACTCTGCCGTACCCTCATCCGCGCCTCTCTTCGCATTCGAAACGGATTCTGGATGGTCACCTATGACTCGAGCGTGGTTCCTCACCCGTTGCAACAACGTCTGGAAATCACAAGGCCTGGAGACACTGTCCGGTCATTGTTTTCGGATCGGGGGAGCAACGGAGCTCCTACTCAGAGGTACTCCCCCAGATATAGTAGCTGTTCAGGGCCGTTGGAAGTCGAGATCGTTCTTAGATTATTGGCGTCGCATTGAATCCATCCTCCCTACTTTTATCGCTAGTTCCATGCAAGACTCACGTATTTCTCTGATTAAATCGTCAATGGACTCTTACGAGCGTAGATACCGATAGTTTCGCTTTACCTTAGCATTTGCGCTTATTCCAGTTTAACTCACAAGTCTTCGTAAGTTGGGGGTCGTTGTTTTCTGCACGACTCGGGTGTAAGCACTTGCTCGTTTAGTGCTTGTTTCGGGTTGTGTCGTGCTTCAGAAAACTTCCCAAATACCTCTGCTTCACACTCGAGGTTTTCTGGCTGTGCCTTTTCCCCAGGTCGATTATTACGCGCCCTTCTTCTCGCGCGCATTCGATATCGTCTTTTGCTTGCTTCAGACGAAATTTTCTCTCCGCGCCTTTGCTTGTGCGCTTTTCGCTTGCTCTAGACGATTTCCTCACCCTTTTTCTCGTCGACCCGGCGGATATCTTTGTCTGCACTGCCCGGCAAAAGCCGAAGCAGACCACAGCCAAAAACCCCACCCCCAACTGAAGAAATTCCTGTCGATGTTCCTCGCATTTAGTCTTCACTAAACGTACCTCTATCATTAACCAGTGGTAGCACAGTTTGAG
Source organism: Suillus cothurnatus (assembly GCA_016758765.1). Lineage (NCBI taxonomy): Eukaryota > Fungi > Basidiomycota > Agaricomycetes > Boletales > Suillaceae > Suillus > Suillus cothurnatus. The sequence goes on along the minus strand of JABBWL010000058.1, from coordinate 24,111 downwards.
TCTGCGAAACTTTATCGCACACTGCACCAGTAGTTTTAGTTTTGTATTTTCGCAGACTCATCTTGAATTTTAGCGCAACAAGCAATAGTAAGCCGCTACGCAGGCCGAGGATGATGAACTTTCACCAGACTTTCTCAATGATGTAACAGATGGTGCTCATGTGCGTCATCAGCGTTTTCAATCGATTCCTGTGTTGACCTCTTAAATCTTAGTACTCCAGAACGTACGGTAACTATCGCCGTTCCTCTGCCCACCGTCCCGCACCCCCTTTTGGGAGTGCGAGTGCGCTCTTTCATCGCCTTTTGATGCCTTTCCGTCGCTCTCATCGTAATATCAATGATGCATCTGAATTCCAGCAACACCCAAGGCGGTCCTTCGTGTCTCGTGGTCCTCGTATCGTCAAAGTTGCTGCAGTAAAGGACAGAGAGGTATACATTTTTGTATGCATTTCTAATCGCCGTGGTTTAATGATTTTTGTCCAGGTTATATTCACTGCTCCACCGCCGCAACAAAAAACACAGCAGCAAACCCAATCACACACCCAGGGTTCATCCACGACACCACCTGCTCCAGGTACTAATAATCCTACAACACATCCGAAACATTTGCATTCGCTACCCGTCCGTTTGTTGGCTTATCTGGTGCTATTTATCTGCTGCACACCCCCTCATCACGCCAATGCCAATACACAATCAACACAGCAGCAGCAAGGTCAACCGCAAGGCCAAATCCAGGCCCAGGCATCGCAGACTCAGCTTGCTGCCCCCTCAACATCCACACCACCTGCTGCTCCTGCTCCTGCTCCTAGCAATACCGGATCAGGTGCAGCGACCATGCATTCACGACCTCTTCCACTGCGAGCTCGCTTCGTGCTGTTTCTTTGTTGTGCATCTCCCTCATCCGGATGATCATTAATACAGGTCTACAACCATTTCACCTTTGCTTTTAGTTCTTCTGCGCTCTTATATCTTTGTTCACATCACGGGGATGATGGTTTGTTTTCCCACCCAACTAATTCTCCGTCCAACACTTCATTCCATAACTTAATCTCGTCGCCTACTGGAGGAATAATTAACGCAATAAACATCTGGCAAGAGAATCTCATTAGATACAGTATATTGTCATCCGTGCTATTTAGACCGAATTTATTGATCCACTAAAACCTGAAAAACAAGTGATGGTATCGTTACAAATTCTGCGTGCTCGAAGGTCTTTCCTATCATGAAAGATGTATCATACACAATTCTGTTGAACCAATAGTAAAAGCAAGGAAACACACAAATTAAGTGTAAATTGCCAGCACTATGGCCGGCCCCATCGAAACCTCTTCCACTAGAAATGTGTGGAGTAGAGAGAGTGCCACACCGTCAACCTGAACGTAGTCCCTTACGCATATGAAGATGGGCATACCACCGGTCACAGACATGACCGCTTGATCTACACAGCAATAATCTGCGAAGCGAACTCAAGGATGACGCGTGGCATGCACCTTTAAAGACAGCCTGAATGAATGTGTGCCCAGCATCTAACCAAACGCCCGTTGATTGCTGGTGATCGAACACTCCACGACAAAGTATACGTCCGGAAACACGAGTGTGAGCCAAGCAGGAATGGGTGCTCTTCACGAGCAGCAGCCAAGAATACTCATTTTTCTGAACGGGCGCTGCAAATGTTTGTTCAATATCTTGGTCAAATCAATATAAATATGATAAGACGTGCCACTCGACGTCATTGTTAATTGACTCCTTGAGGCAAACCCCTGCGTGAAGGCTGCTTAGAGCTCTTAGTACATGAACAGGAGGGAGTGCATTCAGGATTGATATGGGTCGAGGTCGAGAACGCGTCCCCGAGACATATCACGCGTCATCAACACATCAAAAAATATCTTCATACGTGGGATGAGCGTAGGAATCATGACAAAGATATGTGATACATACAGTCTTGTTGTCCATGCCATTCGGATTGGATCTTTTCCTTTCAAAAACGTCAAAGCATCTCTACAAACTCGCTGTGTTTGGGGCTCATTCATGAAGTTGTAGAAATCCGTGTTGATTCCTGCATACCCGAACAACCATCAACGTAGTCCTTACGTATAGGAAGATGCACATAGCCCGGTTGTAGAAATTAGCGCTTGATCTACACAGCAATAAGCTGTGAAGCGAACACAAGGATGACACATGGGACGCACCATAAGAGACGCTTGAACGAATGTATCCAGCTTCCTCGACTTCCCACCAGACATCCTCCAAATTTGATCGTTGGTAATTGAGAGTTCATCTAAACGATATTGCTTGTGAGTGATACACCAGGCTTTCCTGCAGGATATAACTGACGACATGCTTACCAGCAATTTCGGATACCACAAGATCTCTTGCACACTCTAATTTCTCAAATAACGGCGCAGCATCTCCTACATAGATAGTCCCGAAGTTAGCTTCTGGGTGAGGATCGGCTCCTGTAAGGGTATTTTGTTAGCAATTGCTTGTGCTCTGACAAGGATGAAGGCGAAAAGACAGGTTCCTGAATTCACCAGCAATTATTGTTGCCGGATAATCTGATCTGATTCCAAGAACCCACCTGCCTCACATACATCATCCCCAATCTGGCGTAGTTGAGATACCGAACGCCGATCATGTCTTCCTCCACCAGTACAACTCCAGCGAGAATGCCACTCCGGACGATGCAAGGTCACACCGACTGGGTAAATGGTGTTGCGCATTTGCATGGCAGACGTCACATCATCACATGTTCGACAGACGGCTCGCTCCGACTATGGGACCTAGAGAGCGGCACACAGATAGGAGAGGACTGGCGAGATAGATATTACGCACCAGCGCGGTCTAGGTCTATGGCATTATCTCCAAATGGCCAGACAGTTGCAAGTGGGCACGATAACGGGAGTGTGAGCTTATGGGACGTCGAGACGAGGAAGGTTATTGCCAACATTCGGGAAGGACACAGCAATGTTGTGGGTGCATTGTGCTGGAGTGCAGATGGTAACCAAGTGCTGAGCGGATCCTGGGATGGGAGGGCAAGAGTCTGGAATGTCAAGAAGGGGAAAACTGTCCTGACAATCAAAACCGGGCACGATTGGGTGAATGCGGTGATATACTCGCCTGATGGAACAAAAATCGCAACTGGTGGAAACGACGAGAATGCAATCAAAATCTGGGACGCAAAGACAGGGGAGCTGTTTAACATACTCAAACACAATCAAGGAGTTTGGAGCTTGGCCTGGACATCAGATGGAAAGAAACTCATCTCCGGTACATTTCGGATTAGGATATTTGACACAACCACTTGGCAGCAGATCGCCGTCCTTGAGGGTCACACAAGTTTTGTCAACGCCATTTCCTTATCTCGGAATGAACGCTTCCTTGCAAGTGCATCTGATGGCAAAACAGCGCGTCTATGGAATCTCGATACTAATCTCCCAATCGGACCACCCCTTCAGCACGAAGATGGTTTGAAATGCGCGGCCCTTTCCCCCGATGGAAAGGTGCTAGTCACTGGTTGCCACAACGGACGCGCGTATACATGGGATATTCACGCCATCCTCAAAAAAGCTGGACTTGAAGACCTCCTGCCCATTGTTACTAGTATTGTGAGTATCAACACATCACCCACTCTCTCATTAACACCGTCTACTCGAACAGGAAGCATCTCAATGCAATTCAGGAATAAAGCTTGCCCCCCGTTCTTCAATTGATGACAAGTCATCTTTGGAAGTAAGTGAAGTATTTCTAATCTTGCTCAGTTATCATAATATCAACATTCCAGGCTGATGCTACGCGGTGTCGCGACGAGTTCGGCGGTGTCGATGAACTCCCACCAAGGTTTTTTGACTCCATGGGAGCTGATGATGTGCGTAATCATCTATTAAATAGTTCCTGTCCTAATCGACTCTCAGTCCTCACCAATGGGTGGTGCCCACCATCATTCCTCTCCAAGTACACTCATCGCTCGCCTTTCCTTGCTCATCCACCGCTTTCGGCCCAACAATGCTGAAGCGATAGGACTTCCACAACGACCAACATCCTCGGGGTTACATCCTCGTGTGCTTCTTGCTCGCCTGTCCTTACTCATTCACCACTATCCATCTGAGAATGATGCATCAAACGAACTTCAGCAACCCTCCATGCCTTCGTGGTTAGATCTACGTGCACTCCTCGCTAGCTTGTCCTCGCTTTGGCCACACTCTCGACCCAACACCGATGGAGAAATTGAACCTCGCCTCACAGCGCATTCGGGTTCACGTCCACATGCATTTATTGGTCTCTTGACCTCGCTCTTCCGCCCTCAACCTTACACCAATGAAGAAATAGAACTCTCGCAATACTCAAGGCATCCTCGTGTTGTTGAAGTGGCTGCAGTGCGGGACAGGCAGGTATGACCTTCTCCAGTGCATCTATTTCTGGGGCTTGATGATTTCCATGCAGGCATTGTATGTTGCTCCGCGGCCACGACCTCGTCCACATACTCAGCCTAATGGTACTGCAACACCTGCACAATCACAACCAATCTCATGGTGGGCTCATGTCGTTCTTTTTCTTTGCTGTGCATCTCCTCAGCACATCGATGGCAATGCAAGACCAACACAACAGCACCAACAGCAATGTCAAACACAAGGCCCGGCCCAGCCCCAGGTATCATCGTCGCAAACTCAGTCTGCTGCCGCCTCAACTTCCGCGACGCCTCCTGGTCTTGTGATCAGTCCTATCCCACCAAATGCTCCAAACGTACCGTCACGACCCCCTCCATTACGGATTCGCTTCGTACTTTTCCTGTGTTGTGCGTCTCCCCTACATGCTGATGGTCATTAATGCAGTATATGTACATTTATCTTATCAACGTATCTAGCTCTTTTGTATATTGCTCTCTCTTGACCGAGGTCATTTGCTAATTCATGGACTCTGTCCAGTCACAGATACATCCTCTTTTTATGAACTCCTCAACCTTGTATTGGTTTCAATACCATGTTGTGAAGCAACTGTGATTCTCCTTCTGGCAAGCTGTTGTTAGAAAGGCGTCATGGCTGGAACTACTAGTGCTGCACGAGGGATTTCTCGTCTACCAATCACCTCATCAGCATCCATTCCTCGGGTCCTGATTCAGACCTGATCGCTCCTTATGCCTAACTGCACGTCCACACCCCTCCCAATCACAACTGCATTTCTTGTATGTTGCCCCCAACTGTTGGGATTGCAATGACACGCTCGCTGGTACGTTCTGTTGTCCCGCCGCCACCTACCTGGGATGCACAGGTGGCATGACGCGTCTGTGCCAGAGCATCGCTATGCGACCTTTATGCAGCGCTTTGCTCAGTTTTCTGTCCTGCAACTGGGTGTTTTACTTCCCTATGCGAATTTTCGTGGATTGCGGACGACGCAGTACTGCAGGGAACGTCTGTTGAGCTCTGCATCATTGTGGTATGCTTTTCCTGTTCAATTAAGGCATATTTCTGCTGTTGTCGTCTCTACCGCAGTTCCTCGTGCTTAAGGGACCTTATCCTTTCTGAAGTTGTTGCGACAGGCATGTCCAATCAGATGTTGGTGTCTTGTTGCTGCGCATTGGTCACGAGCTGGTCTCGCAACAGAACTGAACTACAGTAAAATGCCATTGTTTTTATTAGGCGAACGGTACATTATCGCAGCGGAAGAAAATCTGCTTTGCGCGCGTCTGAAATATAATCTTTGGTTCAGTATGTACAACAGAGAATCTTGTGATATTTCAGCACAAACACTAGTTTCCTTCATGAACGAAGGAAGACAATCGTGATACAGGCTAATATAACACAGCCAGACCACAGGTAGTAACGATGTCCAGAACTCAAGGCTTCGATTTTGCCTCGAACTCTACTCCTTCCCGAGTTCACCTTGAGTACCTTGATTGAGCATACTGTACCCTCACCTAGACGTCTTGGTGGGTACAGAAGTTTCATGCACCGTTAATGTAGCCCATCCTGTGAGTTAAGAGGGGAGTCAGTGATTGAGAATCATCAATCATTTGCATAGACATGAAATAATACTGTATGGATGGCGGACATGCAATCGTAACATAGTATCTAACAGATAAGAATAAGCTTTGGTGGGGCACCGTACCTCTGTTACACAAGCAACGTACTCACAGATGGAAGCAGATGCTATGCATAGGTGAGCGCCACATCAATTTTCACCTACCGGGAAAAGTATTATCAGAACATTCGAGTCTCTGCACTGTATCAACAAACCAGTAGCGATGGCTCAGTGACAATGCTATTGGTTTGCGGTTGCAGTGCAAGTCCTGGTAAAATTATACACAACGTTACTGATTCACCGCAGGATGGATGCATTGTGCGCTCACAAAGATGGTAGAAAGCAGATAAAACATCATCGCATCACTGATGTTTTCTATCTGGAGTGTCCTATGAGAACAGGACCTCGTAGAAAGGCATGAGATGTATCATGAGTTAGAACTGCACGATCCAAACAATGCGGGAGAGAATTGTACATTACATTGACACTCGTGAGTCGCGCCATTGAAGTCATATGTCATGTGGGGTCAGTGGGACGTTCTGATATGAACGGATGAGGAAGCACAGCGAGGAAATTGTCAAGGGTGTACTTGGTCCTGCTTTTAAGGACATGACAAATTGATAAGGGCTTGAACACGTGTTGGGGGGAATCTGACAGCCTCTGACCGGTCGACCCGTACATCTTGATTGGAAAGATAGCTGAATTCATTGCGGCAAACGGACATTTAAGTGTATGTTGCTGTCATCCTGGACCATTTTGAACTTCGATTGTGCAGTGTACCCCAGCGGACCCCCGAATTCGACACTGAATGTCCATAAGTATGTATTCAGGGAAGAGGTTTGGCATCTATGGGCATAGATAAGGCATTTGGGGGACTACCCTCGATCAAGTTCGCGTACATCCATCAACCCTCCATCTCGCATCAGACCTCGCTAATGCACTATTGGCGTGAACACTCACCTATCAGCTTGACATACTCTCTCGTACCCAGTCAAGAAGGATCTTGCTGACTGCACTGGTAGAATATTATTGTTGAGATTCCAACATCTGGTGCATGCTACTGAATAGCGTTTGCGAGCGCACTGCCCACGAGACAGGTACACAATCCATGTTCTTTAATGAAGTTGGTGCAGCAGCCATTGTGATCGCCAGCCAGGTGCAAGTCGAGGGAGTCTACCGCTGAAATGTTGCTCAGACTCAAGATGAGAAGTTACTGGTATCCACACTCCCATTCTGCAATGAAATCAATATTGTTCCTTTGTGCTTCAAACATCGGGCCTTCAATAGTGGGGAAACATGGTGGTGAGATGCATTTGTTCAAGATGTCGTCAAAGCTCACATCGTTGAAGAAGGGATGTCTCTTCATCTCCTCAGATCTCAAACGGCGAGATCGCGGGTCAACAGCTGCAAGATCACCATTAGCAAGCATAGTAAGCAGAACACGGTAACATCCAACCATTAGAATAGACCCACCCCGCATAGAAGCATAGAAGTACCATAGAAGTGAACTACTACATGTATTGTCTACTATGGGGCTACGCCCCAATGGACAATTTGAAAAAAAAATTGTTTGATCTACACAGCAATAAGCTGTGAAGCGAACACGAGGATGAAGCATAGGACGCACCATAAAAGATGCTTGCGCGAACGAGTATCCAGCTTCCTCGACTGCCAAGATATCCTCCGAGTTTGGTTGCTGGTGATTGAGTGCTCGTCTAAACGGTAAGTGATACTCTGGGCTTTCTGTGGGATACAACTGACGACATGCTTACCAGCAACTTCGGATACTACAAGATTGCTTGGACACTCCAATTTCTCAAATAACGGCGCAGCATCTCCCCCATAGACAGTCTCGAAGTTAGCTTCCGGATTGGCTCCTGTAAGGCTGTCTTGTTAGCAATGGCTTGTGTGCACTGACAAAGATGAAGGTGAAAAAGACAGGTTCCTGGACTCACCGGCAATTATTGCTGTCGCTGGATAACCTGATCTAATTCCAAGATCCCACCTGCCTCACATACATTGTCCCCAATCTGCCGCAGTTGAGATATCGAGCACCGATCATGTCTTCTTCCACCAGTGAGACTCCAGCGACAACGTCACGCAAGACAATGCGAGGTCATACTGGCTGGGTGGAAGATGTTGTACACCTGCCTACATCACTAAAATCCACTGAGCATGATTTGGCAATATTTAAATGACAATTTTAATCAATTTTGTGCGTCGATGACATGTCAGTATAAGGGAATATAATGGTGTTATCATACTGACGACCTTTGATAACATTCTCCCGACGTGCAGTGCTTCACATGCAAATATAATGCTGTATCGAGAGACAAGCAGATGCTCCCTATTTCTACCATTCTTGGCCTAAACGATTTCATGATACCATTTCCCGTAGAAAATACCTAACCATATAGTCACATTATATACCACTGGCCACATTGGTCATGACTATGGTGCTTGCCCACAGAACATCACTAACTATCGCTATTGTATGATGAGTGCAGACGCTTTCTAAGATGCGATGGCATTGTCATCTTTACTCAAATAAAAAATGACATATATACCAGCTGTCTAAAGTCAAGGATTGCGGCTAGAACATATAAGACTATGCAATAACCCACATGCCTCGAAGTTTAATAGCACCAACTCGGAGCCAGCGGTCACTCAGATTCCAATGCTTAGATACAATACATAGATATGATCATATCACGGTCATATCAAATTGATTGGGCCGCGGCAGTGGCATCACAGTAGTACTAGGGAATGGCACAGTGAAACTTGTGCGCTTGGAAATGGTATAACTAGGGTGAAGAGCACCAGTGTATATGAGTGAATAGATGAAGAAAGGAGAGTGCGAGTACCATCAGAATTTGAATCTACTAGACCCTTCATCCTCGGAGTCACTACACTCACTGTCTACATCATCACCATCGCTGGCACAATCATCTGAACTCTCTCCGTCTTCTTCGTCTTCATCTTCGTCTTCATCCTTGTCCTCAGCAATATCACCGTGACCATCCGAGTCTTCTAGTACCAAGTCATCATACCTGTCTTCATCCCCGACATCCCCAGGTTCATCGTTGTCAGAGGTTTCTCCACGACATCAGTAAACCCCAATTTTCTCCACAGACATAACATTTCCGACAGTTTCCCACAGTTTCCCACAGCGCCCCACAGCGGCACAGAGCTCACAGTAGATTTCTCCCAGCATCGACATTTTCTGATACTAGTTCCTCACAGTAACCCACAGAGGGACAGAGCTCACAGGGTGTACAGCTGCTTACAGTGTTTGTCAGTAAAATACTAGTACTAGTCACCATTTCCATTTCTCAAGCGCTACTACTAGTATGTAGTTTGAGCTAGAGCTATACTTAGAAAATTAAAACAATTTGAAGCACATCCGCCAAGGTCAAGACATAAACAAAATTTCATGGCCGAATCATATTTAGTGAGAGTACTACTGCCAAATACAATGTTTCTATTTGATACAAATCAAAAGAAGGTACTTGTCATCAGTCCAACTGGATGGCGACCTGACGGCAGGATGCGAATGAGTCTATGATACGAAGGTGTTAGTTGGTAGTACTATGTAAATGATAGGCGTACTTACCGTGAAAATTGTGTGGCGCTGGGTGGTGAGAAAGACCATGTTTCCTGAATGTGATGCGCATATGACCCAATCCTACATCCGCCTTGTCGAGCTTGCGCTGAGAGATGGCGGACTTGTGTTTTGAAAGAGACGTCATGACTTCATGTTCTCGGACAATGCAATCGGCAAGTGTTTTCTCTGCATCGAATACATCACGTCGGGCCCTTGCAAGGTCCATGATGAGGTTGGCTTCAAGATCATCAACATCGTTGATGGTCTGTGGGCATGTGAATGAGCATTGCCTAGTAAGATATCACAGTCACTTACCATTGAGCCAATAGCGTCGACCACATCGTACAAATCTGCGATACCACTGCCAGAGTCACCCAGGACATAGTTGGCTTGCCACTTATTGCATCGCGGGCGCATACGTGACGCCGATGATACGTCACTATCACTAGAGACATTCAGATTGAGATGTATTGGTGTGTGGCTTGACTCGGACATGAGGGACTGAAAAACTAATATGTTCGGATTCCGGAATCAATACCTTTACAGTTGAACGTCTCAGAATTCTCACGTGCACGCTATGTCGTCATTCCAGTGTCCTTCATGCGGCAAAGGCGGTTTCAAGAACGACGTCGCTGTTGCTCGTCACATGAGCCAACCTCGTTCTGGGTGCAGTACGTAGCTGCAGGATTTGGCATGCTTTCGCCCCGAGTCTGATGACTCTCGTATGGACTCGGATGATGAACCAAATATTTCCATGGATATGGACGATGGACCGAATATACCCGACATCGAGTCTGGTGGTTTTGGGGATTGGGATGAGATGTCTCGAGGGAGTACTGGTGGTAGTGAGAGCCAGGGAATGCCAACTCACAACTCGGAAGTTATCGACTCATATCCTGACTGCGCTCAAACATACGGCAAGGGCTACACGTTCCTCGATCTATTCAATTCCGACAATAACAGCAAACACCGTGCAATGAATCCGTATTACCCATTCAGCAGCTGGAAAGACTGGGAAGTTGGGTCGTGGCTCCTTCGCTCAGGATTGAGCATGGGGAAAATAGACAGTTTTCTTTCACTCGAGATGGTGAGTAACAAATTCGTCGATAATATTTACAATTTTTCTAAGTGATTCAGATAAAGACCCTTCCGTTGTCATTCCTTTCGGCCAAGGAACTTCGCAGTAGAGCGGAAATGTTGCCCAGCGGTCCGCGCTGGATGTCTCAAATCATACCTACAAAATTTCCTACGAAATTGCCCGTTGTGTTGTATTGGCGCGATCCCCTGGATTGTATTTCAAGCCTTCTCAACCATCCTGCCTTTCATGATCAGCTGGACTTTACGCCTCGCAGGGTGTATACCACTGCACAGAGGTTGTGTCGCGTGTTCTCGGAATGGGCGACAGGTGATGACGCGTGGAATATGCAGGTACGCATAGTATCATTTGTGCGAGTTGTCATACTTATCAGTTTTCGGACAGTCAGCCCTACCAAAAGGTGCAACACTCCTTGGGACCATCTTATCATCTGACAAGACGAATGTATCGACCATGACGGGCGACAGAGTTGCACATCCCCTTCTCGTTAGCCTTGCTAACATATGCATGTCTACCCGACTCAAATCGTCTTCGAATGCCTTTGTCCTTACTGCTCTACTCCCCGTCCCAAAATTCATCCACAAGAAGAAACGCATGCGAGGTGTACTTGAGGATCGCCTCATTCACGAATGCTTGGATATAGTTCTACGTCCACTCAAGGTAGCCGCCCGCGAAGGGGTCATGCTGTCAGATCCCATCGGACACAGTCGCTACTGTTTCACACCGCTCGCAAGCTATATTGTCGACACCCCGGAGGCCATGATGCTGGCTGCCGTTGGCAGGAAAACCTCTCCGGTTACTATGGCCATGTATAAACAGTTTGGAGATTCTTTCCGTCACGAACCTCGCACACGAGCAACTACACTCTCCCAGCTGGCTACTGCACGGAGTAAAGTTGATCCCGATGACATCGAGGCTTTTTTCCGTGAGGCCCAGAAGTTTCGTCTGAATGGCGTCAACACACCATTCTGGCTAGATTGGCCCCTCAGTGATCCATCACACTTTCTTACTCCCGAGTTTCTTCACCTCATCCATCGCGAGTTCTACGACCACGATGTAAAGTGGCTCATTTGCGCAGTCGGTGACACAGAGATCGATTTTCGGTTCTCTGTGTTGCAGGTCATCACTGGGTTCCGTCATTTTCATGGCAGGATTTCAAAACTTAAACAGGTTACAGGACGCGCTCAACGTGACATCCAGCGCTCAATTGTCGCGGTCAGCGCGGACGCAGTACCTAGCACCGTGATGGCTGCCGTACGAGCTCTCATGGACTTTCGGTACCTCGTACAGTCACCCGTAATCGATGACATCCAACTCACCCGTATTTCCACGGCCCTTGAAGAATTTCACGCCAACAAAGATGCAATTATAGATGGCGGATTTCGTCGTGGTCAGCGTGGTGGAGTCATTGAGAACTGGTACATACCAAAGCTGGAGCTCATGCAGTCCATAGTTCCGAGCATAAGGAACACTGGAGTTTCTCTGCAATGGACCGCCGACACCACCGAACATGCGCACATAACGGAAATCAAGGATCCTGCTCGCTCCAGCAACAACAACAACTACGATCCCCAGATATGTCGCCATCTTGACCGTACCGATAAGTGCTGCCGCTTTGACCTCGCTATGAGTCTGCTTAACAATATGGCAGACTCGAAGCGGCAGGGTTCAGATGACGTTGGCGATGTCAATGACAACGTTGATCTCGATGCAGACGACGATCACGACGATGGCGATGTTGATTTCGACGCAGATGTCGATCATGATATCCCACACCTTCTAGCGATGAACAAATACCCTGGGCATTCACGTCCGACCACTAATTACTTCGAAATTGCCAAGGTCCTTCAGCACAGGGAAGCAGGAACAGTCCCTGTGCCATTGCGCTCGTTCGTTATTGAACGCACAGCGTTCCACCTCGCCTACGACCCATCCATCAGAAATATATCTGTTGACGATGCTGCCATTAAGTTTGGCCTTCCCGACTTACGACCAGCCATTGCCGACTTTCTTCGTCGTGAGGATACTCACGGGAGGGATCACATCCATACTATTGGGGGGGCTAGAAGAGCCGGACCCACTACTCCACTTCCCTTCGACAAACTACAAGTCTGGTTTAAGCTTCGGCTCCAGGACACCGATTTTCATGATATCAGCATCATACGGCCTGCACAGACCCTCAACTGCGCACCCCCTTCTGATCCCTGGACCTCTGGCCGGTATGACACAGTCATCATCAATAACGAGGCGAGATGTGTATGGCCCACAGATGGTCTTCACGGTATGTTATTCTTACATTGTACTGAATATTTACTTATTGTCAAGTTGTAGGTCATACTATTGGTCAGATCAGGCTTCTCATGCGTCCTGTTGGAAAGAGTGGCACAAATTGGTCATGGAAGGACCGCTTTCTGGTATATGTACATCGCTTTGACATTGTTCCCCAAAGCTCCGGTACCAATGATCGTGAGCCAAGTACGCAGCTCCACTTGCTCAAACGAGCGAAGCGTTCAAATGGTACTCGGGTGGGTGACATCGTGCCTGTGACACAGCTCAGAGCACTTGTCAACCTCGTCCCTCGCTTCGGTGCAAGTGCGGACAACCGCCTCACCCCATATAATAGCATGGAACATGCTTCGCAGTTTTGGCTCAACAAGTATTGGGACAAGAACTCATATTTTCCTCTTTCCATGTAACTTTGACGTAGTCACCCTTTTTTATGCAATGCTCGCGTCAGTTGTGTATCTAGCCAATGGTTATTCTAGTCTATCTTATTCTTAGATCATTGGTCCAATCTTTAATGGCGCTGTGAGGCGCTATGTGGCGTGATAAGCTGGCGTTTGTCTCACTATTGTCACATACAAAATGGCTTCTTTTTTCAGGACCGTTGACAACGGAATCAAATTGTCATCACTTGTGTCTATCCCCGATGTCACTGACGTCCCTGCTATGAACAAGATCACGTCCAACGAGCTTAATCGGCTGGTCACTCACGAGGATACACCAAAGGCCTCACAACCAATACTAGGACACTTACTCACCCAAATCTTCCAGTCTTTCACAATTCCTCTTCCCGACGTGTCCAACCTTAAAATACCTTTTGGAAAAATCCTTCATCACAACCAGCGCATCAACGAAAAGTTTAGCAGTACATCACCAGATACCCTAGTGCCGCTGTATGACACTGAAGCGAAGACTTGGAACTGGGCTCTTCCAGTTGACCCCCCAGAAAATGGTAGTACTCCAGCTGGGGTTGACTCGGGGTCAGACTCGGAGGACAACGCCACACAGGAAACAACTCATGAAGAAAATTTTGCAGCGTTTCTCAATGCTTTTGCTAGTTGCTTGTCACGGTCGCGGTCCGAACTTGTAGCAATACGCTTTGCAACCGGCACATGGAGTGCGGCCAATGCACAGAAGGCATTGCCTGGCAGCGCCATCAAGCGCAAGCCAGATATTGTCCTATCTGACAATATATCTGCCAAGTGGGGAAACATCAGGGTATCAGCAGAACTCACGCACAGTCGATACCAGCCTGCGATGCGACTTGGGAAGGCCGCGGATACCCATGCCTATATTATGATGAGTGAACAGCCCTGGAGGCGCTTCGCTCTCATATTATCATTCACAAATAAATATCGCCACCTTAGGGTCTTGATGTATGACCACTCAGGTGGTGCTGTATCCCCTCGCTTCGATATTTACACGCAACCCAACGCATTTCTACACATCATCGCTGCTATCATGTTTGGGAGTTTAGAGTGCGTCGGTTATGACACAACAGTTTCCTTCTCGAGGATTGTTTCACCACCCCGATCCAAAGATATTCACGGCTATCGTCCCATCAGAAATACTCCTGCCCGACGGAGTAGTACGACAGACCATGCTGTTACCACATCGAGCTCTGATTCTCTTCCAAATCCTGATGTATCATCCGGCGAAGCTCTTGAATCGGTCGTCTCCGATGATTCTGATGACTCTGATGACTCTGATGAGTCCTCTAGTGATTCTGCTCACGACTCAACTGAAGAGAGTCCGAGCACCTTGCATGACTCGATGGATGAAGAGAATTCCTCCCCCCCTCAACCCACTGCAACCCGCAGCGCTCCCCTTCTCAGCCTCATATCGCAAATACCCCAGGCTGAGATGACCGAGAGCATCTATTCCGTCACCCCTCTCCCTTCCCAATTCCCTTATTCTACTCAATCACCCGAACCTTGCGGCAAGATTCGTGTAGGGGAGAAAATCTACACCATAAAGAGGATTCTTTTTGCGACCTGAGGCCTCGTTGGTCGCAGAACCGTTTGCTATTTAGTCACCTTGGACAATGAAGACTACATCATCAAAGATCATTGGGTTCTGGGCAAGGACGATAATGTAGTCCTGAATGAGATCAAGATGCTGGAGTTAATGGACAACGTCCCTGGGGTTCCAAGGCTGGTGGATTATTGGGTTGTTGAGCGGTCAGATGGTGAGCCCGACATTACCCGCAAATATCGGCACAAGGAACGCCGGAGTACCAGAGGCACCAGTCGTACTCATGTGCGTCTTGTCTTGAAGCCATGTGGTCGCCCCCTTCACATGTTCCGAATGCTCAAGGAGTTCGTGCGAGCACTAAGAGATATCGTTAAGAGTAAGCATCTAGTTCGTGGTACAGGTGTCTTAAACTGATGCTCTCTGATTTTAGTCCTACAAACTGCAGTGGAGGAACGTCAGATTTTGCATCGGGACTGTAGTCTTAACAACGCGATGATCCTAGACGAGCTTGGCAGTAGTGAAGGGTTTCTTATTGACTGGGAGTTCGCGGTTTGTATTGCCGCGGATAACAAATATCCCATTGGTGGTACAGTAAGTACACCTCATTCATTAAATATTCAGTTTATTAATTCATTTGCCAGGGCACAGTCCCTTTCATGTCACGTGGGCTACTCAACCAGGTCGCAATCCTGCAGCAACAGGCGAACTCGGAATCGATGAAGAAGAAAACTCGGGCACATAAATCAACGAAAAAACCGACAACCCTGAAATCATCGTCGGATTCTTTGGCTCTGCCAATATCATTTGTCGTTCACAGATTCGCGGATGACTTGGAGTCTCTTTTTTTTATATTTGCTTGGGTTTGCATCAAGTTCAGTGGTCCCAATGGCATGGTGCGCCAGGGGCCCTTACCCAATTCCTTGCTGGATCGATGGACAAGCCTTGACTTGGAAACATGCGCCGCCTTCAAGATCACCTTTTTCGCGAATCCAGCAGAAGAAAAGCGTCTCACTGATGAATTTCACCCGTACTTCAGGGACCTCATCCCCCTCGCAACCGAGTGGCGTAAAGCTCTGGCGGACAACATGATTCACCCCGTCACCTTCAGTACCATTCTTGGTATACTCAACTCGCATCTTAACAAGCTTCCCGACGACGAGGAGCTCGCAACTACTGTGAATATGCTCAAGAATGATGCTGCCATTCTCGCGGATCGTTTCAAGGGGAAACGGCTTGCTTCAGAGTCTTTCTCTGTTGTGGAGCCTAAGCGACAGAAGTCCCATCATACTGGAGACACTGAGTCTGATTCAGCATCGGGCAGTGACGCATGACCAGGAGGGAAAGGTGATTCGATTTGTCCACCCGCTCATCATACGCTATCTTCTTTGTTATTAGCTTGTTTGCACTGGCATATGCATACCTAGAATCTCGTGTACTGTGTTACATTGTTATGATAGTTCACCTATGAGCACCCTACTGATTTTTCTCTTTCTCTTCACAATCAGACAGTTTCTTTTACGTACTACTATTCATCTTGCCAATGATGCGCACTGTTTTTGCTTATGTAATCGAAATTTGAATGTAACTCTCAGGCTGGGTGCGAAACATTTTCTTAACTGACGTCAATATGAAGCACATCTTCTCTCGCTAGTCCCATCTGAATATTGAGTACGAGTCATGATACACAACTCTTGCGACACATTGACTCAGGTGTGTTGCTCTATTACTATCATTACTAACAATGAAGTTTTTCTCTCGCTAGTCGTCCGAATATCGATTACTGAGACATGATATAAAATCCTCGTGAGTCTGGTATAATTCATCAGCGTTGCCTCTTCCTGTTCTTTATTGCAGTGATGCCTCCCTGTGCCGTTGCCAGTCCCAAGAGGAAACGATCCAAGCGCAAAGGATCTGATGCTTTAAAGACCGGCTTGCCAAAGAAGTCGCGGGCTGCAGACATTGCCGAAGTACCCAGCATGGTACCTCTCGTGTCACTCGACCTGGCTGGAGCAGAAGCAGCAAATGATGCTCCCTGACGTTCTGGCCGCCCTAATGCAGGAACTGGAGGTAGGAACGCCCAGCTGGAGAAAATTGGATTAGCGCTACAATCTAAGCCTCGAGCTCACGAACACAAGGGTAGGACATCCCTTGGTCCCAATGTTCCAGTCAATCCCCAAGCCCCAGAGCCACGTCGTAAAGGTCGAAAGAAAGATTCTAAGGTAAGTGTTTAATTAATGTTGTTACTCATGTTGATTCTCCCATAGGCGGTTCCTCCACCGTATAGCTCGCTCGTCAGTGATGCTCCAGATGCCTCAGCCATGGATATTGCAGAGCCCAGCTTAACACTACTACAACCTGGCAGACGGTTTGGATTTGCTGCTTCAAACACCACAGACTTTGTTCATCCCGGTACTGCTAAGCCCGATCTTCAGGTGTCGGAAAACCCATATGTCGCCGTTGGGATGAAGGTCGCTGAGCAGCGAGCTAGGGACGTTATTGCTGAGCAGCGAGCTAGGGACGCTATTGCTGAGCAACGAGCTAGGGACGCTATTGCTGAGCAACGAGCTAGGGACGCTATTGCTGAGCAACGAGCAAGGGACGCTATTGCAGAGCAGCGAGCTAGGGATGCTATCGATGAGCAGCGAGCTCGGGATGCTATCAATGAGAAACGAGTTCGGGACGCTATCGCTGAGAAACGAGCTCGGGACGCTATCGCTGAGCAGCGAGTGCAGCATACCCAGAGGTCCGTCTTTTTGGAGCACAACTTAGACCCAGCTCTGCGCCAGGAGGATGACACTGTTAGGGCTCAACGTCATCTGAGGCTGCTAGGATCTGAGGAGGACAGCGACTCCAAAAGCAGCAGCAGCAACGACAGCGATGACAGTGACGACAGCGACAACAAAGATCCCGACGGAGAGGCTGACGGAGAGGATGATGAAGAGGGGGAGAATGATGACACTGTCAAGAGCTCGCAGGAGTTTGGTTGGGGGGAGGCCGGCCGGCTTCAGAAAGAACATCCAGGTAAACATCTTCGTGGCATGATTTCCCTTCATTAAATCGATATCATAGGATTTTCAAAGGATGCACTACCTTCGCAACCTCCAGTCACTCGTCCACTCACACCTGAATTTGAATTCCAGTATTCACGTGATGAAGATGATGTTGTTGCCCTGACGAGCCTTGATAAAACCTCCGTAAGTTTTCTAGTCTAGCTGAGACCGACTCACTTCATTTTGTTCGTCCAGCGGAACGAAAGCTCTCAGGTATGATCACGTTACTTAATTGTGACACGCTTACATTTCTTTTCTTTCAAGGGCCCTCAGGACATCTCACCAGGCCTACAGCGGCAACAGTCCCAACACATTGAGGTGAGATTAGAAATTGTTCTAATTGGCGCTCACAATTAAGTAGACCATTACCTTGAAGCCCGAGGATGTATTGCAGCGCCACCATGAGAAAAACAGAAAGCCCCGTCTTCCTGACCCTGACTCCCTCAAGCTGCTAAATCAAGAAACCGAGTCTAGCGTTCAGCCATCAAGAGCCAAAAGGTCCAAGGCATCGGGTAGTGGGCCAACACCCGATCAACTATCTTGGTATGGCCCGCGCTGGAAGCGTTTTCTGGAGGATGCCAAAGCGGAATGTCGCCTGCAACATGCCCTGGAGAATCCATTTCCAGCCTTGGTGAAGAACCTACCAGGATCAATCACCGAAGTTCTTATCGCAACGTTGGTTATGTGGGATAGGAACGGTGAACAATTTGAAGCTGGTGAGTGCTCATTTGTTCTCGTTCGTTCTCAAACTAATCTGTCATCGCAGGGGTTTGGCCTGAGCAAAAAATTAATATGTCTCGGTTGGTGCGTATTTAACTCATTCTGGGCCGATATATCGCTGACAGTCTGTACTGAAGCTGTACGACGATCTTTCAACTTGGCGATCAGACTTGAAGAAAACTGCCATAAGCATTGCACCACTATCATATTCGCTCATTCCCCCGCTTTCGGTCCCCGCTCAAGAACGTGCTGCTTGGATTGAACATGCGGCTGCTGGTTTAATCAAAGAATCGCTATTCTTACGGTTTGGGGTGGACGAAATGGTGAGTGATCTTGCACTGATCGCATCTATACTGACAGAAGATTGCCAGGGGAAAACGCGAAATTTTGCCCATCCCGCCCTTCGTGAGGTTGCCATCGCATTCTTTTACACAGGGCCATATCGAATCGCGCAAAGGATGCCAGAGATCTTCCGTACGGAATTGCCGCTCTCGTGTTTGGCTTTGGTTGCCGCAGTGGTAGGTTATCTCCTTCACAAATGTTGTATTAATTTTTTTTCTATACTAGTTCAATTGCGTCCTCGACGGTCTTGCGAAAAACGGACATGGAAAATCATACCCGAATTTTTCAAGCAAGGACTACAGCCCTATTTACAATTGGATGCTCGTATTTCTCAAAGATATCCTTGGAGACGCGTATCATGGTCCAAGGCTGTCAGCTCAACTGCAAGAATGGGCTGCAGCGGGATGGCAAGGATCTCCACCCTCTCCGAAAACTTTTATACTAATTTCATTTGCACAGGGCCGCGGCATTGAATCTCGAAGGAGTTGTTGAGGCGAAGCACGACCACCTGCAAATTCTTCTCGACTAGTTTTCTATTCCCGCGCCCCTCTTTCATCGTTTTAGGCACCGTTGTATCATTGTGTTCCCGATCGTGATCTAATACCGTCCAACATAGTCATGTGATTGAATATATTGGTTTTGTTTTATTTTTAGTGTTGTGTAAGCAGCACAGCGAGCAATATCAGTACAGTGAACAATATCTGCACAGTTCCGGTGCTCTGTGAGTGTCTGTACATACATAGACAGCAATTTTTTTTGCCAATTTAAGTAGAATTTCGTAGTTGCTGGGTGGTCTGTGAGTGTCTGTACAGAAATTCACAGAGCAAGGTGCTACTTGATGAACTGGCTAACAGGGACCAAGCTGTGGAGCTTGCACACTGTACAGCGCTGTACAGCGCTGTACACCACAAAGTGGTTTACTGATGGACTAACACCACTAGTGGTGCTTCCACTCAATTCATATTGAATTGCATGGCCGACGCCTATGCCCGCAAAACGACAGAACATGTCCCTATCAGCAAAGCTACACAAATGAGTCGAGGTATGGAGGTTAGTATGAACCGAGACGAATCTCACATATTAATGTAAAATGCAGCCCAGTCATCTGTTTCACCTTCCAGTCTTGCAGCAGAGGGGCCATGCCTGAGAAGGTCATCCGTACGAAGGTCAGCAAAGGCAGGGATCAGGTGGCACGCCCTGATCACGAGGGATGGGTCCAGAAATCCAAAGGCGGCAGGTGACTCAGGAATGAAACCGATTTTGGGGAGGCGGGCTTCTCGGAAGCCCCAACGGTACTGTGGTGCTACACCAAACCATCGAACCCACAACACCTCCATGGTCTGGGGTGACCGGTTACGAGCATTAGGGCCAACATGCAGAACATTGAAACAAAATGCACCCAATACTCATGCATACCAAAATGGGTGGGCACCCACACCGTTTTCCCTCGACAACATCATCACTGCGGCGCCATGGCCAGGTCTCAATGTATCTTGATCCCTGCGGATGTCATATGTCGTAAAATTGACTTGAAATCGTTTAGGCTGGAAGACACTGTTGAGATTGTTGATAAAGCACACGTCATTTCGTTCAGCATCAGTAAAGTCTCATTCATCACCATCATAATCCAAACCCAGTAACCGGGAAAGGAGGTGGTCTTTGAGTTTGGGAATGAAGTTCTGTCAGGCAACATTGAGGAATGAGTCAGAACTGTCGCACACAAACATAGCTTACTAAGACAGCAGGGTCGCCACGGTGTTGTTCAAGATAATGGGCTAAATTGATGGCGACGCCTGGATGGCTCGATAAGCAGTGGTGAGCTTCGAGCAATAAGTCTCCAGAAGGTTTGTTGTCATTGGTGGTCCCAGATTCTCGCAGACGTCGAATTCGGGTACGCCTCCTTTCCTGCTTAGCTATTTGTTTCAAAGGTTCTTGCTTATTCGTATTTCGGTAGAACATCTTCAAGAGCCTGTGTGCGAGCTCGCCCTAGATGAAGTTAGTACCGTGCCGCTCCATGAAGACGTGTACGTACTATTTGAGTAGTGTATGAGTCAGTTGTTCCAAACATTTTGATAGAGTTTACATAGTCGCCAAGTGCATGCAACTTGTAAGTGTTGATATTGAATGCTTTCACACGAGCTCCCGATGACCCTATTCCTGCAGCTCCTGAGTTTAGACTTGCTCCTTTCCTTTGACGGGCAGTAACTTCGCCCGGAAGCTCCACTGTCTGAAATACTGAGCATGTTGAGTCCCGAAATCTTCGAAGTTGCTTTCCTAGGTTTTTGAGAGCTTGACTCAGTAGATCGAGTGAATCGTTTGTGTGAAGTCGAAGTTTTGCAAGGGCATGCCACTCCGCCAGGCGAAATAGAAGAGTCCGGACAACTTCATCATGCTGTTCTGGGAATAGACCCTCAAATACTGGAATCGCACACTAGCAACAACATTGGATCAAGATAAGTTCGAGAATGATAGAGATTGGACTCACCTGTAAGACATCCTCAAAATGTCGTGCGGCTCTCTGCTTTATATCTGATACATTTGAAGGGAAACGTCGAATAGCACCTTTTCCAAATGATGTAATTGAGCGAAAACTTCACATTGAGTGATCGTCAGTGTTGGGTGATAGCTACCGTGCTAATAACACCTACCGTTCGTTCAGTAATGTTACTGATTCATTATCAGTAGCATACAGCAGTCTTAAAAGATGCTTGAAGACAGATTTGAACACTCCGAGCTCGAACTCGTGCAATAGATCAACTACAAGGATTGGAAAGAAATCTAGGCCTAGAGGCTCAAGCCGCTCGATGAAGGTATTCTAAGGGCAAAGTGTACTTAGATCAATCAAAATTTCTGTAGAGAAACTCGCTTACAAGGGTTGGTACTAGTGAGAAATCCTTCAAGAGACGCTCTGTTGCAACACCCTTGATTGGAGCACCTAGCTTGTATATGGCATCACGCGCCACAATGATCTTATCTCTAAGGTACACGCGCATATTGTTGATGCGTGCTAATGTATCGGCTTTGAGACCAAGTCGATCGAAGCGTGATTTATGCTGAAAACACCGAGGACACGGGCAATCTCCTTTGTCACGAATAGCCGCAAGAAGCACTCTATTGGAAGGCGTAAGTTAAGATGTGGAAAATGAGGTGATGAATAAGCTTACTTTTCTGGGTAATCCGCAGAGTAAGTAAAAATCCTTGGAAAGACTCGCCGGTACACGCCATCATGGCATTTGATCACGATACCATTCCTATATGCATCGACAAACTCGTCGTCCAACAAGATGCGCCAAAGCGCATGGAAAGTTCATGTTTACAATGGGTGAGAATGTCATTGATGCTCTTCTTCTTGATAAACTTGCTAATGAAGCTCACGATAGATTCTGGTAGCTGGAGGTGAAGCACGTTAGGATACTGACTAATTTTCGGATGGGAATGATGTAAACTTACAGAAGGGATGAATGCGATGGGGTGGCAGGCATTGATAGTTGGGCACGAACACTTGTATTTTGATTGGTTTCCAAAAAAAAGATATATCGGCCACGTGGAGGCGTTCCCAAACTGAGTCAAGTGTGTCGCATCGGACCAGAACATCAGTCCAGCAATCACCCACTCTAATTTGCAGCCATTATCTCTCTTCTGTTTCTGGAGCTTGTCATGCGCTTTATTCCAGGCATCCGATGTGTAGAGCTCGTCATATACTCGCTGCTCTCGACCAGTCACAGGTGACTTCCAGAAGCGTTTGAATGGAGTCAAGTGAAACCAGCGTGATGATGCCTCTGAGAAGGCAGCGCAGATAACTGCTACAAGTGACCGATGATGAAACCCTTGGACAGTAAATGACTGCCCGTTTCCACCCGGGTTCTTTTCCCTGGTTGGAACCAATATTTCGGCAGCCGACTCCCTCCAACCATCTATTTGAAAGATGTCAGTCGGGTCTAGCGTTGTCTCAGAGGTGTCAAAGCGGATCATTTCTGTGTGGGTATTAAAATTATCTGGAAGATCACCAACACTAAAATCTTTGGCCTTCAATACTTCGCTAACGAGACGGGTTACTTGGGCTTCAGATGTCAACCCACTAGTGCTAGTCATCTTCCACGACATAAGACGCCAAATGCTCATATTTTTCCATGGCCAAGGGGGCAACTGTGAAGGAAATGGACTGCCGGTTGAATGGTCAGCTCGCTCGCTGATGGATGGGGGATCGGATTGGACATTGGATAACTGGTCGACAGAAACAAAGGCATCTGGGTCATATGACGGCCGGTGATGATACTCCCTTCCGATCCCAAACTTATTAAGGGAAGTCCGAAAGGAATCAAAAACATAGAGAATGACACGGCGAAGCACTGTTGGAGGTGGTTCTTCAATGGTAGGTGGAGGTACTGGAAGTTCGTCTCTGAATCGTAGGGGTAGTCGATGTGGTCTAGTAGAGCGAAGGCCAGCTCCACCATGACATTCCTGCTGCATCTCCAAGTCTGGAGTGTGAGTGGACGTGCTGTCCGTAGGCTCCGGGTCTTGTAAGTTGTTGGACGCCAAGGTGCTAGATAAAGCTGCTTCTTCAACACTGGTGCTGGACTGAGGTGCAGGGCTATCAAAAGTCTCGGGTGCTATGACGTTTGTGGGCAGCAAGCTGCCAGGGAAGGCAGGGGTTGGCTATCGTGGCATTGATCTCTAGATAAGCAAGGATCAAAGCACAATGCACTGAAATTACTTGCCTGAGCAGCACTAAGCTTTATTCTCTTTGGGGCCGGGGTTTCTTGCGTAGATGTTGATATACGTTTGAAATGTTGGGACTGCAGACTCAACCGATTATTCCAGTGCTTGCAGTTCTGACGATGACGGGTCAAACCACTTGGTCCCGTGAATGATCGATTGCATTCTTTTCCACAGATGAAGTGAGTGCTCATCAAAACAAAGACCAGCAGAAAAAATGTCAGATGCTTGAGTATAAGTTTCATTGACTCTTCATGTCAGAGGAGAGACAGTATGGTAAAGCGCTGGGATGCTCAGGTTGGCACCGGCCAG